>JACBWW010000010.1:5913393-6401111 GCA_020086605.1 Lanius collurio | reverse complement strand
GGGCGGGCGGCGGCGGCGGGGGGGCCGCTCCGCAGTTCGCGGTCTGCCGGCGCCCCGGCACACACCGAGCGCTGGAGGCTCCGCCGCGCCGCCTGCCAACCCGGGATCTACCTCCGTGATTTTCTAGCCCCGGATTTTTATTTTTTTTTTTCTCTCCTCATCGCCCATTTTCCTCAGTCTTGGAAAAAATTCTTGGGGCGCTGCGGGAATTTGGGATTTTTTTTCTAAGAAGGGGGTGTTTGGGCATCTCCCCCCCGCGCCCGCTGCCTTGCTCCACCTGTCCTTGCGCCTTTTTTCTTCTTTCCCCGTCTGTCTCTCCACAAAACCCGGGCTGATGTGCTGTGCGAGAGGCTGGAAATGGAAGTGTTGATGCTCTGGCTTTTTCCCTGGATATTTCAGTGCGTTTCGGTGCGGGCGGACTCCATCATCCACATTGGTAAGAGAGGGAGCGGGAGGGGGTTTGGAGGGGGACGCGGTAGATAAATATATAAAGGAAGCGTCTCGTTTAGCCGCGATAATGACACAGGCAGCGGTGGAACCCAACTCCGCGGAGAGACAGGAGGACGAATGGGAGAAAGGCAGCTGTATTCCGCCCCCGATTGTAAAGTTAGGGGCGAAATACCGCCTGTGCGCCCGGCCGGGAGCGGGCAGGGGACCCGCCGGGGCCGCCGCTGCGGTCTCCCATGTGGCTGGGGAGTGAATCTCTGCTTGGACCTGTTTGCGTGGAAAGGCTTTCTTTCCCCTCACCCCCCCGCCTCCTCGCCACCGAAAACAAACAACCGCCCCCATCACCCGAGCAGGAGAGAGGCAGTCTGAACGTGCTCGCAGGGAAAACTTTCGGGGAGATAATCCCCTGGTTTCCATCTCCTGCCGTAGCAGGTGTCAGCCAAGCCGGAATGCGGGGGGTGGAAAGGGGAACTTGGCTGGGAAAGGGTTAGAAAGGAGAGCTTTGCAGCGGCTCTGTGTGAGTGTGTGTGTGTGTCTATGCGCGCAACTGTTGTGGTTTGAATAAGATCTCATTAAAACCCCTGGGCAGCAAGAAGGCTGGATCAGCAGTGGGAGGAAGAGGGGGATGAATAAGAGGCAAAGGAATGGCTGATATGAACTTTTATGGCTTCTGGGATCAAGGCATGGTGATGTCCGCGGGAAGCCTGGCAAGCAAAAGCAAGGCTCTGCAGTCACCTTTTGGCTGGTGTTGACAGGTACCAGCAGGAACGAAAATGAGGATGTTTAGGGGTGGAGAGGGGGGAGAGAATCACTTGTAGAGGATGCTAGAGGAGGAAACGGGAGTACGGCCGGCAAATGAAAAGCCGTAGTTCCTACCAGCCTTTCGGGGAGGATAGGAGATCAGAAAAAGGAGGGGGCCGGGGCAGGAGCCATCCTGGCGAGGGGGATGCTCGACGGAGACGGGAGTTAAGTCCCGTGTTGACCCGAGGCAGGGAAGGGGAGAAGGGGACCAGCCCTGTAGCAAGTTTCCCGGCATGGACGGCTCCGGGGCGGTGAGGAGGAGGCTCCGGTCGTCGCCGCTCGTCTCCGGAGCCTGGGGGCGCAGCCAAGGCAGACAGCATTGCGGAGCCATTAAGGAGACGGGGTCAGCCCTGACCGCAGCGAGGGACTCCGGCCCAGGGGTAGTCCCCAGGGCAGGGCAGACCCCCGCGGCACCGGGGCGCCAGCCCCGCGGGGAGGAAGGGAGGCGGCGGGGCCGCCTTGGGGAAGGGTTGAAGTAGAAGTATGGGTGAAGGAGCCTCCGCGGGTCTCGCTCCCGGCTTCGCTTCTCTTGCGCGTGGACGGCGTCACCTCCTCTTCTCCCCGCACGAACTTTAGCCCGAGTGCTGTTTGCTAAGTGCTGGCAGAAAGAGCGGTCCGCTGGGCAGGAGCGGGGAGCAGCTGTGTGCAGAGCTGTGATGCACACGGGCAGTGCACGGAGGCTCAAGCCACAGGCACGCACGGTGTGAATCAGCAGGACTTTTCCAGGCTGGGAAAAAAACTTGTAGAGGATGCTAGAGGAGGAAACGGGAGTACGGCCTTTTTTGCTTGTTTTTTTCGCCTGCTCTAAAGATCTCCCACTGCCGCGTAGAGCAGGGCAGTAAGCCTGGCGTGGGCACACACACGCTCCATAGAGAGGGATTTTATGTAACACACATCGCCAGATGTTTTCACGTTAACTGCATAAACAGGAGAGGGAAATTAAAGCTTCCAGGTTACTGGACACAAATCCTGGCTTCGCGTTTTTGCGGGCTTGTAAGCCTCAATAAAACCGCGGCCGGAAAGGCAGCATCCCAGGGAGAGGCGAGCAGCGAGGAAAAAGTTGGTGGAGTTTCCAAGCCTGCTCCTTTTCCCGTCACTGGCGAAGCCTGTCCGTCACCTCGGCGTGGCTCTGGTTCAGGGCTCCGTAAATGCCGGTGGAGCAGAAGTGGCCGGGAGGAATGTTGCGCTTCTCCGTGCCCGGGACGAGGCCGCCCACGTGTGTGTCCCGGCCCCACGGGCGCCCGTTGTCCCCGGGGCCGCGCCACCCGGTACCGTGCGAGCCGGCTTGAGCCCTGCACGTCCCAGAGGGTAGTGCGGGTCCTGGGCCGGCGGGCGGGCGGGCCGAGCCCTCCTCACCCTCTGCCGCCTTCTTCCCATCAGGTGCCATTTTCGAAGGCAATGCTGCCAAGGACGACGAGGTGTTCAAGCAGGCGGTGTCGGATCTGAACCTCAATGACGACATCCTCCAGAGCGAGAAAATCACTTACTCCATCAAGCTCATAGAGGCCAACAACCCCTTCCATGCGGTGCAGGAAGGTGAGCGCCTCGGGCGGCCCCCACGGCGTGGGCAGGTTGGGTACGTGGAGGGATGGGGTGAGGGAGGATCATCCCGTCCCGTCCCACCTGCGGGGAGGGGGCGCCGGTGACTGCCCGGACCTGTCCTGGCGCTCGGCTGGAAACTTTCCTTCGGTCGGGGGTTGGCGCTGTCTTACAAGGAAAGGGGAGGGACGGCGCGGTGCGGCGGCGGCGCCGTGCCCGGCCCAGCCCAGCCGTGGCCGGCCGTGCGCAGCCCGGGCTGGGGCGGCAGAGGAGGACACAAGGCAAGGAGGGCTGCACAGCGCTCCTGGCTCCGCCAGTGCGGAGGGAAGGCCGGGCCACGGTCGCACCGCTGCCCCCGTGCCACCAGCACGGCCACGCGTGGACGCGGCGGGACAGGGCACTTGAAGGGTCCTGCCCGCAGGGAGGGAGGGGGCGATGCGGCACTGAGGGGCCGGGCAGGGCGCTCGACTCGTGCGGGAGCGGCCGCGGAAGGTGCGGGGCACAAGCCGGCACCTCTCCCCGAGCATGCGGGGAGGCAGGGCCCGGGTGGCAGCGTGAGCGTGGAGCTCCCTCGGGGGGCTGCGCAGGGCGTGAGGGAGCCGGCTGAAAGCCTTCCCGGAGCTTACAGGATCTGAAAAGTAGCTACGTTGGTAAATCATTCCAATTAGCCTTTTTTTTTTTTTTTTTTTTCTTTCCAAAAGGGAAACGTTTAAATTAATCAGCTTGCCTTTACAAATAAGACTTTAAAAAGATATTATTTGGAATTTAATGAAGCGAAGATTAATTATGGCCTAGGTTATTTAAGAAGATGTGTTTTTCAGTAGTAATTATTCTAGAAACAGAGAGCTATTTATATACCCAGACTAGAATATTTAAAAATATGATTCATCACCAGCCTTAGTTTTACCCTTAGTTTTACAGAGCACAGCGAATCTTTCCCGGTGTGAAAATTTGCATTGATCCATATGTATTTATGTCTAAGTTGTGTACATGCAAATTATGGCTACAAAATTATACCACATGTTAATTTTCGTGGACTCTGAACAATTTCTTCTGCTCTTTTTCTCAGAGTAGGTGCTAGTTAATATTACCAAGAGAAACAGCAGTATATGTCATTTCAAGGGCCTCATCCCACTGGCAGTAGGATTCCTTCTGCTGCTCTGAAAACTTAGCAAGGTGATATGAAAAAAATCTTTATGAAAATTGGAAGAAGGGGACTTTAGAATGAAACTCCAGCCACATATTCAGACACCAGAGAAAAATAAAAATCTCTAAATAATGGTGAGTTGATTTGTTGGCAAAGAATAACTGAACAATTGGATCTTCTTACGTTTCCAAAAACTCAGTGTCCTATATTGGAGCTTATTCATATTCATGGAAGTGACAGTAGTTGGCTGGCTGAACAATGGCTTTCAACAATGTCTCTTCTCAGAAGTAAAACTGTATGAAACCATTTTGAATGCCCAGGATTCTGAGCTGACAGTCTGGTGGATGGGGTCCCTTTGCTCAGTTTTGTTAAAAGTAGGAAAGCATGACCTAGTGGAGGATTCTTCTTGGTCTGGTAATACTATTTTGTAATTGAGTTATTTGCTAACCTTGAAGATTGGGATTGCATTTATGAAGACTACTATGAAAATAAATTTTCTCTGTTGAAATTCTGTGCTGCATTCACAGGAAAGAGCCTGGTTAGATTTTCAGCCTTTTTGGTACAGAAGCTTTGTGCTACCTCAATATATGTAAATAAAGATGTTTTCTACTGTCTCTTCTAAAATACTCTTTCAGGGCTTGTATGCCCATTGCAGTTCGAATTGCTCTTTGGTGAACTGATACCATACTGGAGAGTTAAGGAAGTGGTTGATTCTTCACAATTCCAAAAAGAACTTGTTCTCCATCACTGCTTCATTAAGGCACATCAAGGTGTCTTTTGGGAGGCCTGCAGAGAATGATCCTTTCTGCAAGTAAAAGCTTGTCACAATGGGAGGCCTAACACAAGTGTCAGACTTTACTCAAATTCCTGGCTTGCTTTGTTGGTTCAGGTCAGGTATTTTTTTTTTAAGATTTAATTTCCTACTTTTGAAACTGTCATCCATGCAGACAGAATGATCCATGGGATGTACAAGTTGCTGGTGTGTTCTTACTGAGCAGTGTCTCATTACCCAGTGCTATACTGGCTTTTTAAAATCTCATTGTTTCTCACTGTATGGATGTCTTGCTCATTTTGGTAAAATATTGCATGTATTAGTCAAAACAACCTGGAGCGAATCCACTGCCCAGACTGCTCACAGAATTCTACTGCTGCTATGTAAAATGCCCTGACATCCACATTATTCTTCTGCAGCATCTTTCCAAGCAGTGCCATGGAAATCAACATTACCTGCCTTAACCTTCACAGGGATGGAACTTTTTTTACAAGTAAAAACTAATTTGGAATAAAAACAGGTGATTGTGATATTACTACCAGAATAGTTCACGCAAGCAAACCAGTCACAAATATTGCTTTTATTTGAAGTGTGTTTTCCATGATCTTGTAGGACGACGTTGTAAATTATCCTTAAACGCTTTTAAAAGAGTTCTGCAATCAGGGACCTTCATTTCAAGGTATTGTGCTGGTAAAATTGCAGAAAGTCGTCATTCCATGTAACAATGTCTAATACACAACGACAAGGCTCTAGTTACTGATGGAGTGTTTGTCCTGGCATTTACTGTGCATGAGTAGGAAGCACAGAGGAGTAGTACCAGTAGGGTTTTCTTGGAGGAGCAGTGCATTCATAGAACTAGAGAAGATATCTTGCTTTTCAAACAGAGTAGTTTCCAGTGCTGGGATGTGCTGAGAACTGTTGTTAGATTTTGGGGAAAAATAAAAAAGCTCCAGGGACTTGGCTATAGTGAGATAAGGGAACTATAGCAAGTCTATATAGCAAGATAAGTGGTAGTTTATGGTTACTGAAATAGGTAAATAAAATTCAGATACTTTTTCTTCAAAGACTTGGTGGTCACTCATGTTAATGGTTGCATTAGGTGCCAAAGACCTGCAATTAAAAAAAGTATAAATTTTATTTCCTCCTTGGTCATTCATTTCAATGTTTATTGCATAAACAAGATCCTGGTGTGCCAATAAGATTGTGAGATTGTTTTGGCCCCATCCAACTCACTCTATACCAAAGTGCAGCAAAGAGGTGCAAGGAACTCCAGTGGCAAGGGATGAAACAGTAAAGAATGAACAGACCCTGGTGCATGTATAAAACAGGACTGTGTTGTCTGCCCTTGCAAGCAGTCATTGTGTTTTGTAGAATATTGCTTTTATGTATGTGGCAATTACTTGAGGGAAAAATTATTTTCTCACTGACCGTTATGGGAGGCAATATACACGAGGAATCCTTGTTCTTTTCATATGATTTAGAGAAATGAACTCAAACGACAAACATGAAGTGGAACTGTATCCTTGCTTCTAAAAGAGTTATGTGCTCCATTTCAGTTAAGTGCTTGTTTGTGTGTGGTGTGTATTTAAACTAGTACTGTAAGTAACCTTTTTGTGATTCAAGGATTCAAATAAGCTCAAAGGTATGAGAAACTTCTAAGCTTTCAGTTCAAATTGAGATTTCTGAGCCTGTCATTAGTGCTGAGAAGGGACTGTGTGCATTACATTTGGGTGGCAAACAGGTTTGTGGATGGGCTTGAAAATGTGATGGCATGTTTAAACTAGAAAAGCCCAAACAAAACTAACCTGTAGTTTTTAAAATGTTGCTTTCAAAGGGGGCATAGTTAGCTGTAGGTCAAAACTAGGACACAAGAAAGCTAATATTTAACATTTGTAGCACCCTTAGGGGAAGGGGTCCAAAGGAGCCTGTTACTCAGAAACTGCAAAACTTCAAACCCCTGTTTCTGACTGGATGATGCTTACACGTCTGTGGAGCTTTCCTGGAGCTGAAACTTGCTGTTCCTTCTGCATAGCAATTTCAAATTAATTGTTTCTAATTTGGGAGGCCTTGTATGTGTGCTTGTTGATTTTAAAATGCTGTCGTCAGTTCTGGAAACCAGAACAAATTTGGAAAGTCAGAATGTGGTTTGAGAGCAAGAATGGTGTTCCATAAATTGGTTTATTGTCAGTCTCATACACAGTGCTGTGGTTTCAGAGCAACTCAGAGCTGCTGAGTTTTTGGGTGTCTGTGCTGTATACCATTGAGTGAATGCAATCTGTTATTATAGTCTGTAGCACTTGGTAATGATATGTACTTGACATAAAATAGAATAGACAGAATAGACTATTTCAGTTGGAAGTGACCTACACCAATATTTAGTCCAGCTGCCTGAATAATTCAGGGCTGACCAAAAGTTCAAGCATGTTGTTAAGAGCCATGTCCAAATGCCTCAACTGCTGACAGGCTTGTGGCATCACGTACCTGTCTAGAAAGGCTGTCCCAATGGCTGACTGCCCTGGCAGCAATGAAATGCTTCCTCATGTCCAGTCTCAACTTCCTGTGGCACAGCTTTGAACCATTCCCACACATCATGCCACTGGATCTCGGGGAGATCAGCACGTGGTTCCTGATCTGCCTTGTCTCAGCACATAAATTTAATGTTACAACCACAGTTGCTTTCTAACAGTTTTATTTGTTGAGAAGGTGTAAGCTGATCAAATAAGATGAAGTACAGACCTGTAGAACCTGACTCGGCAGCTCCATTGCTATTTACAGTTATTAATGAAATATTACATGTACAAATTATTAGGTTTTTTTTTGTTTGTTTGTTTTTAGTAACCCCAAGAAACAAGGTTGATTGATTTGACTGCACTGTTTTGGGGAACTGGTTGCACAGGTAGAAACTATAGGCTGTACATAGATTTTTAAAGTAAAGCATTAAAAAAAAAAAGAAAAATCTCATCTGCCAGAATGGCAAAGGATTGGTTTATATCGATGTACTGTCAGTTTTTCTCCAATGTTTTCTCTTGAGTCTTTCACTGTCAGGTAACTTTACCTTCATCTGCTCTTCTTCCAAGCTTGAACACAGATTTCACACTGTTTTCATCGGGGTGCAAGGTCTTGTTTGGAAGTTTTGACAGGTGCACTCTGAACTCTCTGGAAAGCACATATTGTTACATACTTTTTATCCTAGGTTTGGTATCAGCTTTCAACGCTTTTTAAAAGCCAACCAGAAAATGTAGGTAGGCATTCCCACCCATGGTCAGAGAAGCCTTGCTGTGTAACTGCATGTTTTTTATACATTTAAAAGCTGTTGCTCAGTGGGGTGAATGGGTTTAACAGTTTTACCTCCTTGGGCCCTCTGAGATCAGACCACGACTTTATTAAGGACTGCCACAGTGAGGACATCTGTGACATGGTCATCTCATTGTGCTTGTTTTTGTGCTTTATAGTTGTATGTCCTGGTGTATTATAAACAAGAGTGTTTGCAGAGCTAAATGAAACAGAAAATTAAGATGTCCATCTCTTAGTATTCTTGTGTTTTTGTTATGTTGGAGGCAGGGACCTGCAGTAGGAAGGAAAGGAGCCGGTTGCCCATGAAGGAGTCCCGTTAGTGCTGAGGATGGAGGCAGGTTGCAGACTATGGGCCAATATCCATACCCGTTTTCGTTTTGTTGGTTCATCCCTCTTGCTGTTTGTTACTTGGTAGCCAAGAGCTGTTCTCTTCTAGTCACAGTTTAATTGCAGGTGCAAAATACTTGGTACTTTGGGAGGCAGTCCCATTTCAGCACATCCCTGGTGCCGTGTGGGTGTTTTCCCAGGCTGTACTGGGGTTAGTTCCACCCCAGCCATGTGCTCTGCCTTTGGAGAGGCTCCCATGGGCTGGGGCTGGGCCCAGAGCTCGCTGTGGGACAGTGTCACACATCGGTGCTGTGGCTGTCACACATCGGTGCTGTGGCACTCAGGGGAACAAGGATGTGCTGTGATGTCACAGCTTAGCATCCCAACGGAGCAAGAGGCTTTGTGTGGAAACATCAGCAGTGTGGATGGGACCTGATCAGAGCACAGGGTCCTGCCTCAGCCTGGCAGAGTCTGGGAGTGGAGAGAAGGCCATGAGAGCTATCTCAGTCCCTGTTTGCTGTAGGATGACAGGGTGTGCCTTACTATTTTCATGCTTTGCAGTTAAAAGACTGGCTTAGTTTGAAAGGGTTGGTTTGGTTTTTTTTACTTCCTCCACCTGCATAGCAGGTTAAGTGCATTTCTTCTTTCTTCTAATTGCTAATACCTTTATTTCCATGTTAGGTGTGGGTGACCCATCTATTTTAAGGGTCTCATACAGAAAATTAGCTGTAGGTTAGGCTACAGTTCTTTTTCAGTATGTAATGGTCTTTCCCACTGATCCTGCTGCTGATCCTGCTCATTTACCAAGCAGCTGCAGTTGGGTTTCTTATTCTGGGATTTCATTATGGAAAATATACTACATCATTAACTGGTATGCTAGAAATTATCCAAAAGATCAGAAATAAGCAGTGTTCATAAAAATGTTAGTGAAGGTGTTTCAGGGTTAAAGATTTTCTTTGTGTTTCTCTTATTTATTATTTTTTAAAGAAAAGATTTTTCTGAGCGCTTTGTTTGTCTGTGGCAGCTGTTCTCAGTCATTAATGTGGAGGAGGATCTGTAAGTGTGAAATAAGTACACAAAACCTCCTCAGTCTGATCTAGTTAAAATAATGGCTCAAGAAAAGGATCCTGAACTGTGAAATACAGTCTGGATCTATGCATATACATGCATGCCCAAATACCCTGTACAAATAATTTAATTGCTAGACTTACTGTAATGTGTCCAGCAGGGAATATGCCTTGAGCCTTTCTTTCTTCAGAATCTTCCAGCTACAGATGATTAGGGGATTGACTATCTAAGTATTACATTTTAATTTACATCTTCATACTTGCTGAATGAGATGAATTTAATATTTTGATGTGATTTATCATGCTAAGGTTGAGCCATACAGTGAAAGTAGTTAAAGCTACATGTTCCTTGAACAGAGGGGATGTCATCATGTTTATTAAAACTGTTAGTGGCTTACCACAGTTGTTTACTGGAAGGAGAACAAAACAAACTTCAAAGCCAAGTTATACAGCGATAATACTGCCTGACCATAAGACTACTGCACACCAAGACTGTAGCTGAAACAGTTACTCCAGATGTAACTTTTTGTCATTTCAGAGCAGCCATAGTCAAAGTCTCTTTTTTTAGGCAAAGATCAAAATGTTTCTCATACTTTTATTCGTAATAAATTTCCTCTGAGGGGAATTCCTGCTGTGTCTTTATTTGTCTCTGTCATCTCATGCTTAGAGGTATTTTTTCAACTTGCCCCTCAGAAAAAAATATTACTTAGATTGTTGGAATCATGCTGCTGTGTGTCTTGTACTTGTAGGAAATGTAATTATTTTTTTTAAACCCACAAATGTCTGTGTTTTCCTGAAAGTGCCCTGCTAGAATAAAATTGGTCCACAGAGCTCTTTTTTTTTTTTTTCTTGGCAAGAGATTTTTCCATAATTTTCAGTTATTTGAGTTGATGATTTTAAAAAAATGGTTTACATGTTCAGTTTCACTTTTTTTGGATGTAATAATACTCACAGTGATCTTTCTTACACACGGAAATTCTGTGTGGTCCTTTCCCTGTGGTCAGGTTTCAGACTGAGGAATGAATGTTTTATGCACAGGGCACGCACGAGTCCTGCAGACTTCCTTACACAGAACTGTGTCAGGTCTGAGGTTGAAATCCTCAGTGTCATCCTGAGAATCCTTTCCATTTCTCTCTTCACTGAGGAAAGGGAGCAGCTGATGTTGATCCTTAGTGTAGCTCCTTTGTTATTAGGATTCTTGTCAAGAAAATTGAAGTGAGATTGTTAAATAGTATACAACATTTTGAGAACCGCATTTTATATCATATGTAGATCTGTAATAATTTCAGAGGCAGATAATAATGATATGCTAATATGCCAGGTTTTCTTTCATTTACATAACTTTAGGGCAATAGATATCTGAAATGAGAACTATGTTGAAAGGCTTTCTTTTATGTTTTTTTTTAATAGCTTGCATTTAATTATAATTTGGAGACTTGATTGCTATGTTTGAAAAAGTGTTCAGGTTTGTGGGTTTGGAGTGCTTTTAATAGCATGAAAGGTTTGTCTTATCAGGAAGAGGCTATCTGCACTAGCACAGCTTTTGTGAAGTTCCTTCTGACCCTGTTGTGCTTGTCCATTTTTTCCCTTCTGCCTATTACATATTCAGTTATGTAGCAAGAAAACTGGAAAGCACTAACAGCCAGTCTTAAAGGTAGAAAGAACCAAGAAGCATTAATTTCAAGTGTTGTTTGGCTGCATTAAAACACACAGCAGGGTTGCTACTGCTTGACCTTACTGAGAACTATTCCCTTAGCAACCTTTCATAGAGGGAGTAAAAGGACAGTAAGAAAGCAATTTCTCCCCCATATAGTCAACAGAATCATATCTAGGAAATTAATTTCGCTCATATGAACACACCAGTCTCAAACCAAAAAATCCCAGTGGGGCCAGGGACTCATTAACTATGCTGTTCCTCAGTCTAGTCATTTAATCCTCTGCTTCTTAATTTACTTATCTGTCTTAGAGATTTTAACTAGTAACATTGCTGATGGAATGCTTTCAATATCCTCGAAATCTCATTGACAATCTGTTTTGTTCTTATTTAGAAATTGAATAAAAGGATTTTCCATAGAACTGAATGTTTCTAAAGTTAATGAGAATTGCCTTTGTCAGTGGGTAAATGACCCTCCTTTATAGATTACATGATATTTAGGAAACACCAATTATTTGCTGCTTGATAATACTTCCAATAGAGAAACTGTGCAATGATGAGAGCATTTCCATAGCCCTTTGTCTTCTTAACTTCTCTGCTCCTACATAAACATCAGACTTGGGATGGTGGAAGGAGAATTTGGCTTATGGCAGACAGAGCCTCTCAGTGTCTTTGCATGTTTGCAAACCCCTGATTTAATTTTATATTGATTTAAAAAATGCTTTAGAACTCTGAGGTAAACTCTGGTGTAAGTTGAGCATTGCCTTGTGTGAAATATTAGCTGCATTTTAATTGAAAAGACTGATGATTTTCCCATTTTCTATCCTACTTGAGAATATTTTTGGAATGGGAACAGTTATCTGAGAAGCTTAGAGAAAAGGAACTGAGGATGTGATGTCTGCAAGGGTCAAACCATAGAGGGCTAGGATGTTGAAGTGCACAAAAAATAAAAGGGACCAACCCAATTATCTGCTTTAAGTTTATTTTTACTGAAACTTTATTTTTCTTTTCTTGCCATTCAGCTTGCTTTTGTCCTGAAGTTCTTCAGTTGCTGTGGAAGTAACAGTGCTTTTGATATAGGTAGGACTTAGTGACCCAAACAGAAATAGAAAAAGCTTGTTTTTCCCCTGGTCTGAGCAAAGTGTTTCAACAGTATGGGTCTGGATTTTTAAAGAGGCTGGAGAAGAGCAGAGGTTTCACATCTTAGGCAAGTAATCTCTTTGCAAATAATCAGCCTGTGCAAGGCATTTCACTTTCCAAGAGGAGAAAAGGAATTTTTGCTCACAGGACAGGATGGGAAAAGATGTCTGGTAAGCTGAGGTTGACTAAGCCTCAGCGTGTAGGAAGCCACTTGCCCAGGACAGCTTGACATGAGAGTGCCCATATCTGTCTTAAAGTGTTGTATAGTCCATGTGAAAAGTTATCTCTTGTTTCAGCACTGCCTAGCTTTTTTTTTTTTGCCTTTAACCCTCCCCTCCCCGCCTTTCTAAAGGCTTAATGCATTGTTATGTGTTGAGGGCCGTTTACGTTTTTGTGACCATGGTGTGTCCTCTTTGCTTTCAAATTGCTGTTTAAAAATATAATGTAATGTCAGATGAAATGTAGAGTCATCTGGGCTTTAGTTGGTGATACCTGATTCTTTTAGAATCAAATCTGCAAGCCTAGTTCTCAAAAGGCATTTTACTGTCTTTCAGTAGACTTTTTTTCAGTAACCCGGTATTCTTCTCAGGAAGGGTGTTTCTCTGTTATCCCTTTGGTTTGTTTTTATTGCCAAGTCAGGGACTGCAGAGTTGTAGTTTGTATCTTTGTGCCTGAGATTCTTAACTAAAAAACTCCAATTTCTCAAAAGCAGTTAGCTGAGGAGAATTTCCTGTCTGTGGTGGCACTTTTCAGAGCCACCTCATCACTTTTAACAATGCCCCATTTTGTATGAACAGCAGGTCCATCATTCTACCTCCTGGTGAGGTTTGTAAATATAAATTTTTTCTTCAAACTGTGATGTCTTTTTTTACCTGTATTCTCTTGTTTGGCAGGATGGTTTTCCCCCATACTTCCCTCTTCCCTGCCACTGCTCAATGCAATAGATTTTGTGAAAATGCTTTTTATGATTTACTGGATTATTTTATTTCCATTGCATTTTAATCATTGTGATGACATCTGTTGGCAGCACTACACAGATGCTTTGTCAGACTATATTCTAAGGTTTGTAAATGCTTACTATATCTACATGACAAAACTAAGGTTTTGTCTTTTTCATTTACATTACAAGAAATGGAATTGCATTATGGAAATGAAAAGTGTCTCTGGAAGACTTTTTGCCTTTCAGTGACCAACAGGGGAAACCTTTAGCTTTCATGTAGCTTCCTCTGTTACATGCTGCAGTGAGCCTTGCATTACAGAATTAAGTCTCTCATCCTGCTTTCATTGATATGAAGGGTAACCTTAGTCTCTTAAAAACATTTTATTTTAGATTTTAACCTTTAAAGCTGTTTATTGCTGACATTATAAGGAAATGGAGAGCACAAATGGACAAGAAGCCAGAGCTGCTTCTTCAGGGCATCCCAACAGCTCTAAAGAATGGCAAAATATGCAGAATGTAAAAAAGAAATTACAGCAGTGGTCAGTTGTATTTGCTGTAGGGCATTCTGGCAATGCTGGTAGCTAAATGCATTCAGACTAAAATGGTAGTTTGAGCAAAAACATACTTCCTAAAACTTCTATGAATTTGAGGCAGATTATGCATTGTCATAATTTCAAGGTGTTTGTGTTTTCTTTCTTGTGTTAATTATCTACAAAGAGATGCTGCACTTTGGGCCTCTCAACATGAAGAAAAGTACTTGGTGGGTATGCAAGAAATAGCTGTTGATAAAAGATGGGAGTTCATGTCCTGCATTCACAGTGGCACTGGGGCTCTAAACTGGATTTTGGTAATGCTGACAGCTGGTCTTTGTTATTGCTGGCCTGCAGGGAGACTATTTGTAATCTGGTGTTTTGACTCTTGCCTTGAGAAGTTGTGGATGGTTGTTTTGAGTCAGTGGAAGTGGCACATCTAAAGGATGCTGTAAGAGGAAGGCTTGGAGCAGGATGTGTGTCATGTTTTGGTTCTGAAATACATTTTCTCAGAAGAATAGATGAATAAGGTGTGACATGGGGTAATTAATAGGGAATCAAATTCTTTTAGATCTCTTGTGTTTGTAAAAAGAGAAAATGTGCTTTAAAATGATGCATTCTTTTGGGCTTTCATGGGAGAAAAATTTACAGTCTGGAACTTGTGACAGACTTACAATGTAGAAAGTTTGGTTTCTTTCTTTTTTCTTTTGTTGTTTTTTTTTCTTCCAGTTGTAGCATTGCTAAATTGCCCAGGGGTGAAATTTACCTCTGTACAAAACCTGTGCATGGAGTGTCAGCTAACTGTAAAATTCATACACTGTGAAATGCAGCACAGGAATCCAGAGAACTACTGAACAAGGCCCTGGAGAAAAATATGTATCTTATGTACACACAACACTTTACCTGGCTAAATTCAACTTAGTCACGAGATGATCAAGGGACAGGCAGGAAAAGGTGTTAGCCTGGATTTCTCACTTTGCTTTCTGGGACAGTGAGGGGAACTAATGAGGTAAGATTGCTCTGTCTGAGGTTGAAGAAGAAATAGAAGGAGTTTCTCTGAGTGCAGAACAGCACAGCAACAGTTGGGAAGGCTCTGCTGGCTCCAGTGCCTCTGAAAAGTGCCTTAAGGCAGAGTGAAGGCTCACATCTATTTGCCATTTAAATCTGATCCCAAGCACTTTGTTGGTGACGTGAATCAGACTTAGGAAATACAAATAAATATATAGGTTTAGAAAGTTCTGTCATATCTCCATCTCTTCAGGGCTATTTTGAATGTATAATTTGCAAATATCTTGTCAGATTATCACATTAACTGGGGAATAGTCACATATCCTAGGGCCTTTGGAAAATGCACTTTGAAGCTGAGAATTTTAAGAGGCATTTTCAAGATTTAGCGTGTTATTACAATGTTAATAAATAGCTTGAGATTTGAAGAAAAACTTATGATACTGTTGATAAGAGGGAAACTATCTGAGGAAGCTGGACTAAGTCTCAAATAGACATGCATGAGGGAAAATGAAATTGCTCTTGAAAAAATGTCAGTATATATGTGAACTTTGCAATTGTTTTGTTTTGGCTTTTTTTTTTTTAATATTTCTGGTGATATTGTATGTATTTAAAAAAAAGTGAAGTTATCTTAGCATTTGGTCAGAAATCTTTCTAACAGGTATTACAGAATCATTTTCTTTATGAAACCATAGAGTAAAATGAAGATGTAGTTTGATCTTGGTCTCATAAATTCTAATTTTACAAAGTTTTCTTCATGAGAGGTTATTAAAATGAAGGGTGCCTGTGAACTTCCCAAAAGATTACTAATTACCTTTGTATCCATATTTGCAAATAATGGTTCATGTGGGAAAAGTGTGGCCATCAATGTAGTAGAGTGTTCACACTGCTTTAGAAAATTGTGCCTACAATGCAGTCATCTAAAATAGTACTGAGATTTAAGTTAATGATGGGAAATATTTGCTGACAGGACTGGCCTCAAGGCATTCTTTTTCCTTCCTAAATGCTGATAAAATTGCTTGAAATGTTCTAAAGTATATTGATGGTTGCCTCAAGATGGATATATTGGCTTTAAAAAGGATTATGCTATTCTCATAATTATATTCTCTTTTTGATGAGATTTTAACAGGAAAATGATTCCATCTCTTTTTCTATAGAAAAGTATTTATATAGAAAGTAAACTTGTTGAGGCTACTAGTTATCTTGATACAGAGAAAGGTCAATTGATTTTCTGGATGCAGATCCTGGATTAAGTTTTAAATTGTGGGAGTTTAACTCTAGTTGCTGGTGGATGAAAATAGTCAGGCAGGGAGAAATGGGAATCCCAATATATTTTCCAAGCTCTGATCAGTACAACCCAGTAAGGAAGACAAAGTTTTGTAACCACTGTGTGTGTCCTTGGGATTGGAGTTCCTCTTCCCAGTGCTCATGAAGTGTTACCATGTAGTTTGTGCCTTCTGCTGACACAAGAGGGGCCCAGATCTTCCTCTTGAAAGATAGCTTAAGGTGAGTGGTAGTCTTTAGCCTCATTCCTTAGTTTCTTTCCCTGCCTTCTCACTGCTGGCATCCTTTGATCACTGAAGTACCAGAGGAAGTGATGAGATATTCGGTAAATTAGCCTGGTGCACCTCTTGGTTAATTCTGTTATCACTCTACAGCACTTGCCTAAATCACAAGTGGGTTAAACAAGTAGTGGACTTGTGAAGAAATTTTTCTCCTTGGTGAGATAAGTGGAGAACGGCTGCTTATTTCATTTTCACTCTCTGGGCTCTGTTGGTTGTGATCTGTTTCTCAGGGTTTTCTGAACTATTTGACGTAGAACATTTATTGATATTGTTGGGGGTTGGTACAATAGCTTGAATTTAATCTGCTCTTCCCTTGAGTTGTGTTGCGGTTCTGGCCTTTGGGCTCTTACTGTAGACTTTGGGCTGGCTGTAGGCCAGTAGTTTTCAAGTATTTTCCATTTCTGTACCTCTGGAAAAGTTTCTAAGTGCACTGATCATTTAAATTTACTGAAACTTGGTGGTGGTGTTGTTTTTTAGGCTGTTTTTCTTAATTTCCTAGGTTGGTCTGTGACCCACAGGTTGAAACTAGTAGAAGATTTAGGAAATAGTCCTTGGTGTTCACAGGACTGATGTGCTGCTGACTCCTTTATTGTATTTTCCCATGATTGCAGAGAATTTCAATCAGTGACCCAAATGATCTTTCCAGCTTTGTCCCCCTGGCATGGAACATAAGTACAGAACTGTAGAAGAATTTAGGTTGGAAAAGGCCTTTAAGATCATTGAGTCCAGCCATAAAATGACAGTATACTTATTGTCATTAACCTCATGCTTATGCTTATTTTCCTTAAAGTGGTCTGATCTTTTATTTTTTTGTAGTACTGAGGGTTTCTCTTATCATTAGCTGACTACAAAGACTAGAAAAATTGACTGGCGTTCTTGAATGATAAACCTTTATCTGAGTGCTGACAAGCAGTGGAACAACCCCCTCGAGTTTGCCAGTCTTGTAGTTTTCTGTAGGGAAATACAGTGTGAAGGAGAACCCTCTGTCTTTGGAGGTACAAGCCTGAGAAATACCAAATGAAGATAAGAATTCAGGATGTCTGACAACCATAAGCTCAGATATTGTCCTGTTTGCCAGGCACGACTATTCCACTGTCATAATGCAGACTAGAAATCCTTAATAGCTGCACTTCAGTGCTTGTAAACTAGTGAGATTATTTCATCTTCTGTTTATATCATTCATCAAAGCAGTCTGGGCTGACAAGGCCTGGAAAACTCTCAGGGGTTTGCTGCTGTTGATGCAGTGTGCTACAATGGGACCTTTCTTGTACAACAATGTTGCTGAGTACTTCTAATATCCCAGTCTCTATTGTCGCTGACTCACTGAATCGTAGGAGCTGCCTCTTCCTCCCCATCTGCCTCATTTGAACTGACTGCAGCAAATTCCTTGGAAGTGCTTCCCTCTGTACCTTGCATGTGAACATTTGAAGTTGATTATATTTGTTGCCATTGATAGCAAACAGTAGTTGTTTGATGCTTTTGTAAAAACTCAGACCATTTGCTTAAAATAGAATTAGTTCTGTGAACGTACCTGTTTTCAGAAGTATGAATAAATTACTGTATTTGATAATGTTTTACTGCTCCAATTTATTAAATTTATTAGGTGCTTCTTCAGCTTTCTTCAGTTCATAGAAGTTTATTATGAGAACCACAACTTGCTTTCTTTTTGTTCCTAGAGATTTGAAAGCATAACTTCATAACCATCAATAACCATGTGAACTTTTGCCTGGCTTGATCTTCAGCCATGTTAGAGCTGAGGTTTTAGACCACACATAACCTCATGGCAGCTCTTGTTTCTAAATAGTGAAAAACACTGTTGTTTTTAACATGTGGGCTCAGAATTTGTGCACAAAAGAGGTTTCCAGGCCCATGTGTGTTTAGACTTGGTCTGTGACCAACACAGTGTAAGTACAATGAGCATGAACCACATCCAGTCCTAGGGTTACTTCTACCCTGTCATGGAGTAGAGTTTGACACACTCAGGGAATGTCCTTGGGAATGCATTTCTTCTTCCTTCCCAGGTTAGCTTGGCTCTTCAGCCTCAGTGGGTGGGTGTCTTATACAAGAGAACAACTCAACTGGTTTGTTGCTTATGCTTATTGTATTACTTGAAGTCTTTTGCAGGTATTTCTGAAGGTTGACACTTGATCCTTCCACTGCAGCTCTGGGACAAAGGATTGAAAGTGAAGCATCAGCTTTACTTCTAGCAATGAATTTCGCTGCTCTGTGAGGCTTGCCAGCATTGCCACTGCCCCATGGCAGGGGGTGGGATTTGGGAAAGGGGCAGGGTAGGAGCACCCCTCATATTTTCCATTTTCTCCCAACTGACATTAGGAATAATAGGATTTGCTTTCTTGAGTGCACCACTGGGACTTAACCTGGGGTTTGTCCCTTCATGTTTATTTTCTGTGTCAGAAACAGATGGCCTTGACCAGAATTTCTGTGGCATCAAAATTCAATTCTGCTTAAACTTTGGCTGTGGGGGAATTGCTTCTGTGCTTCTGAAAGGTGCAGGCAATGGGAAAATAATTTCACAGATAGAGCTGCTCCATGAACCAATTTGGAACAGTGCTAAGTGTTACCAAAGTTACATCCCTTCAGCTGAGACACAAGTGATCATCTCACAGCATGCCCAGCTGCTGGCTGAGGACAACCAGGACTCTGTCATGGACTAACTGCTTCCAACTGAGTCACAAGCCTCAGCAGGCTTGGCTGATGTGTAAAGACTTGAACTGGTCCACTCTAAGAGAAAGAACTGCAGTCTGATATGTGCTGTTCAATATAGGCACAAAATAAAGGTTATACTGGGGGAAGTTAGTTTTTGAAAATTGCTCAGTCACCTTTAGAAGAAGTAGGCAATAAATCTGCTTGACTGTCTTCATTAAACCCCAAGACATCTGTTACCACACTTTTTATGGTAACTGAAGTAGGTATTAAGTCTGACTGTAAGAGTTATCAATAACACAGCTTTAAAAATTTATTGCCTGTTTTACTAGTCATTGACAAATAATTTCCAGAAGGAGACTTTAAAAGGTCTGATCTGTGGAGTTCAGAGATTTGGGGTTGAGAGTATCTAGGTCTTTCAAGGAGAGTATGTTTGCAGATTTATGGTTGGTATCAGATGATTTTCCAAGCTCATAGCCAACTATTGCTAAGAAATGAGGGATAGCTAGCCAAGTATGGACAATGGGAGAAGAAAAACAGAAAATTCCCTGCAGGGGTCTCCCAGATCCTGATGTCAGCCATGCAGATGAAGCTTGGTATTCCTTCTTAGGAATATCTTTAAACTGTAACAAGAGAAAGATTCTACTTGCCCCAAATCATTACACTGCATTTAATAATTTACTGTAGCTTCAGGAAGTGAATCTGGAAACAGGTATGTCAGGAGATATGGCAGAGCTGGAGCTGCTGGATAGTGCAAGTCATACAGAAGATAAGAGTTCTGAACCTACATATTTTAATCCACAAAAACTGTTACAGAGTGTATCCCATAGTGGATTTGAGATCCATAATTAGTTTTTGAGAACTTTCAGTGGCAAAATGTAACAAAAATTCTTTAAAAAGGCATATAAACAGCTTTGCTCCTTTGTCATACTTCTCAGAAAAATGTAAAACAGAAAATGCAAACAAAACTAACCCCCCTAACTGTTCATAAAAAATTAATTCAATGAGGTTTGTGAAAGAGTGGTTGGAAAACTCATTTATTTCATCATTGGTATTTGGAAGGCTGAATAGAGTGTAGTTTTTCTGTTATAGACTTCTTATTAAAAAAATTTTCCTGCCTCAGAATGTATAATTTTTGGTGACAGTGATCTTTTCTGTTACCTCTGCTCATTCTCCTAGGTAAAATCCAAGGAAGCCCTTGCTGTAAGTACAGATTCTTCTTGTGGTAAAGAAGATTTTTTTTGTCTGAAAACTAGGTGGCTAATCAGTCTTGGACAGTATCAGTAGATGCACAGAACCACTACCTTTTTTTACCTTCTGTAGTTCCTTTTGTTTCATATAGTGAGAATATTTTGGAGAAACTCTTAACTAAATTTCCAGGGAACTGGTAGTTCTTTTAGTGTTGGTGGATACCTGACAACAAAGCCTTATTGTCATTTAGAAGACTTAGAAGCAAATGGAATGATTTTGATCTGAGAGCTTTGGTGGACTTTGCTGTCCCTGTAGTTGATGGTTGCTGGTGCCAGGGCTCACTGAGGCACACCTAGAGCTGTCCCAGTGCTGCTGACCTGGCTTCTGTGCAGGCACCCTGGCAGGGAGAAGGCCAAGGAGGCAGCAGAAGAGTGGTATGGCTGGATCTGCTGCCTGGGCAGCTGGCCAGGGGCTGCTGAGCTTTGCACACAACCATTGGAGATCTCTGCTCTGACTCTGGGCCAGTCACAGAGGGAACCTCACAAACTGTCCTTGGGATTCTTTGGTCTAATGAGGGAGCAGGATATGTTGGATTGCTCATGACTGATCATCTAGGTCTCTCTGTCAAAACTTATTACTGAAGTCTGTGTATGTGGTCAAAATTCTCTTTTAACTTCAGTGAAAAACCTACAGAGGCAAGCAAAGTACCAAAATCTGGAATTTGAAGCAATCAGTTGGTCTGTATTTCTCCCACTTACGTGAAATTCACACACACACACACATATATATATATATGTATATATGTCTAAAATAATTGCTGGCCATTTAGAAGATTATGTACATATTTCCTATAAAGTATGTGTTGTTTTATGGTAAACCCAGTCATTATAGGAATGAAATGCTTGCAGTTAGGCTGATTGCAGCCCTCTCCCTAGACCTTGAGCAGCAGTTTCTTGAGCACTCTGGTATCTCCCTTGCAGGCCCAGTCTGTGCCAGGCTGGTCTTTGATGAGGTGACTCAGCCAGCAGCTGCTGAGGCACAAGGTCCCTGCAGCTCTTGCTGCACTTAACCTTGTGTTTGCATTTGCACTGGAACTCTTCAATCAGGTACCTGCATGACCATCTCAGTGTCCTCATTTCCCACAGAATATTGAACCCTCCACTTAGTATCTCCTTTCACTCTATGCAGGCTTTAACACCACTTGAATCCCAGTAAGAACTGCTCTGATGCCTAACAACGTATGTCTGGTAACTTGCTGTAAAGACAGCTTCTGATGATTTAGTACAACAGAATGAAGGCATATTTCCATTGAAAGTACTCTTGTTCTTTCCATTTGTTCAGCCAAATGCTTCAGAAAGAGCTCTGGTGCTTGTGTTTACTTCTGCAAGCCTGAGTTTTTTGATACTGAACAATTTCTGTTCAGAAATTACTAATTAGCTGGAGGCTCAGGATAAAACAAGGAGGTGTCAAATATGGTCAGAATCTCTAGGGAGGTTGCTGTATACCGGCCCTGTGTGTTTGATTAGGGAACACTTCTAAAGCATAGGAAAGAGAAGCTGTCATTCTTGCCTCTAATGTGAGGCCTCAGAGATGGAGCTGTTAACTGCTCTAGAGACAGCACTGTGGATTTCCCTTTTGAAAGTGTCTTGAGAGATAATTTTCCTTCCCCAGATCCCTGGCGACATGAAGGGCTCAAAAGCATGTGTCTGACTTACTGGCCCTCAAAGTCTTCTTATCCAGAGGAAATCTTCCCAGGAGTCTTCATAAAGATACTTGAAAAGAAAAGTAGATCACTGCTTGCACAGGGCCATAAGATCTCATAAAAAGGAAAAGCTTTGCACAGTAGAGGATTTTTCTTTCTCTTGGTATACCTCTAATGACTGAAATCAGTAAAAAAAAAGACCCAACTATAGCCTATCACACAGAAATGGAGAGGACATGGGTTAGACAAAGTTTTTAGCTTAATATAAACCTTCTTTGTGTTTTATATAATAGCTGTGTGTCACTGTGAAGGACTCTAAAAAGGCTTTCATCAAGCGGGATTTAGATGAATACTGAAAGACAAGGTGATACTAGTACTGACTTGTTTCACATGTAGTCTTTGTCATTTTAGCAATGTCGAAATTTCTTACAGCCTAATGTTTCAAAAAGGCAGGTGGGTACATGTAAATGATTCTTCAGGATGTTTATAAGTTTTGGGCTTATAAATTGGAGTTTAAAAGTCTCAGTCTTTGAGAAAAAGTGTAGTCACTTTCCAGTAAATCTGTATTTTCTTAAACAGAAATATTTTAGCTATTCTAGACCATTTTATTGCCTGTCACTGTATAGATTCTGATATGATTTTTCTGTAATAATATTATCTTTCTGCTCTACCTACTTGAAACAAGAATTGTGAGAATTAATTAACAAGTCCTGATAAGAATATTCAGCACACTCTTAAGTATTTTTTTCTGAGAGCTCTTGCCTGGAAGTGCTTTTCTTTTCCCCATATGTATTAGGATGACAGGTCAGGAAGCAGAGTTGCAGTGTTTGACACGAGGGATGTGTGTTCAGATGGTGGGGTGAGGGTTGGCTGCCACACCACTTGCAAGAGAGACACTCTGAAATTGCTGGGTTTATTGCCTTTTCGTGGCTTTGCACCAAAAGTTTTCTGAGCATAGCTTCTCCACTGGTGTCAGACTTTGAAGCTGAAAGAGAAGTTAATAGCATGTTTTGTGAGAAAACTGGCCAGCTCCTGCAAAAACAACAACCACCTGGTTGCGTAGTGGTACCTGTTTTGAGAATATTTTCATCTTTGTCTGGGGTTTTCTGCAGAGCAACCAGTAATGATTAGTTGGTTAATCACAAAAAATAGCAGGACATCGGTTCATATGGATCACTTTTATTTAAAATAACTCTTGGCTTTCCTAGTAATCATCCTTGATATTACCATTATTTTTTTTCAGGCTTTTCTTCAGCTCCCTGGGGTGAGTTAAAGGCCTTTCTTTGATAAACTTACAAAATGACCTAGGTGGCAGGCTCTTGCATGGAATAAGTGATATGATATTGATAAAAGGCTGTTATTTTGTGTGTGTTGGGAGTGGTGGTATCCTGTAATTGGATGAAAACTCCCTGGCCAAGTCCATCAAGCCTTTAAATTCTTTTCTGTGACATTTCCCAGTCCTTGCTGTTGTCCCTTTGGTTTACATTTGTCCTCAGCTATGTCAAAGCAGAAATTGGCCTTGGTATCTGCCTGTAATTTTCTAAAGGAAAATAAATTAAGACTGCACCATTTCTGTTTACCTTTCAGACTGATCTTCATTTGCTACCTATCTTTGATAGCTGCCAGAATGCATTTCCAGCTTCCTCGAAGGTTGAGTTTATCTCCCTTCAGATCTCATTAGGTTCTACAGCTTTACTGCCCTAGGAAGCAAATCCATGTATTTCTTCATCATGTTATTGTTTTTTGCCCCTTTACAAACATTACCTCTTCCATTTTTTCCCTTCTCTGAACATGTGGGTAACAGCAGTTTCCAGAACACTTGCTTTGTATTCTGTAAATCATTGCACCACAAACAAGTTTCCTTTTTGGATGTATTGACATCTCTTTGACTCCTCTTAGTCTTGTCATCACACATTGCTGCATCATGAAGTGCTTTCTTTAGGCTCATCTCTTTCCTTCCCTACCACTCCAGTCTTCACTGAAGTTTCTTCACATCTGTCCTTTTCTTTCTTCTTGTCTGCCTTTACTTTTGGACCTCCAGTCTCTTCTGTTTCTCCTACCAGGACATGCACAGTCATCAGATGTTAGTGATGCAGGATATCTGATGCCTTAGTACTTTCAGAAGGCTTATGTGAGAAGGAAAAGGACACAAACCCTCACATTGCTTAGTGATGAGGGGAGTCAGTATGCAAGGGATCCTTGCACCAGAAGAAAATCCTTGTGTTCCTCACTCAGGAGAAATCTGAGGACTTCACCAGGAGAAAAACACATCCCCACACCTTTGTATTTCATCCACGTTCCTCTCAGACTGGATGCACATAAATGTGCTTATGTGGCAAGCCAAAGCAGGAGCCATATAAACTGTCTCGGACCACCTAGGTCTCAAAATCACTGCATGTACATCTTTATTACAGCAACCATGCTTTCAGATTTTATGGTATCCTGGTATCCATATTTTCTCCCTATCTAGGCTGTATTTCCTATTTAAAGTGAAAGAACTGATGCATCACATCTTTAAGATATTTTTCCCCATCTGTGCATCAGCAAAGCTGTAACTCTAAAGGATACACTTCAAATGAGTGCTGAATTCTTGTATTGTTTGCAGCAACAAACACTCCAGTCGTAAAAATACTTCCATCATGGCCTCTAGCTTGGCTCTTGCCTCCCACTGGGCACCTTTCATTTCCACTGTTCATCATTAAACAGCATATCTTATCTGCAGACACAATGGAGAGACTAACTCTTCAGAAATGTCTGCAATAATGATCATCCTTTCTGCAGGCTATTCTGAGGGGTGAGTGCTTTGGGATCTGTCCTTCTGTAGGAAAACAGTGGCATTTCAAATGAACTTTATTTTGGAGAAGTAAGGTAAGGCAGTGCCCAGGCAGTGAGGGAAGTATTTAATATTAACTTGGCTAAGTGAATTTTATAAGTAAACATGAAATGCTCAGTTATTCTCCTGGCTTAAGGTGACAAGACTCTACTATGTTGAAGCAGAAAGAATGGTGAGTGGTTTTTTTTACCTTGGGTGTACAGTGGTGAGTATCAAACCAGCACACTGCCAGTCTGCAGTTTGCCCACGAACATGGCACTTGAGCAGGGTAGAGAAGGATGGCCTTTTGGGTCTTCCTCGTGTGGGGTTCCCTCTCTCAGCAAGGGTGGGGGGTTTGTGCACTATAGAAGGTACATTTTCAGTAGATGCATCAGTAAGTGAGAGGTACTGCTCTTGTAGGGAAAGGAAGAAAGCTTTAGTTCACTTCTTGTTTGCTACATTTTTCTGTGAACATTTTGTTAATTAGGATGAGTGTCCCTAGGTGGGAGGCCAAAGTAGGCACAAATGCTCTGTTCTTAATTGTGTACTTGGTAGTTGCTTGTTGATGAATTAACTCTACAGTCTGGACATTCACAGTAGGCTATGGTTCAACTTGCCCAACCCAAATGCTTTTGTTCTCTGCATGTGTGTGACGAGTTTCAAACTTTATGTATTCCAGTGGTTTCAAGATAGCTAATTTGGAGCCTTTGCTAGTCAAAATGTGTATTTGAAGGCATTGTGTTTCTGCAGACTAATGTGTTTAGTTTAGTTAAGGCTCTGGAGTGAGTTTGTTACCATTAAATGAGGGTTGCTTGCAAGATCTCAAAAATAACAACTCCAGATCCATGCAGCCATTGTCATGTAGCTGGTTACTGCATTATGTGAAATTTATTCAGTGTTTTCCAGTTTTCTGAAGATTTGTGTTGTTTCTGCAGGGAACAGCTTATAGAATCCAAAAGATATAAAAGATCTGTGGGAAATGAAAGTTACTGGGAAAGCATTTTTTCTCCTCTTCCTCTGGTTTGATTCTCCCTAATTTTCTATCTGTGAAGGAAAAATGGGTACCACATTGCCATTACTCTAAAACAATTCCTGCTGCTAAGCAGTGCAAGTTTGATGTGACACAGTCAGAGTTGGGAGCATTATGATCTGTATCATACTGTCCCTGAGCGTGCTTCCTTGTAGGTCTGTCTTGTTTGGGTTTGTTTTATGAACTTTTAGTGTCTTCTGTGTCTAGTTTTTGTATTTAAAAAAAAAAAAAAAATTCATATGCTTTTCATGAAGATAGACACAAGGATATAATGAAAATTTGTTTTCACACACTTTTACTAGGCAGTGATCGCTACACTTTTTTTTCATAATTTAGCTGAAATTTAAAAATTTTGAAAGAATATTAAATCTTCATGATAGGTAGTAGTAAGAAGGATAATCAAGTAGGCATCTCCCTTAACCCACCCTATTCTATTGAGTACCTCCTTTTGGTTTCCATCAGAGGATCAAGATTCGGGTTTTGGAGACCAAAACACAATGACATTTTCTAACATCATGACTTCTGGAAATATGGACCTTACATGTGCTTTCACTGTTTTTGTTTTGTAGGGTATGCAGAAGATTCAAAATCTTTAACTTGTCTACTAGATTTAATTTTCTTCCATTGTTATAATTAGAAATATGGAAATTCATACAAATTTCACAAAATGTACAGAGATATCAAAAACCATCTTGTGCAATTGATGTGAACTCTTAGTTAGATACTGGCAGATTTTATACTTGCCAAAAACTGGAGTTTTGGGGTGGGAGGAGAAAACAGACAGATTTAGAGTGAAATGCAAGAAATTTTTCACAGAAAGAAATGGAATTAAAAATGTATTGCTACACTTCTGGCAGTGTCTTCACATAAAATATTTTGACTTTTTGCTTTTGGAAAAGATATAGTTCAGGGATGAACTCTAACAGTTGTTTATGTAAAACTGTTTTTGGGTATTTTTTATATCTTTGCCAACTTTCCCATATCTTCAGCTATAACCAACCATTCTATCCCAATTTTTGTCTCAAAGAATTCTCTAAACTGAAAGGAAATATTGTTGAAAGAATAAAAATGTCAAATACGCTTAGCATTAAATATTTGGTATTTAAGAAAAAAAAATGCTTTAAAGAAACATTCCTTTTCCCCCCAGAATTTTAGTCCTGTAGTGGATTTATTTATTTATTTTAAAAAATTTTTTGTTAAGCCTAGCTCCAGCTATAATTCTAAGAGCTGTAACTGGTAAATAATCACAGGTAAATGAAATACCTCTGCATATTTCTGTACATGCAGACAGCCTGGCATTCTGATATTCCCTTCAGGGAGGGAATATGTTGTGAGAAATCGAGTCTGCAAATTATCTGTCATAAAAATGCTTTATTTCTGGCAAAGCTACAAATGGGATGTCTGTGTTGATGCATGCCCATGGTGTCATTAACCATGTTCCTTAATAACTATTAATTAGCTGCACTGGAGCTCTGGTAGTCCAGATTAATTACCGTGTGAGGGCCAAGAAGAACTAAGAAGCTCCTTTATTTTGCAGCTGCTGAGAGTTGAGTGCATTTATGGAGTGGAGGCTGCCTTTGGTCATTCTGTAACTCTTCGAGTTGTTTTCCTTGGATCTTTTTACCTGTCACAGCTGAAATAACACCTATTTACAGTATCCAAAATTATGGTTGGGGAAGAAGGGCACTCTCCTCTTCCTTTGCATGCCAGTATGCAGCTTCCAGGACTGCACACAGATACAGTGCAGGTACTGCTATGGGATTTTCCTTAATCCGTGTATTTTTACATCCAATACCCTTTTTTGCAAACTTAGCAAACAAAGTGGGGGCAGAAAGGCAATGTGCTATTGGCCAATGCCCCAGTGAGCACCAAGCAGGAGTTGTAACAGGACAAGTGGGAAGAATCTCTTCCTTTGCTCTTTGATAATTTTGTTTTTCTGTTATTTCTAAGGGAGCTCCCATTACACATCAATCTGCTCAAGGATGACTGTTTTGATGTATTCTGGGGTGGAATCTTTATCATTTTTAAGAACTACAAACTTGTGAGTTTTTTTATAGTTCTTCAATAACTATTACAGGATCAGTTTTGTTGACCCGACACAACGAAATACCAGATGGATTAGCCATAATTACTGTTTCCAAGCTTTGCTTGGGAAATTCTAGTATTTTCTCAATCTTTATCTATTTCCAGTTATTATCAAACAGTCCCTCCATAAGGAATTAGCCAGGTTGAAAATTAAGTCATATTTTAAAGTTACTTTCCTCTCATTTTGGAGTATTTAATTATTTTATCCCTTTCTAAATGGGTATTTCTAGTATCTTTGTTTTCCAAATTCCCCCTACTAGGAAAGAAGGCTTTCCTGTTGTTGTGCAGTCACTGATATCTCCAATATAAATGGTGTTAGTGGCTTCAAGAGGATATTACAGCATCTCACCAGGAGAGAAAAACTTGCCTGTGACTCCTTACTTGTCTACTGTATTTTCCAAATACGTTTTTTGATTCTTACGTTGCAGTTGGACTTTGGATAAAATACAGTTTAGGTTCTTTTGCTTCTTGTCCCTGTGAACCTCTTGCATCCATTCTCTGAACAAGCATTTCCATGACTGTTGGCTCTTCGTCAGACATTCCATTGTTGATACACTGATGTGTTTTAAACAGACATTCACTGTTTAATTACAAACAGTAACTACTGCTTGTTTTCTTAATTCTGGTTCTGTTTTTCTTTGATTTGTCAAGAACACATCAGTCATAGCTTGCAATGATAAAATGCTTGTATGATTTTTAATCCTAAATCCCACTTCCACGTCACTTTGTTGGAAATTTATTCTAAACCCTGATGGTCTGTGCTGCTTATAAGTTTTGGGTTTTGGTTTTGGTATTTTGTTGGGATTTTTTTAAAAGGGAAGGGACAGAGCAGACCTGTTTGATATGGTTGTCTTGTAATTTATGCTGTAATAGTGGAACTCACTCACCAATATAAGCCTAAAACTGGCAGGTACATTGGTTTAGATAAACAGGGAAGTTAGCATTTAATCTTGGGCTACTGTAGGTAAGAAGGAAATGTCTCCTTCAGATTGCTTTCTAATTAGGAAGGAGAATGGTTGGGTCTGGAGAGAATTGCAGACTTCCAGCTGTTTAGAAGTGCTACAAAGCTTTTAACCCAGTGACTTCTAATCAAGGTTTTTATACCATTTACAATATATATGCTTGAAGAATTTTTGAGCCGTTAGGAAGAAGTCTAAGGAAATGAAACTTGAAGAAATCCAGAGGGAATAGGAAGTCCCGAAGGAATAGGAACTCCAGAACTGAAAGTCTGTTTTTAATGGAATTTGCTGGTTGTGTTTAGAAATCTTTGCTGTTTTCTGTGGTGTTTTGTTCTCTGCAGATTTTGTGTTGACTGATCCTTTTAGGGGGGGCAAGCTGCTGGGAAGGGGAAAACTGCCTTTTAAAAATATATTGACTGAGATCTTTAGAGGTGGTTTGGAGTGGAAGGAAGCAGAAGAGGGAAGGAGATGTGGAGTTGTGTTAATAAAGTCAACTGCCCTTACACTTGTTCAGAATATGCCCTGTGTAGGAGGAATTAAAGGATAGCAGCTGCCTGTGCCAGAGGGATGTTACCTCCTAAAGGCAATGGGCCTGCTCTTTGTGCTTGGGGATTCTGATGCTAATGATGGGTGAGGTGAATGTGAAGCTTCCATAGATGTAGCTAGAAAATTATCAGCTCTGTTCACCATTAGGAAGTTGACTGCCCTTGGCAGAGGTACAGTGGTATTTGTATTTAATTGGAAGGATGATGAACTGGTTTTCTGTACAGGGATGGAAGTAGATAGAAGAATGGCTATCTCTTCAAGCTGTGTTTCTTCTAGTTATATTTAATAAGAGTGCATTTTTTATTCCAATGCAAATCAATGATAATATCTACTCTTCCTTGCCATGAAATAAGTCAGGTAATACTGTATTCTTATAAATTGGATAAAAAATTGTGTTCTCTTCAAATGGATTTCTTCTGTGAGCAGCAGAACTCACTCTGTTGTGTGAGACTTAGGCATCAACCTTGATTTGTATGTGACCTACTCTTTCTGGACTGATACAGAATAGAACAGTCTTTGACATTTTACTTTTATTATAATAAATTTGTTCTTGCTCTTTCTTAAGTTTTTATGTATTTTTTTCCTGATATCTGAAAGAGCAGTGCATTCATTCTTTTAATATCAATCTAAACATGCAATAGATGCAGGGTTAGTCCAGTCTTCCAGCTGGGCTTTGTGAACCAGTAAGGAGCAAATCATCTTTGCTGGGACTGCACTCTGTGTGGACCTGAACACAACTTAAATTTGGTCTTACTTCTGAATAGCCACTCTTTATGATTTAAAAATCAGCATTGAAAACAACATTTTTTGTGAAATACTTATAAAGCTGTCTGTTTAATTCATATATTCACACTGCCTAATGCTTGTGTGAAGTTAAAACAAAAAGAAAAACTTGGACCTCAATTTTCTGTTATTTACAAGGAAGAGATTTTGCAGTGTCTTTGTAGCAGATTGTCTTTACATTGAGGATTCAGAGCCATTCTGTTGTACCTTTTAGCTCAGATAGGATAAGACCTATTTTGTTCTCATTAGATTTATAATCCCAGAATTACTTTCACTACAGATTGCCCGATGGAATGAAATTATGCTGACATTAGATAATAGTTGATTTTTACAAAATTGAAGATGTGAATATGACCAAACTTGAATATATATCACTCAGAGCCTTTTAAATTATCTATTAACTCTTGGCTTCAGTAACATAAAACGGATATTAAAATGCAGTTTAGTGATTAAACCTTGAGCTTTCCCATGTTCTTATACAAGGTTTTTTAGTAAAGTTGCAGTCCTAATTCTTTGTACAAAAACATTGTACATCTGTTGCTTAGAGTAGGCATGATACTGAAATACCAAACAGATACATTTCTCCAGTGTTCTGATAGACACTTGAATGTTTTTGTTCATAAAGTGTGACTATGATATGGTGCTATTATTTACCATCTTGTTTTATGAGGTACTCCTTATGGCAATGCAATTTCATTAAATACTGATAGAAAACTGGGAACTGGAAAGGTGAACGAGTCCTTGATGTGTTTTTTTAACTACACTGATGTTTTAGAGGATGATTTTCTACATGCAGGTTTGTGGTTCTGAGCCTGTGTCTGTCACTATTTTTACTGCAGCAGGTCAGCCTTAAAAAGGAGAAAAAGACGAAAATTCTCTTCTACCATGGCAATACAATTGTGTGGTAGCCTTCTCCTGTTCTATGTGTTATTCTGTGCAACTATTATCAAGGCAGGTACTTTATAGTATGCTAATATGGAAGAATTGTAGCTTTTGCTCCAATAGCACTTACTGTCTCTAGGATGTAATATAATCCCAACTGCTCCCAGTCTGTAATTTGGTTGTAGCCATGACTGGTGCAGGAACAGCTACTTGGCATACCACGGTCTTACTGGGCAGCAAAAATATACGACCAATTGAAAGAACAGCTTGCAGATGTATTGCTGTAAGAAAACAGAATTGCTTCATGGCAGAAAAAAAGCAGAAAAAATATATGTCTATTTGGGTTGTGCTTCAGTGTGGTGCATGAAACCGTGTTACTTTGTCACTTGGAGGATGAGTTTCAGTGAGAGAACAGATGAATTCAATATGTGCTGGCTTTTAACCAAATTTTAAAATATGATAGGAGGTTGTAATTTTAATATTTCATTATACTTAATGTTGGAGGAAAATGGAGGCTTTGTAGTCTTGCTATTTCAGTGATGCATATTGTGTAGCTGCCATTAACTTGCACATGAGGTGTGCCAGTGAACTCTACAGAGGTCTTAAAACATCTAATCTGGTCCTCAAAGCCATGTGTAACCCACTGCTTAACACTGGTGAGGTAATGGGGTTTATTTATGGTGATGGACTTGATATAGATTTTCTTATTCTGGGATATGAGTTTTTTATCTGATCTAGGATACTACTGCAAGGTACAGTATGGATTTGGTGATGAGATCCATTAATAACCTGCATCTACTATTAGGTTTAAGGTAGCTTATATAAGACTACTGACAGAATATTTGGGTTTAGTATTTTTTTGAATGTGTGCAAGTCCACAGGTGTCATTTCACAGATTCCTCTACACTGGGACCATTTGTGCTGTCTTCAAATGTTGCATGTTCTTGTTGAAGCTAAGTGGTATTCAAAGAGGTTTTTTTCCTCCAAAATTATATGGGTGTAGGGATTTTTAAAATAGGAAACAACATTCTGAGATCTTTCTCATTTTGCATTCTTTGTATGAAATACTTGACATCTTTCTTGAATTATTTACATTGATGAAAACTTGTGTCACAACCTGAAGGAAGCAGCCAGATAAGGAGTGAGTGAGAGTTGCTGATGCTGTTCAGATTCATTGGTGTGGTATTACTCTTTTTAGACTTATCATAGGCCTAACTGTTTTACCTGGAACTGTTTAGATATGTTCAAATCACTCTGCAGAATGCAATATCTGAAGAATATTAAACCTATGTTCTTACATACCGTTCATAGGAGTAAGCCTGCTGGAAGATCTCACATGAATGTAATGAAAAGCCTGATGACTGTAGTTCTACTGTGATTAGTTTTATAAAAGAGGAATTATAAGCCTCTAAATTCTACTGAATTCCCTTGTTAACAGCCCCCATACAGTAGAAAGCTTATTATTTCCTAAGGGAAAACTAATATAAATGATATTGTGATGTGCTATTAACAGGAAGGTGACAGTTTTACTTGCACTATTAGTTTCAGGTTAAAAATAATGGAGAGCAAAATATTTCATGTGCACTTGAGTATAATTAACCCCTTATGCCTTTCCCCAGTAGTCATGTCATTTAACAAAGCTTCATTTGCAGCGGCTCAGTAACACAGCATGTGCTCCTACACATGCAAAGACCACTTCAGTGACTCCCTTCTGCTAAAGGCTGCTTATACTGCAGGGCAACTTGCAGGATTAATTAGTCCCTCTCTGAGTTTCTTACTGCTGTTGCAAATTTGAGAACTAAGACAGTAGGCAATTGCATTCCCAGAGTCTGTTAGTGCCTTCCTCTTTTAACTCTGAGTTTGTGTTAATTGCTGGTTGCTTGGTTTGATTGCTATAGCATGGGTACATATAGGACAGTAAATGCTGTTTTTCAGGAGCAAAGTGAATGCAGGTAAAGTTGGATGAAACTGAGCATTAATCAGGTGTCAGTTGGTGCAGAGTTTGTGCCCTGCTTATAGCTAATATCCGTAGCACTTGGCTGTATCATCACACTGTGTCCTGCCCTTGTCTAAAGCTGAGAAGGAGGGAATGCCCCTTTGTCCTTCACCCAACTGGAGCACTCATGGTGCTGATGGACTAGACAAAGGCAACCAACCCTGCAAGGTGCTCGTGGCAACACCAAGGCTTAAAGGAGCTGGTGGTTGGGTGCTTTGCTGAGTTTCACAAGGCTGGGGTTTTTTGATGATACAGAACAAAGATCCAGGCAGGATCTAAAATATCCCTGTTAGCCAGAAGAGTTTGAAGTCTAGAATTGTAACTGACTGGATTTGTGGCAAAGGGCGAAGAAAGGTGTGTGACTCAGCACCTTGCAGCTTGTTGGAAGTGAGATTGCTTGAATGATCTTTTAACTGGAGATTAATTGCTCAGCTCAAGTGATATCTACCTCTCTGGTGACTGTTAAAGTATCATCAAGTGTGTTTTAAGTGTATTGTCCTGTGCAGTTGTAAAGTACTTCCCTAAATGCTCCATTTGATGATTTTCTTGTATGTGGTGTAGCATCCTGTAGCTTAGATGTGTAAATAATTTTGACTTTATGATTGATATTTGCTCAAAACTTGTACATCCATGTTTGATGAATTGGATCTGTAGTAGAGAATCATTAATGAAACAGTAGACTGCAAGAGCAACAGAGAAACCACAAGGATGACTTGAGAAATGTATGTCTGTATTTTTTCCAGTGTTGGAAACTTGCATTTACACTGGAAAGTTAAACTATTATTGCATGGTTGAATTAAAAAAAAAGTGAGGAAGGAACCGGACATAGTAAGAATACTTAGAATTATGCCTATTTAATTTTTTTTAATTGATACTGTTTAAGAAATTGTAATGCAATATGAGAACTAATTTTACTTACGTTTGTTTTTTCCTATTAATTTTAATATTAGTTTGGAGAGAACTGTACTCAACTTTTAAATTACAGGAAATTGCCAAAATAAATATTCACAAGTTGGAGGATAACTGAGAAAGCTGCTAAAGTATAGCTGTACACTGAAACTGTATTCTCTTGCTAGCTGTTGAGATTCTCCTGGCCAGCAGGGTTCACATGAAAAATCTAAAACTATGTTGTGACTGGTTTGTCTAGACCAAATGAGATACTAACCCTCCCTTCTGCAGCAGCAGTAGTACAGTAAACATGTGTGGGATATGCCAAGACTTGCAATCATTTTTTCAGTCTAAAAGATTAAATCTTGTGTGGGGAATGGTGTAGTTTATTTAAGGAGCAATTACTTCAGCTTCTGCCATCTACTTTAGTCAAAAGGAATAATTGACTCCTTTTCTCTTGGTGTGAGTCTTGCTATTCAGAATGACATTTTCAAAATTTTCATAATGCAAATTCTGGATTTCTTCATCATTAAGCTGAAAAGATAACTGCACCTCAGCTGTCTAAGAAAGGTCACAGAGAGTTGAATCACAGATTTCTTTTCATCTCTCTTCCCCAGTCATTTTGCAAACCCATATCCTCCCCAATTGAGTAAGGCAGCAGCAGGTGCCCTTGCTGCAGTGAGAGACAGGACCATGCTTTAGAATTCAGAATTTTGGTAATCTCTACCCTGAAGGGTGACTGTATCCCATCAACACTTGAAGACTTCTAAACACTATGCATCAATGACTTATTCAGGCCTTGTATGTGAAAGACCTAATGCATCTTCTTGCCTGTGCAGTGTTTATTTATGAGAACAGATTTGCCCTTAAAAACAAAAAACCATACCTGCTAATGCCGTGTGACCTCTGAATTGCAGTAAACATTTAAAAGTGCATTAAAAATCAGGACAAAACCAACTTGCGAAATAGAGGTTCTTTCTGTATGTAGTGAAAGGGTGATTGACAATGTTGTAAGAAGGTAGTGATGTGAGATAGGTGTTTCTTGTTGTGCTGGTGATGTGTCCTTGTGCATTGCATAGCTGTATTTTTATTGTGTTCATGCTCTTACTTTACTTTAAGAAACATGATGGCCACTTTTCTCAAATTCTATGAAAAAAAAAATTAGGCAGATGCTCTTAGAATAAATGAAAGACTATGCTCTTAGAATAAATAAAAGATAGAGACTATGAATTTAGAATTAATATCTTGCAAGTTTGTACTGGAAAGGAGTGATGAAGATATAATTCTCTCGATGGTGACATTAAATACAGAGGAGTTTGTAACAAAACCAAATTCCTGTTAAATTCAAATAAATATTTCTGCACAGTTTCAGTGACACAAGGGCTTTTTGAAAGATATTGAAGATCAATTTACCTTCAGAAAGGTAAAAATGTGCATCACAACATCAGTAGAAAGCCATAAATTCTACTACCTGGTCAAAACTACTGACTTTGCTGAAGTGTATTGAACAATTTGAAGAAAACAAGCTTTTCTTGCAAAATAAAGAGTATCTATCTTATCAGGTGATTTTCTTCTAAATTTACCTGGAAATCTGCAGGGCCAGCTTCTGACTGCCCTCTGTTGACACAGCAGGTTAGGACGGTTCTAACCCTGTTCATGGGCAAACTTCAGTGGGAATTAAGATGTTTCATTAAGATCTGAAAGATTATAGTGGGGAAATGCCTCTGTTTATCATAAATCAAATAGAATACAACAGTGTTTTGCAAGATAAGATTTAGGGTATAATTTATTCAGATGATGAAAGCATGAAACTGAAGGATTAGTTTGGTCTCACTCCAAGATCCACAGTAAGTTGGAAGAATCCAAGAAGTGTGGTGTGTTCATGAAACATGTAAAAGGATTTTTGTACTCTTTGGCTAACAAGTGTGACAGGTGCAGTATGTTCTAATTGCTCAGAATTACACTGTTTGAGTTCCTCTTTCTTGTTTTATTACTATCAGATGCCAAGCCTCTAAATGCATTCACACTTCTAGTGATAATAAAACATGAAATTGTCAGTGTTTGTTTTTCACATGTATCCATGCATGTGAATGTGAATATGTAGTATGTGCATCCTATTAGCTTCGACTGCAGTGTAGGTTCAGAACTGCCAAGTGCTGTCTTTTGATTGAGAGTTGGATGCATTGTGCAATGTAACAGCATTGCATATGTGCAAAATGTTTATTTTTGCTGACTTTATATTTACTGTGGAAGTTTGAAACATTTATTCCTTTCCCCTTTTTCTCCAACTTTTTTTTTTTTTGAGTAATCTAAAAATAATTCATTGCAGGGCTTGTTTTAGGTTTTACAGGTACTGAAACATTGTTAGGGACATTTAAGTAACTGATCCAACTTTAATTTCTGCTAAGCTAATGGTTTTTCATCAGTCCTGACCATTTTCTTTTGAACAGAGGGGTATCTGGATTACAGAAGAATTACTAAGCACTGTTATAAAAAGTGGGAAGGGCTGCCTGTGACAGCATTAGGTGCTCTAAGGAAAAGCAGACAGTATTTTACTGACATCTGATTGTTCAGTTACAATAATAGCTTTCATGTCTGCAGCAGTACAGTGCCAAGTCTTGTAGAACATATGCGTTGAAAGTGGTTTTATGATAGATGAAATAAACTCTCAGAATCTGTACTCTGTAAGGCTGGATTCCATTAAATGAAATGTGCAGTTTGTTCAAGGCTAACAACTTTCTTTATGCTTCGGAGAGGCTGAAAAAAAGAAAAGAGTGCTAAGATTGCCAGTGTTCACTGACATGGGGGTTGAGTGAGTCCCTCCAAATGAACTCAAAGTTCTTTGGGACAGCACATTGTTAATGGTCAAAACTATGTAAGATTAGGCCTGCAAAAGATTCGACTTTATGTAATAAAAAGGTGTCAAGCCACTTAGCTGGAGCTAAGTGAATTAAATTAATGAAAGGCAAGTGAAATCAGGTCTCTGCTGAGTACGGGCATCCACTGATCAATACAGCATGTTAGCAAGCGCTGGGAGGGATCTCTTTGGAATGCTAATGGCCAGCAGCCCACTGGAAACAACCACCACCAGCTGGGGAGCTGCTCCTGTGTCCTCATGTGCCCGGTGCAGCCCGGGGCCACCGAGCCAAGAGGGCTGGCTGAGCCGCTCCTGCCTGCTGCTGAACTGTGTGCAGGGAATGGCACAGAGCTGGTGATGAGAAGTGGGTTGTTGGCTCGGGGTTCATGGTTTCAGTAAGGCCCTTTTCCAAGTGGGAAATGCCTTTGTCTAAATGAGACCAGGAGAATATTATCTGTATGGTCTCAGCCAGTGGCAATTGCCTTGAGTGGTCAGCAGCTGCTGCCAGCCCAAGGAACCGAGGCTTTTACCAGGACTTCTATAGTTTCACATAAAATTTATTAAAAAAAAAAAAGGCATAAAGCTATCTGAAGCCTTATAGCCTGTGTGCCAGAGGGAAGTACGTGTGAATTGAATTATGCAGCTCAAGATTTTCTCCTGTTTTCATACAGTGAAGTAGAATCTGATTATTGAACTGCTTATGCAAAATGCTGCTGCAATGGAAGAGTCCCTTGCAGTGACCATTGTAAAAGGATTTCCCAGTTTGTGAAGGGAATCTGAACTCTTGAAAGGGACATGGAGCAAACTAAGGGAATGATCTTTTAGAAAGTTCATGCCTGAAAAAGGCATGTCATAGCCGTGTGTCTTGCACCAAGTTTGTCAGCCGTATTACAGAAGTCTAAAATTAGAGACAGCAGTGTTAATAGTGAAATTTATAGCCAGCAAGGGTTAGATGTTTTTTTAAGTAAATTAAGAAATGACAATTGAAGTGACAGTTCACATGAAAGTTTCAGCAGAGATAAGCAAAAGGAAGATTTTGTATCTGGGTTTGTTTTTTTTTTGGTGTTGGAGTAACTGGCAGGTTATTTTTTATTTTTGTGCAAGGTAGGTGGGAGAAGGAACAAGATTTTTTTGCCTGGGTGATTACAGCTCTGGTTCCTAAAGAGCCTGAAGTTCACATTGGAGCATGTCAGTTCAATTGTTCTGAAAATATGAATAAAAGAATTATCTTCACTGTATTTTTATTGCTCTTGTAGCTAGAGATGAGTACAACAGTCTCTCTTAGATCAGTCATCTGTACAGAATGCTGCTTGTTTTAAATTGTTCAAGTTCAGGAACTCTTCAGAAGCGTGTAGGTACTTGTTCTCTAAATATTTCAACATTTTTCATTTTGTACTTTCATGTGAAGCTATTTTTAAAGAACTTGGCAGTGTCTTTGTAGGGAGCAATAATAAAAATAATAGGGAAGAATTACAAGAAGTATCATTCAAATGCAGGTCTGGGAGGCAGAAACTTGTGACATTTAATCTCAGTACTAAAACTAATCCTTCTATGGCATTTTCTTCTCATAGAATTCTCCTAATTTTATTAATATAAGAATTGTTTTTATTGCTAACACTCAGGCAGCAATCTAGGTTTTAGCAGTTACTCCTTGTGCCTCACTAGAGCTGTTCCACAGGGATGGGTGTTAGTTTTCTTCACTCAGTCAAGAACATGCTATGGTGGCTGGAGCTTGGTTTCTAGAAAAATCCTGAAGTCTTTGGTCCATCGTGTTTATGACTTGAGCTATACACACACACACTACCTGTAACTGTGTGCATGTGTTTTGGTAAGGGTTATTTGGGAGGAGAATGGAAAGGGCCAAATCCAACTTACTTTATTGTCAGTGTCAACCAAATGCTAGTTCCAACAAATAGTAAACAGTAATCAACAAAGGGTTATCCCAGATTTATTCTTTTAAATCTATCTGTGAGGTTAAACGACTGCTTGGTTCGAGACACTGATTGCCTTTATCAGACTATTCCTTAGGAATGGACTGTTGAGATAAATGCTGTTAATTAAATACAAATCCCTTTCTCCATTGTGCAGAAACAGCCTCGCCACTGGTCCCTCTCCTAATCTTGTTATAGCATTCCCCTGATAGGTCTCATTAGATTGTCTTGTTAGCTGATACAGAGTATTTTTTACAGCAGAACAGACAGAAATGTTAATGAGTTATAATGTAACTCAACCACTAATGTTTTCTCTTATTTTTTTCTTTTCTCTTATTTATTCACTTTTGTTCACTGCCATCGTCTACTTCCTTTTGTTCAGTTGCCCAAACAAATGCCATGTGTGAAAACAGTAATTTATTTACTTTGATTAGTTTTTATTTAATCTGTCATGGTTTATTGGATTTAATTACTTTTAAATCATTAACTTAAACTGAACGATGTGATGGGGAGAGAAAAGCCCCGAGTGAGTAGTACAGTGGGAATGGGACATGCCATGAGCTAGTTCCTGGTTTGCTTTGATTGAGAATACCATCTATTATGTCAGGAGAATTAATGAAAGTACTGTCATCTTTAATTGCATATGTGGCATCTTCTCAGTTTCTCTCTCTGCAACGTTCTCAGAAAGTCAGCTGCAGAGCAGACTTTCAGTTACTTGAGAGACTCAGAAGACAAAGACCTCTTGAAAAATGACTGTAAAAAGGAACAAGTGTATAAAGTAGTTTCAGTACATTAGCACATGGTTGTGCTAACTGAGTTCACTAGATGGCCTGTAGAAGGTGAGTTTAAGTAAAATTAGCATGAGTGGTAGGGTAGTCTTGTTAACAAGAGATTTATGAATTGCTAACCATCAGTGACTCAGTGAATTTCTCTGGTACCTGTGAAACTCTTTTGTTGCTGAACTGTTGCTTAATGCTGTTGGTGTGCGATATTTCTTTAAAGATTTGTGTCTGGCCTCTGAGACCTTACCTTAGCACATAAGATGAGGTGCTTGATTGTTGTAATTGAGGCCTTATTTCAAATGCTCACCTTTACTTTTTGTGAAGGACATCTGGTATATTGTCTGATTAACTGGAGACCAATAGTTTTTTTGACTTTGCAGAATGATTGTAGCACCCTTCAGAAGATAAGGACCTCACATTTTCCTGTTTCTTGAAAATCACAGTAGCAGAGGTACATGCCATTGCTGAGCATGACTAGTACTCACTCTCTACTTTTGGTTCTTCTAAAATGATGCCATGAAGATTTTTTGCTTTTTATTTTATACCCCTTTTATGCCTTTTGCAGCTTCTGTTCCTGATGCTTTTGCCTATATTCTTGGACTTGTTTGTTAAACTAGGAGACTAAATCTTTTAGAAGCTTTGTAAGTAGAAGTCAATGTGCCCCAGACACCAAGGTCCTCTCCAGAACACAGTCTGTAAACTAAGATAGAGCCATCCAGGGGAAGATTCCTTGAGGAAGGGGGCTCACTCAAGCCTTTCATTAGAGAATTTTGATAGATATGCTAATTAGAAAGACCTATAATGTGATACTAGATCTTTCTGAGGAGTGCATTTAGTGTAGGCATTTGCAGGTGCGTTAGGGTGCATTTGTGGGTGTACTTCAGTGCACCTGAGCTGGACGTGTGCACCTAAAGATCCTTAAAATAAACACCAAGGTAAAATCCCTTTTTCCCCTTCTAACCATGTCCGACTCTTGATTTTAACACCAGGAAAAGGCATCAAAGGTATCTTTTTGCTTTTGAACCTTGGTTAAAAATTCTGAGGAGTCAGAGTCTGGAGATTTTCTTCTTCCTTCTTAGAAATCTTTCAATGAAGTGAATGTATCCTAAGAAGGTGATGTCAGCTAAATTGATATTCTCTGCCAAAAACAGATAGCAATGTTGGGTGTAGCATCAGGTGCACAACTCATCTGTCCTGGCTTCCAAACCATATTCCTTTTTAAAATGTGATTTTATTCTCTTGTCTTTCTTGCTCCATATTATGTACATGAAAAATCCCCAGCTAGAGCTGGCTCTCAGAGGAGGAGTATAGGTGGAAAACATGATGGCAGTCATTAGGCCATTTATTTTTCACTCTTCCATGGAGATGGTTTTATTGCATTTGGAGCTGCTGCCCTAAGCTTTCTACTACAGCATTTGTAACTACATCCATGACACTGGCTGGCTGTTCAAGGAGGGAAGGATGAGCGTGTCCTCAGGGAACAGCGTTGGGAGTCTTTGCCAAAGAGCTGTAAGATTTAAGGAGCGACGGCTGATTGCTTGGCAGATGAAAAGTGGGTGGGCTGATTCAAGTGTGGGTGCTGGCACAACTGAAGAAATAAAGCTGAGAATAAGTACAGGAAACAAGTGTGCAGGTAGGAGGAACAGGGCAACTGTTTACTCAGCAACCTAATAGCTCTTTCAGCTCAGGCAGAACAGAATCAGTGATATTGGTGATTTTTGCTTAACTGGTCAAGCACCACAAGTTTACTCCCCAAGCCTTTTCAAAATATAAAATGTGCATGGTTTTGATGGGTGGATTTTAGCATGAATCATCATATATGGTTGCATTTGAATTAAGAGTATTCATAAAAGCTTTTTATGGGTATGACTAAGTGGTCAACTAGTCTTCTGTTAAATCTCATTTCAGACGGGGCCTTGAATATCAGCTGGCTTCTAGAATGTGTAGTTAGGTTCTTATCTTCTAGCAATTTTTGATTTTTCTGGATAAAACTTTTTATTTGTTCAGACTTTGTGCATGGGTACAAGGAATGGTGAAGTCTTCATTGAGGCAAATACATTGTCTCTTTTTAGTATATTGTTTTCAGAGATCCAAGTTTAGCAATGTACTGTGCAAAAGAGCACGTGATGAAATGTGCTTGAAACACAAAGAGCTGGTAAAGCTGCTTTTTTGTGTAGTGTAATAAGAACAAAAGGCATGACTGATTGCTTATATTTTATCCTAACAGACAAAAAGTCTGTCAGTGTTCAAAGACATCAAGATACACTTTAAAAATAGCCATTCCAGGTTCTGCCTTCTGTAATGTGTATAGTATGGGCCTGCAGTATGAAAAAGATTCCTGTTTCCTTGGTGGGCAGAGCCCTGTGGATATTCTATCTATGAGCATGTGATGAATTATTCGATGGGAAATAACAAATGTTTTCCTCCAGCCCATATTGGATTTTTAACATGCATCTGCTACTTTACCAACAGCTTCCCATATGCTGTCACAAAATAATAACTTGCACATTTTGGTCTTGGAAGCGAATGTTACCTATAGGCCTTGGCTTCTGCCTCCGAGTCCCCAAGAATGGTTATAAAATGTTTGCATAATTAATTTTTTATGGGATACAGCTTTTGTTTATTTAAATGATACACAATGTAATAATATCCAGGTGTCTGATACTTCTACGGATGCTAGAAACAGAGAATTCACAAGTATTATAGGCTGAATCCTCCAGGAAAGATTGCAGGATCAGTCACCTGCAGGAATATAGTGATCAGCCCCTGCTGCTATTGAAGCTATTGTGTGAAGACTGAGCATCTGACCACCTGTAATTCCTGAGAGCTGGAGAGTGTTTGGCATCTCCTGTAGACACAGGAAAAAATCCTTCATCTCACCTTGCAGAAGTTCAGTCATTAAATCCAATTGTACTTTCACAGTTACCTAAGCCCCTCAAAAATGTGAGTGGCTAAGTTTTTAATAAATAGTTCTTGCAGTGTTTAAGACCTGTAGGTTAGGAACAGAATAGAACCATAGGTTTGAGAACTGAGAGTTACCCAAATTTTAAACAAGTAACACTTGAGAATCTATCTTCCCTTTGCTTGTCTGATTAAGTAGCGAGTTCTGTACCTCACCCTGTCAATAGAACTGACAATGTCAGCAATGAAAGGAGAGGCAGAACCTGTTTTTGCTTTCCAGTGACTGCCAGGAAGAGACATTAAAGGGCAACCCCAAATTTCTTTTGCAAGGCTCTGATCAGAGTGGTAAAGTACGACAGTATCCAATGCAGAGCCAGCACATTCCTGTGGCTTCTAGACCAGATTCTTTGAGCCTGACCAAACACCATCTGGGAACAATGGAGTGTCTCCTAATGTCCCCTAATTTTGTCAGAGTTTTCTGTATGATTTACCTCAGAAGTATTATTGCCACTTACAGAGGGAGTAGGTTTAAGCTCTTGGTGTCTGCTGCATGAAGCCAAGCAACTACATTTGGTTCCACAGTTAGCCAGAACCTGAATGATTATAGCAAATATAGGAGACTGGGTGTACAATCTGCAGTGCAGGAAAAGAGGATAAATTGTAATGGCTAAAGGAGAAGTGTGTTGCTTCTTCAGACATCAGTGATGAATAAGTCCAGGGACTTTTACTGCTTGGTTAATAAAAGTACTTCCATTTGGGAGAGCACAGGGATTCATATTCTAAATGTTTTTAATTTAAGGGCTAATAAGTTGTTTGATCTTGTCCTATTCTTGCAAGCATTTTAAAAAGTAAAATAAAGACATATACTAAATAAAATGAAATTACAAAGGAAGGTAAAAAGAGATATTTGCATTAGTGGATAGGTTTTTAAACTTTATCAGTTTCCTTTTATCTTTTTGAGTTTATTACTTCATGGATTTGTTCAATTTCTTTTTTCCCTTGTGATTTTATTTTTTCTATGTGGATTTTCTGTATATTTAATTTATAGTGTTACATTTATATAATGAGCATAATTACATCTAATTATATGTCATCTCTCCACTGAAACCTGTAATTACAGTTATGAAATGTAATGACAGCCATGTTAAATTTACTGGGGGACAATACAAAGGAAGACCATAGCAAATTCATCTAAAAATGAAATTATATTGAAATACAATCCCCCTCCCCCAAACAGGAGTAATTGAATTCAACTAGTTGAATTCTTACTAATCAGACAATAATATTTCAATACAACTGTAATAATATAATCACTAAGTAATAGTGATTTCAATAGTATTCACTCTTTTGTTTTTTAACCTGGAGAAATCTTGTTCAGTTTCTTTTTTTTTCCAGATATTGCATTCTCAGATTCAGAGACTAAATTTTAGGATTTTTCCCTGGCCAATAGTTATGCAAGGTTTTGTCTAAACATTTCACTTATGATGTGCAATTAGGTTAAACCAGAGAATTAAAAAGCTGCACAGTGTGTGAGAAGTACAGAAATAGATACAGATTAAAGGAGATCTTTTGTATCTTAAAATCTTCTACATTTTAAGAAGTAGGGCTTTAGCAGTAGTAAATATTTAATCAACAACCCCAAACTTCACTTAAAACCCAGAAATCACTGCCTTTATTATCCAGATGGAAGGCTATAATCAAGGGCATGGGCTGTAATTTTAGAAGTTGATTTTTAATGTTGCAAATGAATTATTAATTTTGTAACTGAGAGCCCACTATAAGGTTAAAATTTTTCTAGCCCTGCTAAAGATGGGATAGGAGATAGACAAATGTGTAGCAGCTGTGGGTCTCTACAGAGATTTTTGAATATAATTGTTTGTTTCTGGGCACTGTGTGATTTCCCTCTCAAGAGGGTGAAGGACAGAACTGAGTGACTCACTGAATTCGTGCTGAAGGCTGAAAGTCTCACTGAAATGAGCATCTCTTAGTGGGCTCACAGGCTCTGGGGCACCACATGGGCTACTGAAGTACTCGTGTAGCAGCAGAGGCCTTCAGGAGGCCACAGTGCAATACTTCACCCCCCTCTGTCTGTGGAGAATCCAGAATACACACTGCTTTGGGTCATGGCGTGGGGCTTCAAATAAACTTGGGAAAGGTGCTCCGGAAATTCTGGTTAGCAGCCTGTGAAGAGGACTGAGGTAGCGTTTCCAATTCATCTTGGGCATGCTCTGAATACTTAATAGGTTATCCCTTAATTATTGTGGTGACTCATATTTGTGTTGTTCTAAGTGATTCATTCTTGGTATGAGATGCAGACCTTTTTCTAGAGCGGCTTTCCTGAGGCTTGAGAAGAAAGTGCAGTAGGCAAGAGATGGGAAAATCCTGACTTCTGGCACATCACAGTGAGCCCCCCAAAAGGTTCTGACTGTCCTGTGTTGGTAGCTAATCCTTTCAGAAAGCAGCAACAGTTGCTTGCAGTCTTCTAAAGGAAGCTGATCTGGCCCAGTGCCACCTTCAAACAACTCCTCTTCTATTGCCTACCGAGAGCCTCTTTTGCCTCATCAGTGCAAGGTCAGCGTTTGACCTTGCAGTGAGTTATCTTGTGACAGATAATTTTGTTCACAGTCCATTCTTTCTGCAGTACAGCCTTGTCAATAGCCTCCTCTCTGAAAAAAAATGCTTCCAGGGATTCATTTTGCAATCACCACCCCATTTATAAATGGGCTTTTTCAGGCAGATGATGGCTGAGCTGAATTCTACCACAGTCAAGCCACATCACTTGTAACATAAAAGGGACTTTCCTCGATAGGCTGGATTTCTGGACTTGTTTATTAAAACACAAGAATTAAATGCTGTACTCCAGTTCCACTCAGAAGTTCTTTATGCCCTTCCCCTCCTCTCCATTTCAGTCATTCACTGTGGCAGACTCTTTTGCGTAACTGCCAGCAGGACACGTTTTCCAGCTGTACAAATGAAATGGAAACCACTGAGCACAGCTGAATCAGAGGCATGATTAAATATATCACAAACTACCAGGAACAGGAGGAACATGCCATGAAGGCATCGTATATCACAGCCTATGAGGGGAAAAGGATCTGTCAACTGATTCTATGTTAGTGTCATGATAAATTGGTGCTTACCTACATGTGTGCATATGTAGAGCTTTGTAAATACGTGGAAGAAAAGGTAATTCCTGCGAAGACCTCTCGAGCTATTGCTCTGAAGTTAGCAAATTACTTGGCTCGAAGTATCTTTCTTGCAAATGAAGTCTGAAAGCTGTTTATGTTTGACTGAAATACCATAATGGAGAACAAATGAATGACACATTTAATTACATCTGTGGAATTCAGTAAAACACACTGCAAGAGCATATGCATAAGTGTAGCAGCAGATTTTTATTTTCCGAGAAATTAACTCCTTTATTTATTCTTCATAAACACACACAAAATGGTACTTGGTGTATCAGTTATTTTTTGTCCTTAGCATATTTTCATTTTCTCTGAATCAAGATTTGTTGAAAGAACTTTTGTCCATTGATATTTTCAGGACATACTTTCTGAGCAGCCCCCAGGTATTTGATTTGCTTCTTAGTTTTCTACTTTTTTTTAAGGATCTGCCACTGAGTATGTCTGTACAGTTAAAACATCTGCTTTGGAGTACCTCTGAACTTGTCCTTTGCAAGCATGGGATCTGAGATTGATTTCCTTACCTCCATCTGAAAATACTGAGCTGGAAGAATGACAGAAAAGCCAAAGTGGCAAGACTGCAATTTTTTATTTGTGATGTTTTGTCCCTGCAGTGACTGTGCAGCAGCCCTGAGCCTAAGCAGCTGAAGCAGTTGGGTCTGTCTAGGTTCTTTGGGAAAGAAGTGAGTGGGGGTTAGAAGGGATGCTTGGGATTTCCTCTTGCCAGCTCTTCATTTCTGTACTCCATGTGCTGATAGACTGTTTCCCAGAACTGTCTCCATACCGTTTCCCTGCAGATGACTTTACTCATCCCAGTGTAGGCAACTATATAAAGCTGCATTGTTTACACTCAGTGAGGAGTATGTGGGCACCAGGCCACACTGTTGATACACATTACATGAATCTAGGTGGGCTGTTAATGGAGAAACAGTAAATTGAACATGATGAGGTTCTGGTCGGAAAGGAGTTAAAGGTAATTCTCATAAAAAAGCAGGAAGAAGGGCAACATCATGGCCTCAGTGAATTCTTGGAAAGGAAGCAGGCTAGTTGAAAGAAGGATGAGGTTGCAGCAAGTTGTATTTCTTCTTGAATGTAGCTGCATGAAGGGCTCAAGCTGTGGCTGAGAGCCCCAGAGAACCAAGTAGACTTGGAGAGAGCTGTGAGTGATGTAGCAGAGTAGAGGAAAAGCCTTGAGGCCATTGTAAAACACTGGGCTGTCATTCTTGCTGAGCTGTGGGTTGCCCAGGATGATGCAGTGTGGACCTTCTGCTTCCCTCTCACAGTAGGAGCTATCACTATTGTCTTGGAAAGTCACAAGGAAGGATCCGTGTTCACTGTGAGGATACAAATAATGTTTTCTGCTCTTTTGCTTCCAAAGCTGCAAATCTGAGGAAGGAGGAAAGCACCAAGGCTGATTCCTTACTCCTTTTCTTCCCCTCTCTTCCCGTTGCTCACTGTATCCTAGCAGCCAGACTTCAGGTGGAGCAGCTCCAGAGGGAGCAGTAAAATGTGGCCATTTAAATACCAGGGATGTGTTCTGGTTAGGAATGCTTAGTTCAGTGGTAGAAACAGTATCAGAAGGTAAGCTCTGGATGATTTGGTGGAATCCATCACTGCCCATTGTTCAATTTACCCGTATTGTGTGTTTCAGGACAATGCATGTCAGCCATTGTCTACAAGTAGAAAAGCAGATATTATTGAACCTGTGTTGTCAGTTCCATTATGAACTCCCAAATAATAAAGTTCTTCTTTTATACTTCTCAGTAATAAAGTTGATGTTTTTTATTTTATAGTAAAACAAAGCTTTTTTACAAATGCTTATCACGATGATGTTTTTTCAGATGGCTATAGAATATATTCGACACATGAAGCTCAAAATGGTGTTGATACTATCTAGGAGAAAATCCAAAGTATTTTGAAGCTGATAATGGAGTTTTCAATATGCTCACTGACTGCTAGGACCCTGACATAGGTTTTCTTTGTGTGAGTTTCAGAAATAGTTAGTGTCATTAATGCAATTCAATGTTACCTTTGCTGCCTTTGAATGAAAGCTGATCTGAAATTTGACAGAAATTAAATATCATGAGATAGCTACAGAAAGACCAGGAACCAGTAAAAATGGAATTCCAAGCACATAGTTCATGTGGTTGATTAAAAGGCAATTACAAAATCTATGGGCAACTAGGAAATTGGAAATACAAGCTGAAATAGGAGGAACGGACAGAAAAATTAACCAAACCACATGGAAATTTTTCATGCACCTCTGTGAATTTAAACTATGCATGAATGCTTTTGCAATAATATCTTATGATTTCTGCAAGACTTGCACAAAAAAAGTGACAATTTAAATGTTGAGTCTAGATCAAAGGAATGCTTTCCTTGTCCACCATCACCACAGTTACCTGTTGCATTTTTAATGACAACTTTGTGCAAAAAGGGTAGTTTATTCCTGTGATTATTTTGTCAGAGAATAATTATTTATGTGGAAGCAAACTAGGGAACATTTTCAATTCTTTAAGTAAAAGTCACTAAGTACGTATGATCCATTTTAAAAATCAATTTTCTTTCATTCCAGGTTTCTTGTACTCTAGACAATTGCTTTTTTTGTCATGATGGCTCAGGGTGACTTCAGGCTGACAAATCTTTCAAAATGACAGGGTGCACTTGGTGCTCTGAGGACATAAAATGGGTTCTGTCTATCAGAATCTTTAGAGGATTATATATATGGTGGAAGCCATGTCAGAATTTATCTCAGTCAAAGCTAATATTAAAATCACTGTCAGTTTCCAGGTGCCTCTCCTATCTTGGAAAGTGTTGCAGTTGGTTAACATAGTCATGTTTATCGATGTCAACTTTTGATGGATTGTGTGAGTAAAAGGAGGAAGAAAAATATTTAGTATCCATTGTACCAAAGTACCAAACATCCACATTTCAGTGAACTATGGAAAAGTATCTATGAGCAAAGTGTGTGATCTTTTACAGTGTTGCTTGTTACAGCACTGTATATGAAATATAAATGTTCTTTTTGCGTCGTAATTCTTGAGGTGAATTTCCCTGGAGGAAAAGATAACTCTATAGCCATAAACTAGAAAATAGTTTTCTTGATAGATGTACAGAGTTGCATTTGGTAACAAAGACAAGAGCAGATGTGAGTAGCAAACTTTTCTTGTCCACGGATAGTCCAGCATAAATTTGCTGTAGCCACAGTTGTGAGAGAATTCACCTCATGTGTTAACTCATTTAACCTTTGTGGAATGAGGACCCCTGAATTCAGTTCCAGTACTGACTTGTACACTGATGGGGTCAGAGCCTAAGAAGGGAGGAAGACCTTGGAGGAAGTTTACAAGAGACAGAATGAGAATCAGAAGTCTGTTACATGGAAACTTGAAGCTGCTTCTCGGCTTGTTAGAGGGAATGAACAAATTTCACTTTCCAGTGTGCACAAAAAAGCGGTGTCAACATGAGAATATCTTACACATGCACAAGCATTGCTCGGGGAGCTCAGGCATCTGTGATTATGGGTGTAATACCTGGATTTACATCTCTTTCTTTATGCAGTTCTTGTTTATGTCAATAGGATAAATCTGGTACATGCCAACAAGGAAGAAACTTATTTCTATTACCATATATAGTGTACTGTTTTGAAGAGCTCCCTTTTTTGTGTATATTAAAATGAATTAAACTCATATAAAAGTTAGAATCCATATTCACAACAATTACATTCTCAACATCAATTACCTCTATCAACACTGAAGTAGATTCAGCTAGGGAAGAAATATATTTCCAGCAATCCCTGAAACCCATTTTAGGAGATATGTGTTGGAGTAGGATGTTGTAGTTGGAAGGTATGATTTAATTTCAACATAGAAGACAACTAAAAGGACATTTAATCAGTAAGGATGTGTTTTTACCGTGAAAAGGTTTCACTGCATTCATCCCCAGTGAGTTTATAGAGCTGCCCATACAGCACTGGTGGAAGGAATGTCTCAGGTTGTTGTGACTGCTGAAGGATAAACTGGTTTTCAACAAACAGGAGTTTTTGAAACTCAGTAGCCATCAGAGCTGGGAATGGCACCGTGAATCTCCACCATCCTCATCAAAAACAGAGAACAGCATTCACTGTGGTGAAGGGTAGCAAGAGGGGGAGGGTTGTACCAATGAGATACTCCAAAATACGTCTGGTCACCACACAGGGGCACAAGCTCACATCTGGGTACAGTCATACTTCACAAAGATTATGAGAAATGGCAAAAAATACAGAGATAAAGAATTTTTTCTACATTGAGAGGAATTTTGAGCAAAACTGGAATAGTGATGAGTACATGAACAGCAGATTGCATTTTGTGGAAAGGATATGTAAGTTTTCTGAGAGTTACTTTTTGTGCTGAAGTTAAGTGCACTTTAACATGTCTGCTATAAAAACCATCATAATCCAATTTGTATAATGAGTTCATTGTTAAATGCTAATAGTTATTAGTATTTAAAAAAAAGTCTGACAATTACCCTGTAGTAAGAACTCTGTACAAAGAGCAGAATTCCCATTCTTGTTTATTTTCATAATTCACTTGTTCTGCTTGGAAAGAATGGCCCTCTCTTTCATGGGAGAAGTGTCCTCTCTTTTTCATGGGAAGGTATGTCAGCACGATGTGTATCAAGAGAGACACCTTCCAGGTGAGCATGTGTAGTTTTTCTACTTTATATGTTCTCAAATATTGAAACATATATTGCCTTAAATTGGTGTGAAATTGCTCCAGTGTTAGAATGGGTAAGGAAGAAAAAAAAAAGAGCCCAGATATATATCACCAGTGAACTCTGCTGTCTTAATTGGTAAACAATAGAGCTGTAACTATTTTGTTTTGATTATATTCACTAACGGAGTAATTATCATTTTAATTGATATGTATGAACAGGTGCTTACACTGAAAGCAGTTTCAAATTGGGATGCGTTATGCTTGAAAAGTAGCCTTGGTGATTGTTCTCATTAGCCAAACAGATGGCTGGACGTTTGCCTGCCATTTTATGGAGAGAGAATTATAATCTGACAATATTTTACATAGTATGAAATATTTATAAATCAATAAAAGATGAAATTTATGCTCAGTATTAGTGTAGAATAAACGCAACTGACATGCTGGGGAACGGCATCTCCATGATAAATATCAAGCTACTGTTCTAATTACCTCTTTTGGAGGGTTTACTTTCAAGTGCAATGAGGCTGGAGCATTGGCATGCTCAGGAGTGTGTGGAAGCAGACCTTATTTTAAATGATGGATTTTAGTGTCCTTCTCTGGACACCCTACATCTGCTTCATTCTCATCTATTGCCTGGTTTTAAAAAACCTTAGGGCTTCTTAGGAGAAGTCTTGCTATGCATCTCTGAATTTTAATTTGCTACACTCTGAATGTTGGCTTCTATATTTTAGCCTTGTTGCAAATGAGATTGTGTGGGGATTTCAAAATATTTAATATGAATTTACTTATATATTTAAGAATCCTGTTCAATTATACTCTGTATACTTTAAGATAGTTCTCTGCTATGTGGAATAGTTGTGACAGATATATTGTGCTCTCTTGTCTGTGTAGCAATGTGGTTTTCAGTGTTCACTCCAGCGTAATTTGAACTTCCTCTCAATTTGTACTGTTCTTGGCACTGCAAGAAATTCTGATTTTTAAAACTTCTATTTTATGTCAAAATGAATGTTTGTGTGGGACTTTTGCTCCCCCCAAAAATGGAGAAAGAAGATATAATCTGTAAAAAAAGTGAAGGCTGTCACTTCCAGTTTTGGAGTGACAGAACAGGAACATTAGCATTGTCTTCCCATATTGCCCTGAGTTCCAAAGGCACTGAGCTAATAAGTGCTCTTTGGTGTACGCATTTTCTAGTCTTGGTTCTGAATCCAAAAGTTCTTTTCCAGTGAGACTCACTGAACCTTGTAAGTGTTTTGAGAAGTCTGGCTTCCAACCAAAACCAATCAACACCTAAAATAATAAATCTCAGAAATCTGCGTGTTAATATGCAGAGTTTGCTTGCTACTTTATAGTTTTACAGTTAACAAGGTATTTTAGCTACAGCTGATTTGGTGGTAGCCAAGCACCTGTTAAGACTTTCAGGTACGATCTCCTGCTATGCAATGCTGCACCAGAATGAATCTGCTTTATTTGGCACTGTAGTGCTTTCCAGAATGTTGACTGTGGTATCTGAAAGAGAAACAGATGCCCAGCTTGAGGGATCAGCAATAGCACTTCACAAACTTCAGAGTTCTTGATGATTGCATTGCTTTAATATAATATTCCCATTAATAAATGGGAATAACCCTAACCCTAAGGAATTATGATACTGTGGCTAAACAGAAAACTAAGAAAAAGTAATTCATTGCACAAAATATTTTGAAGTCCTGGTAGCAATTTCTTTTAACATTCACATGCCTAAAAGCTCACATATTAAAGACCCTATTATGGCTGCAAACCTGGAAATACATTTGGGGGAGATAGGAGGGCTTTTGCCTGGCACTGGCACCAAACCAAAGCTGTAGCCACCCCTTGTTTTTAGCCCCTCCTCCTTTTCATACCTCCATAGCCACAGGATGAGCCTTTTTGCTTTAGACTTTTATTTCAGCCTTGCGCTCCAGATGAAACTGCAGCCACATAAAAAGCCATGCTAGCACAAAAGCTCGGAGTGTCATGGACTAGGTGGAATGTTTGGGACTAGAGGAAAGCAGGACTTCTCTTGGTAACAGCAATTGCCTTTGCTGCCTTAAAATATTTAAACTCCTGCTGTTCCCGGGGTCCTTCGAATACCAGGCTTGGTACTGCCCCAGCTGGGCAGCCCTTCTCTGCAGCTCACAGTACCTGGTCAGACGTACTGCAGAGTGCTGTCCCTGTGCACCAGGTGTTACTCTGTTAAAAGAGGCAGCTGTGAATTTCAGATGCTGCTTAGTTGAATAAAAATGATTTTTAGCACTTCCTTGTTTTCTCCCCTCTGTGGGATAATGTCCCGTGCATGCAGCTTCCAATTATCTGTAGCTGAACTTGTGCACTCTGTGTTCTGGCTGAGCACTTGAAGCTCAGATGCACTGCAGACAGACTGCAGTGCACAATGCATCTAAAACTGCCTCCCCCTTGGTCCTGTGGGGCCAAGTGCTAAGGCATTTCCTGCTAACCAGTGAAGACCTTTTTGGTGCTGAGCAGCATTCCTCTTTGTTTGCTAGTGCCAGGGGCTTCAGAACAGTAAATAACATCAACAGATTTTCTCATGTTTTAGCCATTTTGCTCTGTAAGCCAAAGACAAGGCAAAAAGCAAAACCAAAAATGAGTTGTTTCAGTCAAAATATGATGAACACCACACTTCTCTGAAACTCAGTTACAAATCATTCTGTCAACAAACTGAAATCTGTTGGCCTTCCAAAGGGGGTGGTCACCATGGTAACAAAGGATACCAGACACTTCATTTTCCCCAAACCTTTATTCATGTCATAAATGGAGTGGGAGCCCATCCTTCTTTTACTGAGGGAACAGGAAAAATATTTTCATTGGTGCTTGTTATCTGCTGAAAAATCCTCACAAAGTTGCACGTTACTGGACAATGTTTGCTGGAACACATGCTCCTGCAGATCCTGTATGCAGAGACTTCACTTGACTACAAGTCGAGACCCAACTTTGTAAAGCATTGAAATGGTCCATAAAGGCTGATGAATTGCCAGGGGAAGTGAGAGGAGAAGAGAGGGAGAAGGGAAGGTTTGGTACTGCTGGTGTATGAGTGCTGGAAGATAAAAGCAGACTTTCTCCAAAGGTAGTTTTCTTTATTTCCCATGGTGAATTTATCATATTTCAAGGGCCCAGAGCTCATAAACACACACCTGGCTCTTGAGATGCAATTTGTGTATTGAAGCCTCTTGCTGTGAAGTTCCTGTGCAGGAATAGGCAAAGTTGTTTTACTCTTATTGTACACGCAGTCAGTTAGTTCTTAATTTAATTTTATAAGCATCACCACGTATTTTGTCTGCAGCACTGGTAAGCTGTCTGGAGCAGTCTTTTCTTCCTTCTTTTACCTTTATTAATTTCACACAGAATAGTTCAATCATACTTCACTTCATAGTTCAATCATACAAGAGAGTGTAATGAACTAGAATGAGGCAGTTCCAAGTGAAAAGGAATCCTGAGCAGAGTTCCACACTCCAGACCGTACCTTAGGAAGAAGAACAGGGCTGAGCACTGGTTTTGACTGAAATACTTCAGCAGAGTCTTTCATTGTAGTAGGGCACAAAGCTGGAGTAAAAATAGATTAAAAAAACAGTTGCCTCTTCTTTTTAGCTTCAATTTCTCCCCCATTATTGTTACCTGTTACTGCTTTCTGAAGAGATTTTTTCTCAGATCTATTTTGCAAAGGTATTCTCTGCTTCTCCCCAAGCAATGGCTGGAGACAGTTCCTGATGGCCTTACTTTACTATGCTACATATATGTATTTTTGGGAACTGTTGTGATGCCAAAGACTTTGATTAAGAAAACAAGATTTCTAAAAGCACCCAGCTGACTTTCCCTCTTGACTTTCCCTTTCAGTAGCTGTTGCCTGTATAGAGAGAGTCTGTTGTTTTGCCTCATAAATTTGTATAAACAACTATTTTAATTCCAAGATTCAGCGATAGTTTTGAAACTTTGTTTCAAAGTTATAGAGGCTTTTTTTCTAAATCTATTCTTTATGCAATAGTTTTACTAAAATCAATAGTAAAAATAAACTTAAGGTCCTCTTTTATAATGTGATCTTCATTATGGATCCTGTCTTTATTTTTCATAGTGTGATGTAATGGGATTTTCTTTCTTTCTGTTCTTCTAGCTCTTTTTTATGTGATTCTGTGATGAAACATTGATCTTGAGGTTTCTTGTTTGCTGTGCTTAATTACAATATAGACTTTAAACTGAGAGTATGGTATTTCAGCTTAAAAAAAAAAAAAACAAAACGAAAAGCATGTAGATACATAATAACCTGTAAATTGTTATCTATTTTAAGAAGAGAAACTAAACATTAAGCAGGAGAAACTTCCATCCACCCAAAGGAAAACACTGGCTTAAGAAAGTTGATCACTTAAAAAAGAAGGTCAGGTAATTCCATTCCAATATTTATCTGAACCACAGAACTCAAATGTTTGGAATGTAGGAAACAAAGTGTCCCAACTCTTGTCTATCATTCCTGGGCTTTGCATTCCTACTGATTGCTCCTTTCACTTTGGAAGCTGCTCATTTTTGATGCTGCTCAGGGCATTTGGGATGCTTTCAGCTCTATGCTTTAGACCTGTAGTCTCTTTTGCATATGCAGCAAGTAGGCCCTGGTGGCCATACTCAGAATTGTAAAAAAGACTCATTGTTGGCCAAATACGTCAGTGATAGTGAGAACAGCTTTCACATCCTTAATCTTTAAACTTTTCAGAGTACACTGAAATAGTTCCTGCATACATGTAAATACCCAAATCTGGTGAAGACAGCCTTTAGGAGTGTCTAATGGATAAATTTCACTTGAATTTCTGTTTGTAGATAGTATAAATTCAGATACAGCGTCTTCAAACTTCTTAATGACTTGAATAATCAAGTAAACTTCTTGGTGAATGTTGTTTCCTGTCTGTATTCTTAAATGGTTCTGTCATGATTATTTTCACTTGCAAAAGTGACTTCTGCTAATGACATAATATTTCTAGTGAGATTGCTGTTTTAATTTATTAAGATTCCAGCTAATTGCTTTCTTTCATATGCTATTCTAGTAGACTGCATTTTGTGGAGAATATACAATGAAATTTGGATATGTTTGAGCAAGTTCTTTTCTTCTGAGACCCATAAAATTACTGGCAAAATAGGCTGGGTAGGTCTATGGGTGAGAAACACTGGCACATGATATGGAGCATTTGATTAAAGAGATTTCAGTTTTTAATATATGCTAACTGCTTAGGGTAAAAGCTTTAAAGGAGGTTAAAGGAGAACATGAGCAAAATGCCCACAACCTGAACAACTGCATAAAGGTCAAAACCTATAATGCCATACCACAAGGAGAAAATTTTGCCATTTTGATAATTTACAGAAGATTATGAAATCAGGAGTCTAGTGAGATGGTTTTTATTAAATGATCATGTATTGACACAGAATTTAAGGTTTTAGGTATTTAGGAATTTAAGAATTTTAGGTAGATTGTGAAGTTTAAATAAGGAGGCATTATGGGGGGGCAAAAATTGATGGCTGCTTAGCAAAGTCTTAGAATTCATCAGGTTCATTAAGTGAAAAATGCTTGTTTATTGATAGGGACAGTGCAGAAATGGAAATTATTCAAACAGCCTTCAAGCTGATCCAGAAAAATCCAACACTGAGGAAGTTAGGTTGGGTGAGAACTGCTAGAGGAACAGGGAAACAAGGGCTTTTAAGAAGACGGACATAAACTTCAAAATCTCCTGGGGGACAGTTTAAGGAAAGCAGAAAGTAAGGTGACCTGCTTTCAAATAGATGACATTAACAGCATAATTCAAAATTATCCATGTGTAGAAGAAGGATAGCAGAGGAAGATTATTAATACTAACTTGTGTGAATCATGAACTCCCCACTGGTTTTATGTAGAAAAGAAAATTAGTTCGTTTACTAAGAACACCTATAAAAAAGTAACACAGATTTATGGAGAGGTACTTAGAAAGCTGAGGCTCAAAATTAGATGTGTTTAGCAAGAAACATTAAGGATGACAAGAGCTATTTCTATGATCACATTAGCAGCAAAAGGAAAAGCTTTGGTCTTCTGTATCAACAGAAAAGAGATTTCTCAGGAGTTGGTGTTAAGAAGGTCATTATTCTTAAGGTCTTTTGAAAGTCATCAAATATAAATAAGAACAAAATTAATGCTAACAATAAAAGGAAGTGGTAAGTTCCACTTAAATTTAGCACTTTAGTTAACATTGTTAGAAATGTTTTCACATCAGCCCATGTTCAAGTTACAGCGTTTAAAACCTCTTTGACTTAACCTCAGGGCCAGGAGTGGCTGTCCTGTGGAAGCCCATGGAGGGTGGGTAACACTGAAAGAAGACACAGCTTTCTTCACCTTTGAAAAAGGCCATGGAGGAGAAGGAGAATAATATTCTTAATCTGGGCTATTCAATTCCTACATTCATTTCTGAAGCACAAAAGTAGAAGTAAATTGGATGTACTGGCTTCACAGGTTGGAGCAGAACTGCCTTTTGGGATACATCCTCTTAGAATGTGAGTAATTGAAAGTACAGTGGGTACTTTCATTGTGGTACCCACCCCTCAAAAAGTGTAAGTTCATAGGAAACCTTACCTTTTGTATCACACTTCAGATAAACTTGTTCCTTTCACATCTGTCAAAGTTCTGTCTTTGTCTTTTGGTCTATTGCTGGAAACAGCTGGCAACAACCAAGCAATAAAAAAACCTATTTACAAAGAGGACCCAGAAAGCCTTTTGTTCTGTTTATGTCCCTGTTTGCCATATAACATAGAACCAGTAAAAAAATTTGTCAGCAGCCTTAAGGAATACTTCAGCTCGATAAAAGAGGTAATAAATACTAACTCTGAGTCTCTGAGGTTTTGGGGGGTTCTGTTTGTTTTGGTTGGTTGTTTTTTTTAAACACCGTAGCACAGAGTCCTTAAAATAGAGGTTAGTTTTCTTCTAACAGTCGGAAGAAATCATTGGTTTGATAGAATCAAAAGGACTGCTGACTCTGAAGTAAAGGTCATTGTTTTACTTTGAGAAGTTACCAAGAGTAAAACAGCAAGAAATAGGTCTCAAAATGGGCCTTGCAAAATCTGGTGACAGCTGAGGACTTGATAGGGTGAAATACGTGTAAGGCTGATTGACTTAAAATGTTTTTGTTTACTTTTTGCTCTCCATTTCCAGTGAAAATACAGAGAAATGATCTTGAAACACTTAAAAATTACTTTTCTGTGAAATAAGTGCCAAGTTATGTTATGGCTCTGCTTCACATGTGGATGAGAAAGGATAGAAGTGAATTTTTGATGGTCAAAGTGTCTGTAACAGCTGCAATTCATAGCAAGTTTTTGTTGACTGATACTATAGGCTAGAGCAAGCCTGAGTCGGAGATCATCTCTGGGAAAATGAGGAAACAGTTGTCCAGTGTAAAACCTCCTGTCTTGGTAGATGTTATTTTTAATGGTAATTTCTGTCAAATTCAGCAGTTGGAACTAACACACTGCCAGATTTATGGTTTGTTGACATGCATTTAGATGGTTGTGCCAAGTAATTTTGTTAAATTTTTAAATTATGTGAGTGCATCCTAATTTTTCCATAGAACCCATACTCCCTTTTGTGCTCAATGGAATGTGTGGAAGGCTGGTTGACAGCAACATTTGAGTTCAGTTAATTCTGTTTTTAGGAAACTGAAAAATCAAATAGAAATATTTAAAACTTAAGATAACTGCTAGTCAATGTTAACTTCTTAATAGTGGCAATACCTGGAGTAAACACTATTAAATTAAACTGTATAAATGTGTAGAGCTAGGTATTTAGTATGAACTTAATACTAACTTGCAAAATAAATCAATTAGGAGCAAATATATTCTTGATATATATTAACCATTGCATGAGAACTAAATGTTTTATAGCTGTTAAATGTGTTTAATATTTATCTATCATTAACATACTGTGATTAGCATACTGTTAAATCCTGAAGGATAACAAATGGAACCAGTTAAGCTGCACTTCCTTTCTTCCTCTTCATTACTGCAGCCCTCCACTGTAACTGGTTAGCATTCATTATTTATGCAATAGATGTTTTTAGCCTTTTTTCTCATATAGTATCTCTGCTTTTTCCTCTCTGTGGCCTTGTTCTTCACTCCAGATACATGCTTATGCCACAAAAAGCAGTTTTGCAAATGCCTGTTAAATGTTGTCTCCTTGTGCAAACTCTTGCTGCTGCTTACTGAATGTATGCATTGCACATTTGTAGTTTTGTATTGGCCTTTCCAGTAAATTGGATGTAGTGACTTCCCAGGTTGGAGCAGAATTACCAATTGGGATATGTCCTCTTAGAGGATGTGCAACTGAAAGTACAGCAGGGAATAAAAAAGGGAAAGAAAGGGGGAGATTAACAAATAAGGCTGTATTTGTTAGATTAATGGGAACTCAGAATCTTTTTATTCGAGAGGTAAGAGCCCACTGACAGAAGCTAATTTGCTTTATGTTATTGCAATAAAAGGTAACGTTCCCTGTCCCTATTAACTCCGGAGCTTGAGGGAGGCTGGGAGCCCAAAGTGGCTCTCTCAACTGGCTCTGTCAGAGTGAGGCACAGCTACATGAGCACTGTGACCCTGCTGATGTGACAGGTGGAGCAGGAGACGTGTCAGCTGCGTCTTCTCTGACACCTCCAGGTCAGCTCTGCTGTCTTGTGCTTCTCGCTTGTGCTTCCCACTAATACCCTGGCAGTGGCAGATGAGCGGGGCACTCTGAGAGCAGCAGTGACAGCCCCAGGGCCCTGAGGAGCAGGGCCATATGCTGTGCTGGTGGGCTGCAGGCCCGGCTGCCCGCAGGGGCTGCGTCACTCAGCGTGTGACAGTCGCCCTGGAAGTGACTGCCTTACGGTGTTGCAGTGTGTGAGAACACACTGTGAGAACACAGTGCTGGCAGCATGCCCCGTGCTGTGTGGCCACTTGGACAGGGGCTTGTTCCAGTCAGAGCCCAGGTTAGGAAAAGAAGTGACCAGGAGCATGGGAAGACAGTGTTGACTGATGCCAGAAGACATTGCCTGCTCCAGGTGGCAATCTGGGAGCTGAGCAGAAGTGGAGAGGTGAAGCCTTCAGTTACTGCAAGGAAGAAAATGAGAGTGTGAGGAGGAGGCTGGTGAGACCTTCATCCCAAGGAGAGCAGGAGGTGAGCAGAGCAGAGCCTTAGTTGCTCCTGGGTGCCCATGGCTGTTGTGTGTCCCAGGGACGGGGCACTGCATATCACCCCACCTGGGACTCTGCTTAGGCTGGGGTTGCAATGTATAATATGCCTGGAGGATATGCAGTCTTGTCCCTTTGATTATCACCAACTTGGCAGAGTTTTGATATTTGGTGTATTTTTCTTGCCTCTTACTACCCCTGCAGCATCAGTATAGAATTTTGTTTCTCTGACCACTGTCAGCTGTGGGTGATACAGTTTATTTCCTCTCTTCCTTTCTTTCTGTCATCATCTACCTACAAGGAATCTATATCCATTTCATTTTTTTTCTTTGCATTTTTTAATGAAAACAAATAGATCTTAGCAGATTTGCAAAATTATATAGTGCACGTATTTAGCTTTTCTGTGTTTGGGATCACCAGCCAATAAAATGAGCTAGTGACAATATTCTCTAGTAGTCATACTACTGTTAGAAGTGTAATTGAGTTCATAATTACATTTGTAACTTTGGATCACATTTGTCACATCACTGAGGAAGCTACTTACCTGTTCTTGTGTCATAGTAACACTGATAGTAATTGCTGTACTTTGCATTAGGCTGAAGAGAAAAGGTTTTTTCCATTCTTCTGTCAAGGCCAGGTAGCTTCTGGCCTGCTGGTTTCTCACATTACCTTTGTTTTCACCATGTGTAGTAGCACTCCATTTTCCTGTTTCATGGGGTACCCAGAAATGGTTATTCTAAGGGGATGAGGAAGTGATTTTCATTGTCAATACTGTAGTGTAAGAGCTACAACAAGCATTTAACTTCCCATTATCCATTTGGCAGGTAAATCGTTTGTTCTTGAGTTAAGCTGTTTTTTCTGTCTGGTTTTGTCCTAACTGAAGAAATGGGTGATTTCATGCCAATTCATATTTAAAAATTGATAAAACAAGGCATGATTCTTTACAGTAAAATGGAAAGTTTGAGCCATGGCTAAAGGAAAATCAAGTGCTTCGTTTTTTAGTTTAATTTTACCAACAACAAGGTTTTTATGTTCTTTTAAAACGTGGAACTCCTGACAGGAAAAAAACTACACAAACGAGCCTTTATTAACTCAGCATAGGGTTGGCTTTGCTCTTTTGTCTTCGATTTCTGAAATTGTTGGCTGTCAGTTTGTCTTATCCTAGGGCATTTTTCTGTTCTATAGGAGTGAATGTTTTCGTTGTCTCAGAATCAGAAACTTGTATATGCTGGGCTAGTACTGCCAACAGAATGAATGTGTTTAAGACATGAAACTTTTAATTTCTTTGGAGACAAAGAGCTCCAGAATGTTTTATAGTACATTGTAATTTTGATAGTAAAACAGTAGCAGAAGACCTGCAACCAGGAATGGCGTATGGCACAGTGAGTAAAGTTGACTCAAATCTGTCTTAGCTCTTGCCAGAATCTTAGATAATTCTGTGTTGTAGGTAGGTGAGAGCAGTATTTACAGAGACAGTGAATGACATCTGTTTTAGAGATGCTGGAACAAATATGCCACAGAGGATTAAAACAGTCTTTGCCCAAGGTCATGAAATAATTTAGTGAAACAAGTTGTATGTAAATATGATATCTACTACTCATGCGTTGAAATGTGACAAACCATTCCCTATTTTCTTACATTCATTATTATTAGGCCTTTCTTTTGTCACTTCAAATTCTTTCTCTATTCTTGTGCTTTTTTCCTTTAGGCTATTTCTCTTATGACAGTTTTATGTCCACTTTTTTCCATATACATTTGTTGCTGTGGTGTCTGAACATCAAAGATTCAGATAAATAGATCTGATTCAGAAAAATACAAAGAGAAAACCCAATAATTTTTAGATTCTAGGAGATTAAATTAATTAAGATTAATTTTGAAATGGAAAAAGTATCAATATTCTTTAAGAAGAAAAATGTAATATACTCACCAGAATTCTTTGCTGTCACTTAAAAATGTGTATAATAAAGTAAAATTATTAAAATTAACCTTCTTATTTATACACTAGAAACTGGTTCTTTCATAAAGATTTCAGATTTTAAGATCTTGGCAATCTCAAATGAAAAATTACTAGTGAATTTGCAGAACATAAACTGTGATTCTCCTTGCCCCTTCCTTGAGGCTTCATTGCTGTGCTCATTCCTAGCAAAAGTGCCAAAGCATAGAAGAGAGAGGGGGTAAAGATTGTTGGAGCCTTGATGTGGAATGGATTCCTGGAAAGTGGGCCTCTGTTCCTGCTTTATCACTGCTCTTTCTTATTTTCTTTCACTTTCTTTAATAAATTATGATCTTTGACAGTCTGAGAGAAATAAATTTCTCTTCTTTTGTAATCTTTTATAGAGTTTTGATGTATCACTTTCTCCTTCATTATGCTCTCTGCACCAATGATCCTATTTTTGCTCCATAACCTGTCTCTACCTGCATTTTATGGTTGTTGACTGGGTATTTTTGGGAAATCTGTTGAAGTCATTGCATTTGTCCTTGTACTGGGATAGATTTCTGGGACAAGATGACTGTTTGTATATGACATACAATTTTTGCTTGGCAGTGTCTTTTGATGGTATGGCCATCCAGAGACTGTGTTGACTTTTATGCTTTGCAAAGGTTCTAGGTTGTTTTATTTCCGAGTTAGATTTGCAATGTAGAAAATAAAATCTTTGTTAATGCACCTTCTGATATGTCCTTGGTTGTGGAGGTTTTCTGTTTGTTTTGGGGTTTTTTGTTTGTTTTTTTTACCTCTTTTTTCCCAAGAGTTTGGTAATCAACTGCTTTGGGATTTTTTTGTAATGACATGTCAATGATTTATTTTTCTAGTTTTGATGTTAGTTTTGTGCTTTTTTATCTATCTGGAAGAAATCTTTCAGACTTAGCAATTTTTATTTATTTAATGATCAATCTGCAGGTTAAAGTTAAATGAATAATTATCTTGGGTATGACCTCAAAATTTAGGTTCAGGTACTTGCATTTAAAACAATGTAAAAATGGACTTTTCAGTTTATACTGCATGCCTGAACTGTATTTTGTCAGGTCTCAAGTGTGTGTAGCATCTTTCAGATGAGATGATCCTTGTTATACCTTCAGCAATGAGATTTACTAAGTTTGGGAATTTTTTTGATGGTTTGTTTTTCTGAACTTGTTTAGAGGCTCTTTGGAAGGTATGTGGGCTGGTCCAGCATCTTCATGTTCTGTGTGCTTTTTGTTCTGCAGTAATGAATGCCCAATTAACGTAAGAAGGTACTCTGGAGCTACCTAAGACTGCCAGGGAAGGCGTTCTGGGGTAAGCTGCATATCAGACTGGTGTTCCTGAACAGGTCAGAGCGCTGCTGGTACTCCGAGGAGAGCTTCATTTACCAGTGCTTTCCTTTGGAGATTTATCAGGTGACAAAAAACTCCTAGGGAGGAGTGGATGTTACTGAAAGGTAGCAATTAGTGGTTAGTCCCTCAAGCAGCTGCAACACCGTGTCTGCATGTGGCTGGTTTCCCCCTTGTACACATACTGCACTCACACTTCCATTACTGAGAATTATGTGCAGGTGTCAAGGGAAGGACAAACCCCTCTATAAACCACTGGAATGAGCCTCCTTATTTCTACACAGGAGTGGAGAGGATAAGACTAAAGGATAAGGCTCACTCTCTGTTTTACTGGGGACTGTTGCACTAAACTAAAATTCAACATTGGCAATACATAAGTCAGTTTTATAGCAGTACTTCACACGTGCTTATATAGGTGTAGGCCTCTCCTTGCCATCAAATGCACACGAGCAAGCTGTCTCCCAGCTCTTGGAAAAAGGAGAGTACTTCTCTTTTGCTCTCCTTTGTGTCCCCTCGGTGAGAGTGATGGTGGCTCATTGCAGTCATTGCCTCCTGTCTCATCCTGTGTGGGCAGAAAGCTCTGTGCCACTGCTATGCTGAAATGCCAGCGTCCACAACAGCTCTGCTCTCTGTTGGAACAGCTGTGTGACAGTGGCAAAATCATGGCATTTGTGCTCTAAACCCATATAATCATCTGGAAAGTTGGGAGGTTTGACACAAACCCAAATATTGTAAGCCTTTCCCAGCAAAATGCACCTTCTTTATGCACTGTAGGAAGAGTTCCAGTGACGTTACAGTGCTAAAATACCTGTGAGCTTGTAAGTGAAAGTGGGAATATAGCAAGACAAGCAAGGATTTAGTGTTGCTCAATGTGCTGGCTTCTTGTGACAGTGGATGGCCTCTCACAGCTTGGTAACTACAAAGCAAAGATAAGTCTCCATCTTGGCAAGGGGTGCCTCTCTTTCCTGGTATTTTGTTTGAAAGTAGATGAAGAGAGGAAATGTAATGGAGGAAATATATTTTGATTTTATTTGCTGATAAAGCCAACTGAATTATGTTGCTCTCTGGGTTGCAGTTCCAGTAGGTGGAAATAGTGTGTGGGAGGTGAACTTATGGCCACAGACATCAGCCAAAAGGCCAGTTTGCTGCTTTATTGATTAGAAGGACATTTCAGTAGTACTGCTACATTAAAGCTGGGGAAGTTGCATTCTGGTGTGCTGACTTTGGTGAAGTCAAAGAACATATTTATGCTCTGAAAAGTAATTTATGACAGATGCAGAGGTTGTGTGGCAGCTTACTTTATAGGTCTTCTTTTAGAGAATTCTTATTTTCAGAGGTAGTGATGTCTTCTATTTTCTGTTAAGTTTCTTTGCAGTCAGAAGGTCTCAAAGAGGTTTGAGGCACAGAACCTCAGACATCATAGTAGAATCTTGAATAAACATGTCTACAACTACTAATTTGAGAAGCATTTCTAGTGAAGCAACAAAATTTCTTCTTTTTATTTCCTTGTACACATGAAATCCTGCTTGGCAGTAATTGTCTCCAAAGAGAATAGCAATATTTTTTTTTTTAATAAAATACCTGAAGAGCTAAACAGTAGCAAGGATTGTCCACCTCTTTCCCCTTTCTCAACTGCTTGCCTTTGGCTTAAATTACAAGGATTAGTTTAACACTGTACTTAAAACTGTATTTGCAGAGAGCATGACACTCCTATAAACAAATTGTGAAATATACTTTGTTTTCTTTCTCCATACCTCTCCTGCCTTCTTGAGTAGCCTTAAGGTTTGAACTGTGCCACTGGAAAAATGTAACAAAGACATTTTGCCCCATGATATACTGCCTGTCTTTGCAGTTAATGTGAAAGCTCTCCATAGCACGATATGAGAATTTTTATGTTGACAGATTGCTTTTTGAAGTATTGTGTATTTCTGTAACCTGGAAAATAATGATGTGGGGATGATAGCTGTGAAGAGTGGCAGGACTGCTTGTGTCCCTCACTCATGAGGGATGATTTACAAGAAGCAGGTTATGATAGAATTGTGTTGTGTGGTATCTGGCACAACTACAGAATCACTGAGTTTTTCCAAAAAATGAGATGTTTAGTATTCAGGAAATCAATCAATACTCAGGCAAATGTAGCAGGTGATGTGCCCTTGACAAACCATTGGTATTTAGGTTATATTTTCTGGCTCTCTTTCTCTCTGTCTTGGTCATTATGCACAGTAGCTTTGCCCAGTGCTGCTGTGCTGGGCCGGTTCTGCTCTGGGGTGGGACCTCGTTAGGAGCAACCTTTGTGCTGGAGAGGAGTGTAATGATTGTGCATCATTACTTGGACTTGGTCTTCAACCCCTCTCTGGAGGTGTTCTTTTATGGGTAGTAAAGAAAATAGTTACTACAGTTACTTTACAGTATTAAAAATCTCATAACTCGTAGCGAGAGCTCCAGTGGTTGCCACTTACTTTGAGTGCAGTTTCCCCATTTGCAAGGCAATTCCATCATATTTCAGTGTTTTCATTACAAGGAATGAGTTAGAATACAATCATCCGAGGGGGTTTTTTAGTGGTTCTGATAGGTGTCCTCATTTTCAGTGTCCTAAAATTGCAGTAATTAAATAGCTTATCTTCGTCTCAGAACTGGCTGAAAATCAGAGTGGAGATGTGCTTGCCAGTCTTTACATGTCAGTGTGTGACAGCACTTTGAGGTGCCAGTCACCTTGTATGCTCCACAGTTAAGTATAGACAGTGCCTAATTCTTCTGCTCTGGAGCAGAACCTTACATTCAGCTAACAAAACTGAACCTTTTAAATACTCTGCTGTTATAACTTTCCCACTGGCCCGAGAGGCAAGAGTTTTGAAGGTTACAGAGCTACTTCTCAGTTATTTTGCAGATATCAGTTCATATGCAGATGATTGTACTTCAGTGTTACTTCTCCCTGAAAATCCACAGAGAAAGGAAGAAAGTAGAATAAAGTAATTGTACTGTCAAGGCTAACAATCTTCATTAAAATCTAATCTTTTTAGTGGCTATTTTCCAGCTCTTTTAAAAAAGCTCTTAGAAATTGGATTATGTGTTAACAATGTGTACACAATGTGTAACAATGTGTTATGCAAGTTTTTTATCAATGCTGTTAGCTTGACTATTTCTTCATCTTTTGACTGACTAGTGCTATTTATCAGTGGAAACCCAAATAGTTTGCATAAATTGCAGTTCCATGCATTGCCTTGAAATCACTGTTTTTAGGTTGATCAATTAAATTTCTTTATTTGGTCTGATTAATATATGGTTTGATGGTGAGAATTTTGAATTGTTGCTCTAATCTTGATTTATTTATTCTGAGTGAAGAAACATGCAGTCAGCCTTCAGACAATGCAGTATAAGATGCAATCCATATTATGTTTATCCCAAGCAAACTAATTTTTGAAAACATTAATCTGATTCCTTTTGTCACACTTGACCCTTCTTGACATGGTTGAAACACAGAAGGTCCCAGAGAGAAAAATGTTAGTGAAGCAACAGAGGCAGATGAGTTTGCAGTGTGAAAGGAACCATCAGAATGTCAAATTCTGAACAAATTCCTTCATTTCAAAGATACTGAAGAACACAGCTCACAGTAGTTGAACAGTCCTAGTGTTGACTTGGTAACGCCCCTGATTTTTAATAAAGAAGTCTATGTACTTCATCTGCCAAAAAACTGAATCAACAACATATCAGGGCAAAAATAATCACTATTAGATCCCTTTGTTGTTGTGTAGTTATTGCTGTTGAGAAATAACTCCCCAGTTCTTCAGCTGTTCTGCTATTCATCCTGGTTTAAGTTCCCTCCTGAAGATAAAGTGGGCCATTTCTGCAGTTTCATGTAGGTTATCTGTTGCAATAGAGAGGCGAAACAGTTTTTGGAAGTTACAGAAAAACTGAACAACACAAGCCTGACTCTTCCCCAAGCTGTATTCCTATTTAAGAATTAGTGATCCTGGCTACAAGTGTTTTTTTGTTCTAAGCCTCCTGGAAGTACAGAGGTTGTCAGAATATCAGGGGCTTTCACTTACAGTTCCTCATTTTGGTGCATGGATGTTTTGAGTCCACATATTTTTGTTGTCACCATATCTTTATAAAACCCGACCAATATAGAAATAATACACAGGATTTTGGACTTTTCACAGAGAATTTCAAAGGAAGTTCCTATTCCAGTTTATTGCTTCTACAGTTAATAAAAGTCAAAAAGTAGGTTTCTTTAGAAGAATGATAAAATAGATGTTTTGTTTGAACATGAATTCCCTCCTTTAATTTCAAATAAAAATAGAATTTCTGTCTTGATCAAGTTTGGAATATCCAATAGTTTTTCACATGTTATTCTACTTTCTAAATATAGAACTTGGATAATATATTTTGGTCAAATAGATGCTCATGCTCTGTAGAGGTCCTCTAATGGAATGCAAGTGCAAGGCTGTACAGATGCTTGATTAACATTTAGCATCCTTTCTGCTAAGTGTGGGCTTTTTTTTTTTCAGTAATTGAGGGTTTTATCACCATGTCTGCAGCTCTTTCTGTTTATCAAACTCTCAAATTCCTTCCCAGATCTATTGCTTCCCTCCCCATCTTCTCCTATCTCTGTGCTCTTTTCTGACCCCCTCTCTGCCTTTCTCAGTGTGCTGCGCTCCAAAGCACACGGCTGTACCCGTTTCCTGATTCCTCAAGTGTGCAGCTCCCTCTACCCAGGACAATCCCATCTGAGCTGTCTGTCCTGTGCCATCTGGATCATTGCACTCAATAATAATATAACCTCTTGCCTCCAAAGGTATTTTCTACACCTGGAAAATATGATAAGTGAATATTTTAGTTTATCTCCTAGTGCAAGAATCTGAAGTGTTAAGATATATTTACTGGTTTGTGCCCACCTGTAAATTATTTCTGTTCATTTATATAAAATTAATGTACTTTTGACCTATTAGGGCATCCATAGCTGCAGAGCTAATTAAGTAGGAAATTATTTTTGTATGCATACAGGTGCACTCATTTAAATGTCACTGATTTAATTTAATAACACGCTGTGAGTTTGGACACGCTGCCAATTTGATGGAGTTGTTTGTTTCTTCTTTAATTTATTCTTAATAAGTTTCTTTGTCTTTTTTTCAGAGTCTCTGAAGAGTTTGAATGATAAATAATTTTCCTTATAAAAAAAGCGGTACTTTGTTTTTAGTTTTGGGTTTTTTGTTTTTAGATGGTGATTAAATGCTTTAAAATAGTAACTATTGTTTAGGGGAAAAAATAGTCTCAGTATCTGGACAAGAAGAGAAAGAAAACTGCATCTTTCTCAGACTCAGCACTTAACAGAGAAAATGTTTGCTTTTCAGCGTTCTTAATAAAGACTGAATAGGTAATGATGATTTAACACTTATTGGAATCATCTATTTAATTACATGTATATTCAAGGAATATTTTTTCAGATTTTTTGTGAGGGAAACATCAATTCTACTGATGAGAAAATAACATTGCAGCCTGTTATATATCTAGACATGTCACCTAGAACCTGATCTTGAGGCAAAGTATTCCCTGCCAATCCTTCCCGGTCCCAGCACAGTTCCCCAAGTCAGGCATAGTCAGAAATATTGCCTGGCAAGCTGTGTGAAATAGTGATTGCTGGAATGAGTCCCACTGGATGTGCTCAGGGCTCAAAGACCCAGAGGTTGTGTTTCATTCCTGTACTAAAGAAATCAAACCTCACTCATTGGAAGGAAAGGAAAATGACTTCTTGTTTTGTGCGCATAAGACTGAGATTAAAAAGTATCAACCAGCTCTGAGCTAGAATTTTAAGTCAAAAATACAGCCACTGTCCTTCATGTATATATGTATTGTTATTTATCGGTATTGTTGGTAGCTTTCTTAGAAGTCAGTTCTGGAGGGTTTAGGGCTTTTAAATTGTTCAGAGGATTAATGCAATGCTCTTAAAATCTGAACTAAACACAGTTCAGCTAAGCCAGTAATTTGTACAGAAAGATAAAGTGCTTCTCCTTCCAATCAAATTGCAATAAGCTGAATTTCCAGTTGTCTTTCTTAGCTAAGGATTTTATTGCCTCCTCTCTTCACAAGAGAGCACAATCTCTGTTAGAGCACAAGCTTCGCTGTATTAAGTTTCAAAGCTTACACACTGTGAGACGCATCAGCCAGAGCAATGGCACTTATTTGTATGAGGGAACAGTCCTTGACATTATCAGGGAAGAAAATCTCAGATGTGGAGGGAAGAAAGTCTTGCCAAAGACCTTCCTTACATTGAGAAAAACTCAGCTTTCTCGAAAAACACTTAAACGATACTGTACAGGAATCAAAGCACCTTTTTTTCTGTCTTGAGGAGTATTTAACGTGCAAATCATCATAAAATGTGTTCAGTTTTGTAGTTCAAATGCACTACCTTTGCAATGTCTTCCTGAAAGAAGTCTCTCAGTTCTTCAGTGTCTGCTAGATCAAATCTGTGTCTGAAGCATCTGCTGAAAATAGGCAGGAACTATTCAACTAAGGCCCAACCTGTTCTCTGGTGCAGAGCCTGTGTGCCCAAGAGGTGCTGATGCAACTTAAATGGGCCTGGCAGGAGGGTGGCTCCAAGGGGAAATTCCTGCCTTGCTCCAGACTGCTAAATGACGTTACAGCTCTTCCCTCATTTATAACTCAGGGCTCACAGCTCAAATATCTGAACAGCACCAACTCCCATCATTCTCAGCAGTAGGGAACAGCCTCCTAATGAAGTCACCAACCCAGAATTATTCCCAGACGGACAGCTTGTTCCAAATTCCGTCAACATTTTCTACTATCATAGCGCTTGTCAAGCTCAGAACAGCTTTGTCTCGTCCCAGTGATCCTTAGATTCTCTCTAACCTTTTTTCATCAGTCATATCAAATCTTGAGTGACAAGATCTAAAGCAAGTCTTTTATTATACCAATGCTTTCCTCTCGATTGAATATTTTTTGGCATATTTCAAAATTTTTTTCACCAATATTTTTCATTACTTTTGAACAGAAGTGAGAAAAGACCCTTGCTAAGAAGGTATTTATGTAAATCAGAGTCAGAATTCTTTCTGAACAAGAGCTTTTAGTAAAAGGCAAAATTCTAGGAGAGAATTTATTGAGTTATTGCTGTTAAATTATACATATGTTTTATATTCTTTTTATCTTAGCATATATCATATATTGCGTGATCCTACTTTATGACCACCTGCTACTCATCAATTTCAGTCTCATTATAATCTCAGCTGAAACTTTTCATTAGTACTTGTTCTGTTCTTTTAACTATAATGACAATACAGATGACCTTTATTTGTTATTCTGAATATTTACTCAACATTTTCCCTGCTTTTAAGATTTATATAATATTTTTGTCATTACTTAGAATACTAGCAGGAGTCACAAAATAATAAACTTTATTTTTTACATTCTGTAAACCCCATAATGTATATACATTCAATTTATAAACACTTTCAAAGAACTTTTTAGAAGCTCTTCATCAATGACTATTGCTAAACTATTTGTCATGAAGCTAAATTGGCATTTTTTCATTATATCAGGAATGTGGAAGGTTATAAAATTATATGTGCAGATATTTACTATGAATTTTCACATAATTTAGGATTATTAACTTCTGATGAACTTAGGGAATGAAAAATGAGCTTGCAGTATATTTTATTAAATTACTTCATAGCTTATGATTTCTATAATTCAATATTCATAGTAATTGTAAACACTATCCATGAAACCTTTTCTTCCTCAGTTTTTTGCATTTTAGATTTACACATAACGCGTTTATTTTGGGGATATCTCAACTAATTTAATAAATAAAAGTCTCTGTTGCTGAGCTCTGGAGAATGGGGGGTTATATTTTTGCCCATACCTTTCCTGAGTTATTCAGGGCTTTGGAGGAGAGTGCATCAGTTGTTACTGATGAAAGGACTGCCCAGGAAAACAAAGTGAAAGTTACCTTCACGTGTAATATGTGAAAGCTCAACAATCATCTCTTGTTACACTTAAACTTATGCTGCCCTATCAAAAATGTTCACTGCTGAGTTTTTTGACAACTCTAAGGCAACTCTCATCTGGTATTACCTGGAGTCCTCAGAATTCCTTTACCCTTTCCAGACTGGCTAGGGCCTCCCTCTGTATGCAAAATGCTATTTAAGTTCTCATATTGTTACTGATTCCTTCTGGTTAATGGACTAGTGACAGGTGTCTGTATTGATTGTTTAAACCTGTTAGCAGTTTCAATATTATTGACCATTCAGAAGTATCTGGGATATTTTTAGGACCTCAGGAGTATTTGGGCTCATGCTTGAGTAGCTCCATCTCTTTTTTTTTTTTTTAAATCAAGGAAGAATTCCTAAGTGTAGTGCTAGGCAGATGTGTTACTGTGTTACTTGAGCTTTGTGGCCTCAAGTGCCACAGGTATATGCCATCACTGTTCTTGCTCAGATCCATTTGTTTCTGAGATCACCAGAGACATCCATGGAATATTTTGGGGAGCACTGACACAAGGAAGTAGATTACGTGCTCTTCCCCACTCTCTCATGTTGTGAGACGTGAAACAGACTGTCATCCAGTGTGCCCTACAATGTTTGCCTAATCACCCAGAGATTTACAGGGAAGAAATAAATGTAATTGATGCTATGTGCTTCAAGAACTTTAAAAGGCTTGAAACTAAACTGTGTCCTGTAGTGATAGTTCTAAGGCAGTGGGCTCTGACACGTTGGTCTTTATGGAAGAAAATTTGTTCACAAGTAAGATGTATAAATAGTGTTTTAAAGTGAGACATTACAGGATCAAAACATTATCTCTAAACCTTCGGGGTTTGAAAGCAAAGGTCTTTCTCCCAATAATTGTGCTTTGCTGATGGTCATCCTTAACCAATTACAGTGGAACAGTATTTTTTCTTTTATGTCAGGAATTCAGTACCGCAGGAAAGTAATTGAGCTGTTTCAAAAGAAGTCAATGTCTGTAATGCTAGAGGGTCCAAATTGCCCCTGGTTCAAAGGGGGAATTTGAGCCATTGATGATGACAGTTACTGAAAGAGAACATGCACAGTATATTTTTGTGGAGTTGGGGCTATAAAAGCTTGTTCTGTGATTTCTGAAAACCTCCAAGGTTATGGTTGGGTTGTTGCCCTGTTGTACTTCCTGTTACCCACCTTCATTAATGATGCATCCCTGAAGGAAAGGTTATAACCCTCTGGCCATTGGGTAGTCTGGTAGCCACTTGCTTTTCTTCAAAAACCCATCATTGCATTTTTTGCTGAGGAATCCTCAACATTGGCTCAATTTCCAGGCACATTTCAGATGATGCTCTGTGTAATCTCCTCCAGGTTTTGCTCACATGTCTCAGACTGGTGTACAGTGCTGGCAGCTGCCCTGCATGAGAGCGAGGTTCCAGCAGAAACTGCGTGGTGTCACATCGAGCGATGGCATTGGGAAAGGCTGTCCAGTCAGTCGTTCCAGAGGCTGGATTTGTTCCCCAGGGAATGAAAATTCCTTAGTAACTGACTGCACCCACTGAGATACTGAATGAGTCCATGTAGTTGTTACTAGTTGTTACCAAACTCTGCTAGTCTGCTTTAGAAGGCGTAGATTATTGAAAATCTCACCTCTGGCTAGTCTAACATACTTTCTCTTGGAGTACTCAAAACAAATTAGAAATAACTTCAGAAGGGTAAATGCTAATAATGAGTCACTTTAATTCAATAGCCTCTGCTGTCAGAAAATTACACAAATGTTTTACTTCTTTGCATAGTCAGGGTGCTTTAATTGTCAGTCATGAGTTTGTGTCCAAGGGCAAGCTCTGGGAACATTTTTAGAAAGATTTCTTAGGCATTTCATGCCCACCACAACTAATTTTAATTATCTTGTTTTAAAGAAATAGCTTAGCTTGCAATAAATGCCGTGTGCGTGTGAATTCTAACGGTTTATAATTTAGTTCATAAAATGTAGAACAGAATACAGATAAAACACATAGGATGGAGGCTTGAGAAGGTAAATTCCTGTTCTAAAATGACTTAATTTTCTTTTCTGTCTTCTCCTTCTTCTTGTCACCTTCTTCTGCCTCAAAAATTGAACTAAAGAAACCACCTTTATTTGGAAGTGGACAACTGTGTTCTCCTGCCATAGAAAGTAAAGATATTTCTCTGAAAGCCTGGGGGAGATACCAGTCCATGTTCTATCCATGGAGACACCTGTTCTACTGTATTCTGAACAGTACTGATGTGCTATTGTGAAAACCCATGTACTAAATACAGATACCAGGTTAGCATGCAGTAAACTCTGTAGAGCTGACCACATTCTCTGGTGTGTTTGATTCATTGAAATTTATTCACATTATATGGTGCATTTTTATTTTATTTATTGAAAAGACATCCTAACCACTAATTATTGTAAGCCATTTAATATATACACCATGTGGTTAACACAAGCTGTGACTCTCCCTTTGCTTTTGTGAGCTCAGTGCTAATGCAATGCTATTTCTGACTCTGGATGACACGCAGTTCTATAAATGGAGATAATTTGTTTTGCCTATTGAGACGCTAAGTTGTCTGAGCTAGGGCTATTCCCTACTATAAGCAGTACTTAAAATGAGGTGACTGTAACATCAGCTAGTGTTTCTGGGGACTGTTGCATATTAATGCATGCAATACACATCAGCTGCCAAAAATGAAGGATTTTCTTACGCTTTAAGGTCCCTTGCTGTCTAATTTTCTTTCCTCTGCCTTTGTATTTTCCCAAGACATTTGTGATTTCACCTCCTTTCTTCAAATGATTTTGAAAGTTCAGACCTAATATATTCAGTAGTAAAAAGCCCAAGGCACCAGTGTTGCACAGGCAATCTAATATGATGTTCTCAAATATTTATTTGTATGGTGCTAATAAATTAGAAGACAGGAATGTGACCTTTCCCTCTCTGTGAGTGAGGACAGCTATATGACATAGTAGCTCCTATAGCAGGTCTTAAAAGTGTAATTTCATGGATCTAACACTGTTACTAATTTCTTTCTTGGTGGTCATTCTAGTAGTGGGCTCAGGTTTTCAAACCAGACTCGGGCATCAGGGTTTATGTGTGAGGATTTTGAGAATTTGAGTTTTAGGTGAGTTTCAAACTTTTATAGACAATGAATTATAGGTTTTAAAATTCAGGAATTATATTTTTTGTTTGCATGTACATTTTCATCTTGGATATTTTCAAAAGATGCTTTTTCATGTTTAAATCTCTACTGTTAGAGATGCTGTTGTTGCATACTTAATTGGTGAAGGCAAGGACTGATTCGATAATTTAGGGTTGCTCGTAGGATTGTAAGAAGGAATCCAGCAACTCATGGGCATATCCAGCTGTGAAGTAAAGTTTGGATATGTAAAATACCTTGGCTGAAAGAGCAACAGGAGAATTTTCTTTTCAAATCTTTAAAGTAAGTATTGCCAGCTGCAGCTGTTAAGGTGACTACAGACCTCAGGGTTTTAAGATGGAGATTCATTCATGAGGGAAAGGCAGGATGCTGGAGTTGAAATATATCATGGTCACAGATATTTAATAAATGCATGCTTTGTGCTGAATATAAAGTAGAACAAGGCTACTTCTGATTCTCTGTGGTATATTTGTATTCTATCGTAGTTCTTGCAAACAGATTATTCCAAACTGTATTGAAGTTGATGGAAAGACACTGTATTTCAAATGGTTTTGCCAAGGAACCTCAGTAATTTAAAAATACCTGTGAACAAAACGAAGTTAGTGTAATGAGGGACAGCAAACATCCTCCCCTCAAAAAACCAAAACAATTTAGTTTTCCTTGTTACCCAAAGAGCTCAATACAGCACCAATTTCTGTTACTTGTAGGTTTAATGAAATGTGTCTGTGGAAATGGACATGATTCCTGGATTCAGATTGTTTGCTTATTTCTTAAGCTTGTTATGCTCAGCTGTTTCTTGTATTTATGTTCCTCTTCCAAATAAGAAAAGTGGGAATTTGAATTCAGTTCTCCTAGGAGCTGTGGGTGCATACATGAATATCTTCCTTAGCAGTATAACCTTAAGGACCTTAATTTCTTTTCAAGTTACTATTTTTTATTTCATCAAGAACTTCAGTTTAAAGAGGCCTTATTGGATATTGCAGAAATTACAGAATCATGTAAGAATGGAGCAAATATTCAGTGATCTTTAGGGGCATTTCTAAAAGTGGGAAGTTTATACAGCCATAAATAGTAATTGTTCTAACAATGTATTTATTATTTAGATGCAGAGTCTAAAAACCTATATTAATGCAAAAAGTCAGAATATTTTGAGTTTTGTGAGTTTTTGGGTACACAAATTTGAAGCTATACAGGGATTAAGTTCTGCTCTCTTTTCCTTACTGAAATCCTTTTCTCTGCAAAACTGAAACAGAAGCATACAAGGGGCAGAAAGTGGGGTATACAATCAATAATTCTTTCCCTCTTCCTCTGCCCTATTGATTTAGGGGAGAATTTTACCAGATGTCAAGGTTTTGGAGTATGCTGTCAGATTTTGCAGAGATGATTTGTATGTGCTAGCACCCTGCCAAGAGAGATAGGTGGGCACTGATAGGTATTCTTCCATTGAGTTTCAGTGGCATTGCTATTTTCCTCTAAAAGGTTCTGATTCAGTTAAATGAACTTCTTCTCTGCAGAAAGTTTTCAGTTTGGTCCCTTGCCTCTGCTGCTGCCTTTGTTTGCCTGGTTTGTTTTCTGAGCACCAGTGTATGAGGCAGGCATGCTTCCAGAGCAGCTTTTCACTATTGACTCGTGCTTTCGTTTTTCATTTGAACTCACCTTCCTATGGCTGAAACTTCAGGGTTCTGTCAAGGCTGGTTCAGAAGCACAGCAGAGTTGGTGAACAAACCTTGGGGCAACCCTGCCAAATACAATTTGCATTGCTGCAGTCTCTGTATGTTTATGAAGTGTTATTGTTTTGACAGTGTCTTAGAGGATATGTTTTTGTTGTAAGGATTATGACCAGGTAGTCCCAATTTACCTCCAGATGGTCATATATCTGCCCTCCATATGACATTTCTATTAACAGATGCATTTTTCTGTGTCTTCAGGTAAAGGATAAATGTCTGTGTGATGGAAGCACAGCCTAACTTGTCAAAGGCACTCTTTGTAGTGCAATATGGAATTCAGAGTAAGGTCATTAAAGTACCTCTAAATATTATTTGAGTTATGTTCAGCTCTTTAAATTTATCAAATGTATCCTACAAATGATTTGCCTTTAGAACATAAATAGCATATTCATGCGTTTTGGACATAAAATATTTGTATATAATTTTTCCAGGCCTCCTTGAAAAGGGTTTAGTGTAGCTTGATAGGAAATACTCTTGTGCATGTGAAGTTGTTACTTGGTTTCTGTGTGTGGGTTTTTTTAAAGCATATTTTATTGTTTCGTAACAATACCATGACTTTTTTTCCTTTCCCTCAAGTGTGTCATTGGTATCTTATAAAATGAAGCGTTGTATGCACACTACAAAAATGCAAATAGTCACAATGCTTTAAAAACCCAAAGTAACAATAGCTTTTTTGGAATAGAGACAATGTCCCATTTCTTCAGGATTGCTCAGGGGTGCAGTATTCCCATGCTTACAGCAAAAAATCAGACTTGCTGGTTGAATGGTGAAATCCTCCTAACAAACCCATTTTGTACATAACAGTGAAGATCTCTTCAGTTTGCCAGCGACCAGCAGTTTCATGGGTTGTTACTCTTCATCTGTCCCTCCTTCCATTCTGTGAACTTTGCCTTTTTTACCTTTGTTTAAAATAAAGAACAGGTAAACGCTGTATCTCCAATAGAAGATGGGTTTTAGCTTGCTGTGGTATCTATTTCTTCTCCTGATTGGAAGAGACAAGCGCTCTGTGTGTGTTGCTGTCCTGGCAAGGAGGTGAGCTCTGAGTGCAGCCGCGGTGCTGCCCTTCTGCGCGGCCCCAAGGCCAAACTGTCCCTGGGGGCGAGTGACCAGCACTGCCCCTCCACAGCGCCCTGTCTCACATGGAGAGAGCCTGCTCTGGGAACACAGCACTGCATCTCTTGTCATTTTGCATACTTTCATACCTAAAGTAGTAACTGACCTACTTTTTGGCTTTGATTTAAATCTATTCCTTTCCCCATCAACTCTTTTTCTTTTATCAGTAGTTACTATAAATTCATCTGGCAAATCATAGCAGATGTAATCCCAACTCTTTATCTTTCTTTGGATTGCATCTGTGTTTTTCTGAATCTGGTAATTTCCACTGAAATCTAAGCTTTATTTTCAGTTATTATAATTTTTTACTTCCCTCGCTTCTGCAGAATTGTTGGCAAAGAAAAACCAACAACAAAAGAACTAAAATTGATAGAATGTGTCACAAAACAATAAAGCTTTTAGAAAGGGTAGGTATAATAAGAGTAGGTATAGTTATACTGTTAATGTCTTTGGTACATCCCCTAAAATAATATCCTTGGGTTTGTCTAGAATGTGTTAAGATTAAAAATATTTTTTAGAGAAAATGTAAGATTTCTGCAGAAAAATTCAAATTCCCCTTTCAAGATGGCTGTTCAAACCCTTATTCCTTTTTCCTCAGTGGTGGTTTTAAGAGACAAGCTCACCCCTTACCATGCTGGCTCTCAGTAATGAGAGAGCACCCTTGGAAATGGGACTTGGATACGATCAAAAGGTGGATTTGGTTTGTGTGCATGAATGTGCCCTGAGAAAATGGAGGAGGTTGTAGAGCTTCCTGTGACTCAGCAAAGTGCTCTAATCATTAGAACAAAAAGCATCTGTTTCTAGGCATCTCAAAAACCTTCTAAATCACCAAAATATTTTTCAAGACAAAAGTATTAGATGAGTTTACCAATTTCATGTTTGTTTGTTTGTTTTTTTCCTTTCCAGAAGGTTACTCCAACAGGACCACAGGAAACAGCTCTTCCAGCTTGCTAAATTTAATGTCTACCTTTGACAGACACATACATATGTACATATACAAAACTGTAGTTTTAGAAAGCACATTTCTGGTGAACAGGCTATATCCACAATATTTCAAGTGTGTTATCTCCTGGTACTGTATTTCTGATTTTGAGTAGGGAAAGCTTTGTCATTGTTATATTTGTTACTAAATTTTATGAGCAAGATGTACAAACCCAGCATGGTAGAAATGCTGTTATATCATAAAAAGAAAACACAGTCTCTCTGTTTATATTTACTTAATGCAAATGCTGAATAAGTTAATGCCTGAGAATCTTATATTTAAAATTGATTTTTATGCTAATAAATAAAAATTTTCTATATATTTTAATATACTGTAATGAAAATAATTCAGTATCTTGTCACCACTGAGCAAGCTGGTCTTAGGAATTTCATAGCCATTTGATTTTCTAACAATAATTTACCTAAACCATAGCAGCAGAAGCTTTGATCCACTGAGTCCATGCTAATTTAGTTTTGAAAAAGCAGATTGTATGATCATGATAGTAAGGAAAGAAACAGATAAAAATTGTCAGATCAGCCTGGGTGGTGTTTCTGATCTGAAGAACGGGGGATGCCTCTCCCAGTTTGCCCGAGCAGGTGCTCGGCACAGGGAGGGAATTGCTTTCCTTCCTGCAGGGCTCCTTCGGCCAAAGCGCGCTGCCTGTGCCCCGCACTGCGGGGATCTTGTCAGCTCCACAGCACCGACTCCATGCAGGGCCGGTGTCCTTAGAGGGGGATGACAATCCTGCAATGGTGCAAATTGGTGAAGAGACTTTGATTTATAGGCTTGTTGTTATTGCACAAGAGACACGAATGCTTAATTTTGAGTTCTGTTTCACATTATGCAAATTGGGAGGGAGATAGGTTGTTTAAGATATGAGACACTGAAGTTTTTAATCTCCAAGTTTCCATTTCAGGTTCTACATGAGTCAGTAGAAACCTTGTTGTTTTGCCAGCAGTCCAGTTCCCTTTGTGTTTTTTATCCATGTTACTGGCTTGTCTCAATTAATATGCAGCTTAGCAATTTCAGCAATGACAAAAGTCAGTGTCAATATGAAATCTACTTTTTCAAAAATAAGGATACCTCTCTAAGCTCACAGCAGTGCAAAACTGGCACTGCAGGAAGCTTGTGCTTCAGCTGTCTTTTTAGGACAAGAGTTTGTTATCCAGAGTTGTTAGGCTGGAATCTTCTGTTGGTTTCTTGCAATAAATAATTAGTGAAATCAGGAGTATGGGAAATTGGATGTATTTATGTTAAAGTCTCTTGGTTTCTTTTTTCTTCAATACTTTAAAAACCATTTGTCTTGATCCACTGTATTTCTCAAAGGGATATGTGATTGTATTCTACTTCTCAAAGCTGAAAAATACTTGAATTGATGTATAGCAAAGCCTATATAAAAAAGCCCTTTCATAGTGGGAACGAGCCAACTCTGAATGCTCTGGCTTCCTGTAAAGTGACCATGTTTGGTTTTGTGTGTAGAAAAGATTAAAAGAAAGATGTTTCAGAGAGTGAGATGCTTTCTTGCTAAAGATGTCCCTTTAGAAGTTTCTGTCATGGTAACATGAGGTATGGAGACACAGGAAGTCCAGGCTGTACCAGATGGAACACTTTGCTAATTTGTTAATTCTGCTTTAGTGCCTGGCCACCACTTGGCACTGTAGCACAGAGAATTTTACATAGATCCAGCAGGGAAGCTTCTCCTTTTTATTATCCTGAAATATGGAATAGGCTTTGATGAAATAAACTGGTTTAGTGAGATTTTCTGAAATTTTAGCATGTTCTGAGATCCCCCTCTTTAACCCTGCATATATATTACCTTTTTGAAATTGAAATTGGGTCATTTTTTTTTTCAGTAGGCTTCACCGTTCTTTTAGTATTTTTAAGATCATGGCTACTGATTCTGCAAATGAAAAACTGCATTTTCAGTAAATGTGCTAATAATAGATTTTGCTTATGGCCTGTCATAACTGCTGACTAATGGATCTGTGGACAGGATGAGTGCACTCAATTCTCTTAATTCAATAAAGCAAGCACCCTTCTGGATAGTGGGACAAATTTATTCTTGGAATTATTCCATACACTTAAATGCACTTACAGCTGAGCTGAATTTGCACCCTAAGGTCCTATTTGAAGAATGATATTCATAATTTCTTTAGTTATATTCACAAAGTACAGAGGCATCTTTTTCTTTTTTATTATCATACTTAAAGACACTGAGAAGTTCATGGTAATGTAGTAATTTCAGGCACTGCAGATCCTTCAGTGGGAACTGGGTAGAGGGAAAAAAGGGGGCATCTTCTTTCTGCTAATTTGCAGCACAGTTTTTGATGAGATCAGAGCTGCTTAACTAGTTGTTTCCTTAATTTGGTCATTCCTTCTGTGCTTTGGGAACATATATTTTCATTATTTAAAATGAAGATGCCCGTTTCCCAAAGGCTTTATTAGTAAATGTTTGAGACTGGGAATGAAAAACTTCAGAAGAAAAATTTCCTGTAAGAGCAGTATATTTCTCAACTACTCAGCCTACCTATGATAGGCTCTTCAACATGTCTTCTGTGTTACAATTCAATGAGTATTGATAGAAAATAAAAATCATTAGGGAATGGAAAATGTAAGAGTACAGGAACACGGGCCAGGTTAGCTTTGTCTGGAACATGGAGACTGTGATTTGGATTGCACAAATCCTTCTATTTCAGTGCCATTTACAACACTGCATTCAACAGTTACAGCATCAGAACCCAGTTTGGATTGCAAGGGACCTCTGAAACTCATCTAGCCCAACCTTCCTGCACCAGGCAGGGACAACAAAAGACATGACAGATCTCTCTCTCCAGCAAGTTTCACTATGAGGAGAGCTAACAAGGGCTTGAAAAGAGAAATTTTAGCATGCCCAAGTAAGTAGTCTGTTGGAGATAATTTAAAAAGGAATAGAATCAAGCATCAAATATTCATATGCTTTTTCTAGACAAACATATTTATGTTTTGCATTAGGTGCTTTTTTTTACTCTCAGACATGTAATTTCCATTCTAGTAGATGATTCTACTTACAGTGTATTTGTATTTTCTAAAGGCACTTACATGCTGGATTTCTTGCAAATATTTTTCTGTTTTGGTGATGGGGGGAGGAAGCAAAGAACCTCTAGTCCTATGGTGAAGTCAGTTTAAAGATGTAAATAGCAAATTCAAAACAGAAATGAGATACTTAAAGCCACCTTTCACCAAGAATTCCTTTCTGCAGGAAGATATATTTGTTTTTGCGTAGGCATATAAATGCACACATCTATACATTATTTATATTAGGGTGCATAAAGAAGGAAAGCATACATCAACTCTGAAGAGCTGACCTAGGCTTGTCTTTTCAGAAGTTTCAAAGTGCTCCATATCGCCATGTTAGCCTAGCCAAGTCTTCTCTCTTCTTACTTGTTGCCTGATCACTGGCTGAGAGCTTTATTTGTTCTCTGGCATTTGGGAATCCTCTTTGAGAATCTTCTTGCCAAAGTGGGCACCACAATGCTCACTGGAAATAGGTCATCAAGCAGTTTATTAAGATAACATTCCTACTGCTTTTTTCCTAATACAAACTGGGTTCTGATCAGGAAGTAAATTCATTTTCCCACCTTGGTCTGCCAATTTATCTCTTTATCTAGTGGAGAGTTGTGCCTATGTTATCTAGAAACATTTAAATTTTAATCAGTTTTGTTTTCTTGGGTGGTGAAATAAAATGGCATCTTGTCTTCTCTCTATGACCCCTTCACTTTTTGAATCCAATTAAAATAATTTGAAGGAGTTTCTTCAGAAAAGAGACAGCTGTAGAAGAATATGATCGAAGTCTATAAAACCTTGACTGAGATGGAAAGGGGTCACCTGCTCACTGTTTCTTCTAATGCAAGCACAAGGATTCACCAGGTGAAAGCAGCAGGTGATAAATTTGAAACACATGAGAGAATGTGGCTGTTCTTGCTCCAGATTGCTGTGCAGGTAAAATTTTACATTGATACAAGGAAGTCTGGGAATGTTAATGAGAGAGAAAAGTACTGTGAGTAATTAAATGCATAGAAACTGTATCCAGGTCCTAGTCGGAAAACTGATGGCTTCCTGAAGTGAGAGTGTTAGGTTGAACCAGGGAACAAGTTCACCCTGTTTTTACTCTCTTCTGTAGGAATCCTTTCATGACCCCTGGTGTGGAGAGGAGCAGACAGGTGAGAGAGTAAGAGTATGGGTCGCAAAAAATGATTTTTTCTTGGAAGAATGATAAGCTTGTTCTTGAAAAAACTGGTAATAAAAAAGGCAGATTTATTGCCCATATGATTTGGAAGATACTTATAAACTTTAGCAGGTCAAGAATTTAAAATATTTCTCAGATAATAGTGAAGTCAAGAGAAAAAAAAATCAGTTGTCTGTAACTTGTAATATCTTTTTTTTTTTTTTTTTTGTTCCGTAGCTCTTGGGCATAACATACCTGTTGTCCTCCCAGGACCTCAGGGGAGAGGTACCTCAACATATACACACATTTTTATTCATCTGAGATACAAAGCAAGCTTTTGCCAAGCAGTTATTTAATGCTTTGCTATAACCTTCTATAACTGTTGTTGTGGGAAAAAGCAATGGTAGGTTGAATTAGCTGAAAAATGCCACAAAGTAAATGGTATTTTTAACTTTCTAGGCCAAAGTATTGCCAGACTTGAGGAGGATTTTGGTTTAGTGGTGTTGGTGAGATGGTGAACATCTGAGTGGTTCAGAAAAGAGCTTTAGAATGGATTAAGTGTTGGAGTATGAGTGAGGATGCACATTTGGCTCATCATTTGGACTTCCAAGCATGTATTTCAACAGCTGAAATATATAGCCTTAAGAAAAGTGCAGTAAAGATCACGGTTCCGTCTATTTTTATTTTGTATCTTGGTTTCAAGTATTATCTCAATGTGAAGGAGAGCAGAAATACAAGCAGACAATTTACACTTGTGTTTTGCCCAGCTGTAGCACTGCAGTCCCTTGGAATGATGTCCTGAGCCTGCCGCCCTTACAGCTGCTTCTTACATTGCCACCAAATTTGCAGAAATGTGTTATCCCATTCACATATTTTTTAAATTGTCCTTCCATTTGTAACTTAAGGAATCTTAAGAGACATCTGGAGGGCTTCACTATGCTCAAGGAAGAATTAGGAAAGGCTTTGCTGCAAGAAATTCAGTTGTTGGTGCAGAAGGTAATTGAACATCACAAGGTGCTGTGCGGAGCCTGAAGAAGGAATATAAACCAAACATGCCCTGAACAGGGCCCTGTCCAAGTGCTTGTCTGCTGTGAGGTTGTGAAAGAATTGAAATACCAGAGGGAAGAAAGCTTTGAGGAGTAGCTGTTTATCACACATGCTTCTCCTTGCTCCTATTTAGAGCTGCTTGCAGCTACTCTCCTCCGTTAGAGCCATCCAAGACACACAGAGAAGCAGATTGCTTACAGGCTGCTAGAATAATGCTTTTTTTAGCACAGAGAGAACTGTATTATCTCCCTTTTAATGCTGTGCATGTCAGTACCTTGCCCAGCTAATACTGCCAACATGTTTTCCCTGGAAAGCTTTAAACAATATGAAAAAGCACTTTGGGAAAGCTTGTAAAATTCAGTCAATTTGTCACGATGTTTTATAGTTTTATCACCTTAGTCAGTAGAGACTGCGTGCTGCATAGCAAACCAAAAAGGAACAAGCTGGAACCACCATCCCTGCTTTCCCATGTTCTAAATAGTCTCTGACATTCAAACACCGTGTTAAAAGGCTGCCTGATATTGACTGTGGTAGTAGACTCATCAAAGACTACGCAGCAGATAAGCCACTTGGGCAGCAAAGTAAGTGTCTGGAGGTGATTATTCTTATTTTCCCTTGTTTTTGTCAGCTGAGATCATTATTGCTTAGGTGAATCTCTCTAACTTCTTTTAATAGTGAGCAAAACAAGCTATGTAAACAGCAACAAAACCTCTTATGGATTCCTTTAACAGCATGCAAAACCAAAGAAGGGGAGATAATGTAACACCAAGCAAATTATTTGGATAACATTAAAATTGTGTAAAATTGGTGTTTTTTATTTTAATAGTAGCTATTTGGTGGATTGGCTCTTGTAGATAGAAGGATATGGAATATGGAATTGTAGATTATAAGGACTTCTAGGATTTTTTTTAAACATGAGTGTGGTATATATGTATTTATATGAAATCAGTGTCACTTTGATAGCCTAACAAAGCTAAAGAAATGAACCAAGTGCCAGAGTAATTCCTATCTAGAAGAAACAGTATTGAGGGATATTTTTTCCTATTCTGAAACCATATTGTCAAGGAATATTTGGTTTTATCTAAGTCTCAAGTGAGCTCCTCCTCATGCTTCAGAGTCCCATAAGACCCAGGTGGGAAGTGACTCTGAAAGTCAAGATAAAAAAGAAGGTGTTATTTTGTGACTTGATTTGGATGAAACAGCAATGCCCAGGGGAAGTGTGTGTAGCAGACTAATCCAAGGATAGGCTTCACAATTCAGCATCTTTTTTTGAAACTGCCATGCTTCCTCTATCTTAGCTGTTCAGAAAACTTTTCTATTATTTTTTCCCCAAGAATGCTAATTTTAAATTAATGTATAGCATCAGATGGTCAGAGGATGTTGCACTCTAATTTAGCTGCAGTTGTGGAGCAGCCAGTCTCCTCCAGCTGTCTTCCCGTGTTCTGACCTCCTCTTGATGTACTTTTTCGAGCAGACCTGGGGCTTCATACCTTTCTTTCTTTGGTTATGTGCAGACACACCTGTTGCAAGACATTCTGCAAGAGTGGAACGTGCAGACCTTCCCTGCTCCTGACACGGTGCCCTCGCTCTGCCTTGTGTGCAGTTCCACTTGCTGCTGCAGCACTTGTTCCCCTCCTCGTGGCTCTACAGAGAGAAAGCCACACCTCTGTATTTTCAACATCCTCTCATCCTTTGTATTTCCACACAGAAACTCAAATTCTATTCCAAGGCATGAAATTTCTGCAGGAATGGTACAGCAGGGTCCAGAGGGGTTCACGGCCCCACAGCAGCTTGTCCCCTATCAGGTGCAGGGCCAAAGGAGCTGTGTGAAATACAGCTGTCAGTCAGTAATGGATTCCTGATCAGTGCTTTTACAAATGACAGGACATGTGCTGTGTTATTTTTGTTACAGTTTAGTTGCTAACCTTACCTAGAAGTCAAACTGGGATTCAGCACAGAAATGAGAAATCCTGAGGGTGGGGAAGGATGAAGCAACTGCAGAAATTCAATATGAATTGCAGAGGCGGTGGGTCTTCACTTCAAACGTTGCTTGTACTTTATGCTGGATTTATGGTTTGTGTAGAAATTGTGATGGAAAGAAGAAAACAGAATGGAGAGATAATGGTTATCAGGGTTTTAATAATTTTTTCCCATGTGATTATTGATGATGTTTACAGCACAAAAATTAACAGCTCTAAAAAGAAATAATTGATAGGAGGTGTCAGTATACTGATATTATTATTGGAAGCTTGGTGTGCAATAAGTAAGATTTGAAATGAATCAGGGACTGGAGATGAATATGTCAGTGGAAGAAAAAAAATTATAACTGAATGCAATTTGCTAGTTAAATATTTGTTAGCACTTTATTTCACATGCAGAATACAAATGCAAGGGTGCCAAATCTGAACACTTTCCACATTTCAGCATGTTTAAAGTATAATGATTACTGTAGTTATTTAGCATAATGACTAAAATAGTTGCCCAAAGTACTTTATTTATAGCAACGTTTGTAATTAGGTGCTTGAACATTTGTTATTTCAGACAGGAATGTCCTGTAGAGCTAAACCATGTGAAATGAATTCTCCAATTAGTGAATTTACATATCATCCTTTTTCTATGAAAAGTAAAATAATTTTCTTCTTTTTGGTAATTTTTGTTACTATTATTTTGTTGGGGTTTTTCTTGGTATTTTTTAGGAAACAGTATAACATAACTCTTTGCTATATTTAATTCTTAAACTCAGCTATTGTATCCTCAATGAACAAATATCACAATTATTTTCCAGCTGGAACTCCCCAGATATTATTATTTCATGAGGAATGCTTGACATAATTATGGTCATGAAGATTCTTTTTTTTGTTGTAGTTTTCCCTTTCCTCTCTCCCCCCAAAAGAAGATAAACCCTGCAATACCTGGCATAAAAAACTGAATGTGAAATATTCCTCAAGATTAATCAAGTTCATTCTTTGCAGATTAAATATTATCAAGCCCTTTAGTAAGTTTCCTTTTTCTTTTAGCAATGTTAAAATTAATGTCAATCAGAGATTAAAATTAAAGATGATTGTGCCTGGTGCACAAGGCACATAATGAGGAAAGTTATTCAAATGCAGCGGTCTAGAGATAGTAAAGGTTTTCACAGAACATAAAAGCAGTGCCTAAAACCCTGATTTAAGGTTGGGGAAAACTCCTTTGCCACCATTTTGAGTACCAAGCACAAGAAGTGAGTTAGATATTTAGGTAACAAGAAGATTCTCATGACCTCTACTGAAGCAGTTTCTAACTCCATGGAGGGGCTGAAGTTTTTGTATGCAAAGTTCCTCTCAGTCCAGATTTCTGTGCTGTTCATGCACAGGACATTGAGAGATGCTGGGAAGCCTGACCAAATACTAGATCCCCTGCCTGCTTTGGATCAGGCTGCTGAACTCGAGGTCCTTACTTCCTGAGGCCTGTTGTGTTCAGTTACAAGGGAACGTTTATGGCCATTCTCTTCTGTGTGACCCAGTTGAGATGCTTTGTAGACTCACTTTGTACCTGGACACTCCAGAAGCCTCATGGCTCTTGTGATTTGTATTTGTGGGTACTTGAGCTGCTCTTGCCCAGTCTTGAGGAGTCTGGGTGCTGATCATGGGGCTCTGGGTTGGTGAAGGGAGAGGTTTGACACCCTGGCTGTGTCTCTGGGGGAAGATTTCTCCATTTTGGTAGGAAGGCTTGGTGCACCCTTGGTACAATAGGATATCTGATTTTAAAACTGCATACTGTGATACGTGGTAAATGTCTTGCTGATTTAAATGTAGTTTACTACTTTTTTTGGATGAGGCTAACTGCCAAGGAGGAACACCACTATTTCTGGCTTTCCTTTCAAGCTCCCAATATACCTCAAGAGAAATAGGGATGTTGTGAAACCAACTTCTGCCAAAAGTGAAGGAATACAGAATTTGTCATGTGGGACATAAGGAGCAACTGTGATTCTGGGATGTGATTTGTTGGACTGGCTGCTGCATTAAATTAGTGGGACTGGTCATGTTCTACTTTTAATAGATGAGGTTTAATGGATTAGTAGATTTTTAGTAATAATGATAAGAGTGCTCAGCATCCTTCATGTCAGTTTTTATGCCTTTATTGAAGGGGTGGTATTGGCCCAAGCCAAACTAGGAAGGAAAATAGTATCTGGATAAGCTCAGTTATTTACTACTCTGAAAACAGATCATTCATGCCCCTTAGCACTGATGCTTCCGTACAAAGAGGTGGATTTGACCTTCTGTTTTCTTAACTGTCAAATACTTTAGGTACTAACTTATCTTCCTGCTTCCAAAGATGCTTTATTCCTTTTTAAGAAATTCTTGTTGCTCTTATTTTTTCTGAAGAAGCAGAAGAGGTGGTTTCCTATAGAAGTTCACACTTTGCTGGGAAGCAGGGAAATGCATGTTTTCTGTTCAAGCAGCTCAAGTGTTTCCGCAGCCCCTTAAAAACACGAGTAAAAGTATTCCTTTTGATCTGAAAATGCCAATTTGTTGAAATGGTACCATCAGGAATAGATACACAGGCCCATAACAGAATTTCTTTAGAAGGAGGCTGATTCTGATATTTAGCCTGCTAGTTCTGTATAACTGACAACAGCACCTAGGACTATACTGCTGTTTTACTGAACATGGGATTTTAGGTCAGCCTCTTTAAGGTTGGATATTTAATTGTCCCTTGGGCCGGGCACTTGCTGGGGTAGGAGACCCTGGTATTCTAAACTGGCCAAAATAAAGCTAATATGTAAGTAGGATTGGAATTGGATCAGGCTGCTCTGATCTCTGCATGCCTCTCTCTGTCTTGTAGTTGGTCAAGACTTTCCTCCTAAAGAACAATATTCCAGAAGTGCTGGGAATATAGGATATAGGTCTCTTATCCTAACTAATTATTGTGTGAAAGGCTGAAGACCTATGGCTGTGGCTTCATGATAATCTGACATCTCTCACTTTTGGACCTTTTGATGACACACAAGGGCAGAGTCATGTAAAGGAGAATAGTATCAAGATTTTTGCTTGGCCTACATGTCCTGATTGTCAATTTAGGAGAATTTAAAGCTCTCCTTTTTTCTCTTTCTTTTTTAAGCTATATCTTAGCAATATATTTTAAAGGCTGTATCTTGTAAAAGCAACACTATATCCATAATGGAATGTTTTAGTAGGCATTTAAAATGTAAAGTGTGAATTCTGTGAAATATTCTTGTATTGTATATCCTGTAGTATATATCCTGGAGTTTACAGAATGAATTTAAAAAGGAAAAAGAATATTTTAATTCTATTCTTTTTTATTTTCCATGCTTTTCCTGTGTGCTTTCTAATGTACCCCAAAGTTAATCTAGAACATACAGTCAGATTTCTAAGAAAATACCTTTTTATTAAAAATTATTTCACATTTCTCAGAAATGTCCCATTTTTTAGAGTACATCTTAACACAGCATGATCACTTTTGAAACATTATAACACAACACAAATATGGTTCCAGCCACATGAGTAATTCAACACAGCCTGATGTGTAATTAATGTCGTACTTCACAATGTGAATGCTTTTTAGAAGGAATAAAAATGCAAGTGCAATTTTGCAAGATAATTGACAAGTAAAATGACCTGAAAGGGATGTGGTTTGACTGTTACTCTGGAGCAAACACTGTCTGTTCAAGGGTGGGTAATGGGTACTCTCATACTTGCAGAATGTGCAGTGGGTGCTGTGGGCAAAGGTAGTGAAGGAATTGATGGCAAAACTGAAAAAAAGGATGACAGATTTCTTTAGTTTGGAAAAGACAATTGGACATTGTTTGAAGATAACAAAAGAAGAAAGGTTTGCTAGAGTTGGTTATTTATAGCTTAGCAGCTCCAGTATGCTGAGATTTATTTGGAATGTCAGGTAAATAGAAACCCATTTATGCTTTTATCCAATCCTTGGGATTTAGCACATAATTTTGAGAACTATTTTGTAAAAAACTAAAAAAACATACTTTAGTTTTATACAGGGAGAAGGAATCTATCTTCAGAATACAATGTCTCATTAGTGCGGGAACTCAGCACTTCTGCTCAATGAATCAATGTGATTACACAGAAGTTTCTTATTGTTTAAAATATGCATCACCTCTTTGGGCATCATGCAGGAACTCACACCTCTTTTGATTTGTTCAATTACAGCTACTTACCACCTCTTTTCTGTATTATGCTTACTTTTATACTTACACATTATATTACTTTTACATACCTATACGGTTTACTTACTTATACTTACTTACTTAACACAGTAAGTACTTACACATTTTACTAATTTATCTACAATACAGCACATATACATTTTGCAATTGCTGTGCATGAGATTTCACATTACTTGATTGGTCTCTTTACTTTGTCCACACACACTTTTCAGATAATACAATTGGGCCCTAATCCAGTGAAGCACAGTCCTCTTCATTTATTTCTTGCTGCCTTGGTATTTTCGCCTTTCAGCTTCTCCTTTCCCAATTCCAGTTTAGCACAGTTTATCTTTCAGTTCTTGATGCTCCAGATCCAGGCAAGCAGAGTCAAGATGATGGCAGCAACAAAACCCATCCAGTGAGTAGCAGCCAAGTTAGTCCAGGAAATTCAAACAAAAAGACAAGACAAAGAGCAGATATAAGCTTATCTTACCTCTCTTCTCCCTGAACCTTCTGACTGGACTTAAAAACCCTCCAGGACCTGACTTGCTACACCTGAAGGTGGATGACCAGGTGAAGCTGGTGAGGGTAATTCCAGCCTGGTCTCTCTCTGAGGGCTGCAATAGGAATAACTAAAGGTGGTTTGGCTGGGGCACACTATCACGATTCAAAACACCTTACAACACGTTAGCTATTGTTAATTATTGTTAATTAAGTCTTCTGGTAAAAGGGATTATATCAATTCTCAGCAATATCAAATTTTGAAGTTCAATTTAAAAATTCCCAAACCTAAAAAATTCTTCTGAAATTCAACTTCTCCAAAAGGGAAGAAAGTCGGGACAGGCCAGGAGAAAAGCTGAGTTGTGAGGAGAGGCATTATGGATGGTGCCCAGACATGTCAAAAGCCCTGCTGAGACTGGATGTTCTTTACTTCTACCTCGTAGTCTTTATGTATCATGTGAAACGTGGATGAGACTTGGAGAGCCTCTGGAAGGGAAAATGCTCACAGTCTTTCTTGCCCTGTGAGCCTTGCCTGGAAGGGGCAGCCCAGCTCCTTGCAGCATTGCTGATTTAGTGGGCTCTGTGTGAGATTGCTGTGGGAAGGAAAGCAGCAGGGCTGAGCGCCCCACTAATATGGCAGCAACACTGCACACTTCAGTTCAGGCTTCAGAACTGGTTTTATCCTAAACCTTGACACACAAATGTTCTTCTCAGTCATTTCCTAGTACCATAAAGCAGCTGGTTTCAGGGCAGGCTTTTGTTCTCATGGATTGCTTCTTCCAGTATGGGTAAACACAAGTGTCACATGCAAGCTTGAAAACTGGTGTGTCACACTACACATCAAACAGTGTGTTTAGAAGTAGGATAAAGGTGTCTTCTGCACATCTAGCGGCCTAAAAAATACACTTAAACAAGACTTTCCTTCTAATAGTGCCAGGAGACTGCTTTGAAATGCTCAAGGGAATTCTAAGGAAAGATTGTCTTCTCTATTTGAAACTCAAACATTCCAAGTGTGGGAGAACATTGGGTAATCCCTAGAACTGCACAAATGGTTAATTTAAAAGTGTAGGGCACACAGTAGGTACTTGTGTTAATATAGCAAAGCAAGGCCAGTGATGGGAGGGCTGTTCTCACCCTGAGTGACTCAACGACTATGACCTGCTAATTAGTATTTAGCAATTTAGACATATCAAAAATGCTGGCTTCTAGAGCCAACACAGGGTTATAGTGGCTCTGCAAGTTCATCAAGAGACATGCAAACTGGTCAAGAAATAAATGCAAGTATGTTTCTATATTTCTGGTTTGTGTTCCCCCAAATGCATACTTGGGAGCAGGGGTTCTGGTCCCTTTCCCAAGGAGTCCTGGTCCCTTTCCCAAGGAGTCCTATCTTACTTCTGTTTGGCAGTAAAGCAGCTACAGTCACCAGCTAACAAATTTCTCCTCTGCTGCAGGGCTGAGGTCAACAAAGCCCAGAGTTTGGCTCATTAGGAAGGCTTAAAGATACAAAGAAGTGAAATGTTCCCCTGACTGTTTTGCTGACTACGTGCGTTTTAATCCTTTGCATTTTCTCAATGCCACATTCCTGGTTGATGCTCTCCACACCAGTATTCCCTTTTGTTTGTTTTTCTGAGTGCTCCTGTGCCCCTGCAAGGGTCGTGCTGTGCTCATCTCACTCCTATTGCCCTGCTGCAAGGGGGAGTGGGCTGGGAATATGGTGGGCTCTTGTTACAGGTGCCAAAGCTGCTTATTTTACTCTGCAGCTGGCTGAATACACGAGTGTTTCGGGAAGCCAGGGGTGCATGGCCATGTAATAGCACTTGGCTGGACAGCAACTACAAAAATAGGAACATAAAAGAAGGATTCATAGGCTGAGTCTCTTCAAGGTTGTGTGGTCCTGCAGCTCACCAAGGGTTCTCATTGCTATCCAGCCCCAGGTGCTTTCCAGCAGAGGAAGTGCATATGGTTGTTGTCTGCTTTTTGTTCTATGAATAAATTACCAATCACAGTTGCTTATATACTTATTCTGACGTCTTCAATACGTGAGCAGGCTGAGATTTTGTGTGTGCATATGTAGTCAGAAGAAAAATACCTCTAAAATGAGAAAGATGTTATTTTGGTGGAACATCTGTCTTACTATATTAGCATTTACACTGACTAGCAAGACATAGAAAACCATTTAAATACCTTTAACTCTGTATTTTCATAGTTAGCAAAGGCTATGACACCTGAATTTTGCTTTATACTATTCATCCCTCCTGTGTCTCTTGTAGAATTTAAATGCACCTCGTTCTCAGTTATTTTCTGGAATGTCTTAATTTAATTCCCATTCATTCTCCCCCATAGCCTTCAAAGAAAAGTAAATAGGTGGGGCAGACAAATTGGAAAGTAGGAAAATACTCTGTGTCAGCTTTTCTGATTGTGTCAGATGCACTGCAGAAAAAATAATCTACTTCATTATCTCCTCCTTCAAGTGGAATACTAATCAATATCAAGGACTGAAAGAACAGTGTTTGACTAATACCGGATGATCCTAAGAGTTCACTTTTATAAGTGATCATTATCTTTTAACAGCAGTTTGCAATTAACTATTCTAAATATTTTTAAAATATTTAAGTCTTAAAGAACACTATTACTACTTAGGCCCTTGAAAAGGAGATGTCACTGAATTGTTCTTTTAACTGTCTTCTACTCTGCCTCAAAAAAATAAAGATGTTATATCATCTTTTCAGGATAGAGCAAAAAAAAAGTTTATCATATAATTTGTTCATTTAGAGAGCAGTCATAAGTTTCTATATTCTAACAACTCTTCTTCCTTCTGCTGTGTTTTCCTTTCTGCACCAAGTTTTCCCTCTGTTTATATTCATTAGTATATGGGATGTAGAGAATGCATTAGTATTAAAACAAGTTACGTTGGATGGATCAGGCAACTTCAAAACCAAAGGACTGCAGATATTATTGGAGTATTTTCTGCTTAAGGTAGTGTTTTACCCTGTGAAGAGCATTTGCACTCATTCTGGCCTAGAATAAATAGAAATCTCCATCTCTAGAAAAAATAACGTACACCACCTTCATTCCTTTTTAATACATTCAGAGCTAAATGTGAGCTTGAGAGATCTGTCCTTCCCATTTATCTCTTCTGTTTTCAGCAGCAAAGGGATGATAGGAGAAGATTGGGTTGGATCAGGAGATTTAGGCAGGTGACAGCCCACCTTCTTAGACATGTTCTAATTGTAAATTTGGTCTCTTGCTTTCAGTACACAAGGATGAGGATTTGTGACAGCTCACTTTAACCTTTAAGGCACGTTACTGAGAATCAGCATTTTCACAGAGCTTAGTATCCATCATCTGATACTGTGACAAGTGAGGTCAGATAATTAGTGTAGAAATTTCCCTTTCCCTTTTCCTTTCCCTTTCCCTTTCCTTTTTCCTTTTCCTTTTCTTTCTGAAAAACTGTCTTCTTTAATCCAGTATTAGGAAAGAAGATCTGAACCCAATTCTAAAACTGCTGATCACAATGTTTCTGTAGCTGGTATCCTGTGGAGGTTAAATGGAGCACCTATAAACTTTCTGTGGGCCAGTGGCATGTAATTGAATTTTGTAGGTTAATATGCTTTCTGTGATGGAGAATGACTGTCTCTGAAGAGTTTCTCTGGCCAGCAAACAGACCAAAAGACATGAAGTTGTAGACACAGAATATCAGATGTCACCTTGATGCTCAGAATGAAAGCATTTGTCTATTTGCATAGAGGTTTACATCCCTCCCTAGCTGGCACACCTATAAAGGCCATCAGGAGTAGCTGTAGTGTTTAGTCTTGCCCTCCCTTTGTGGATCATTGCTCAGCTGTAGAAGATGTGTGCTCCAGGATAACCTTAGACATGGAAAATGAGGTTTGAGCAGTGCCCTTGCTGTGTCTGTGTGTCTGTCCTTGCCTGCTTTGCACTTAACAGAGTGGGCAGGCAGCTGCTGATGCACAGCCCATAATGCTCTGGCAGGGACCCTCTGGGGAGTGTTCATTGCTCTACAGATGATGATAATAAGGAAGTTACTTTAATTCATGATTCCTCTGTTTTTTGGGCTAAGATCTCATTCTGGCCATTCTTTAAAAATGGCCTAAAATTTATACCTTGCATCTTGTCAAGTACAAGTTGCAGCCATGAAGGTTCCGGGTCTCTTCCTGAACTCCTGAAGATCTCTCTCTATAAGATCACTCTTGAAGAAACAAGTATTTCTTTCTTAGGAAATATTGTTCCCTATATCTGCCCTAGAAGAAGATGTCTACATTCCTGTTCTCAAAGTATACTATACTTTGCCACTATAAGAGGTGTTTATTTTCTCTACTTTCTCTTACTTTCATACCAGCTTCACATGGCTTAATCCTCACTAATGACTGCAGCTTGGCCCTGTGCCATGAGTCCACCTATGTCTGTAGACTTCAACCCTTCCCCCACCCCCCAAAAAAAAACCCCAACCCAAAACAAAACAAAAAACTGTGAAGAGTATTGGAAATCTAGCCAGAAAAACCCTCTTTAACTTCCTTGGCAGAGAGCCTGGAGAGGAAGAGAGAATGCAGAATCAAAATAAATTACAGGATTCAGAAGTGCATTAAATTAGCCCTAAGAAATTGCTTTCTCTTGGTATTAGTGAGTAGTGGTAATTTGAAACACTTCAGCCCTGGTCACTTTGTTATTTTAAAAGAAATGAAAATAGAGATGTAAGAAAAGAAACCTTGAATAATAGGGCCTGTGGTTGCATTTTCAAGTGGTAACTTAAACTGAAGTGCTTTGGTTAAGACGAGACAACCTAGTGAAGAGTTAATTCTAAGAGGTGTGAAAAGAATCACAAGATAATTTAGTCTTGAAGGAATTTCTGGAGATTTTGTTATCAATCCCCTTACTCAGAGCAGGGCCAGTGGAGATAAGGTTGCTCAAGACCTTGTCAAATTAAATTTTAAGTATTTTAAGGGCTGCAGATTTCACAATCCATGTGAGTTTTAGAGGGTGAGGTGCTCATTTCTCAGCACAGATCATAGAGAGGAGAGGTTTGAATCACAGAGTTGAATCACTCTTTCTATTTTTCTTCCTCACAGGGTTTTAGGACAGGAGTGCATTTTGGTTTTGCTCTGGTTTGGTTTTGCCCCAGTTAATAAATAATACAACCTGTCTCTATGAAAACAGAGAAGTTCAAAATGCAGATGTTCATGGTTTAAATCAGTATTGTCTGGCCTTTGTTCAAATGGTCCTGCCGTGCTATTTGCCTCCTCTAAAGATTAGGAGTCCCCCCCAGACGTTAGGAGGTTCAGTATAATGCAATCACTAATGGTCAGGGCACGTGGACTGACTCAGCCAGGCAAACCTGATCAGGTTATTTAGCTGCTGTGCTTGTCAGCTTCAAATATAATTCCAGCTACGAGTCTGAAGCTCCCCCAGTACAAGCATGAGATCTTTTACAGAGCTCTTCTGGCTGCAACTCTCTTTCTGCCAGGTTAGGCTGCAACTTCATTTGTTTTGTCCAAAAATTGACCATAACTAGGAAAAATAACTCAGAAAGGACAGTAATTGCTGTAGTTTTCTCCATGCCTCAGTGGGAAAAAAGACTGTGTTAACAATAAAAAGTCATTTATGGAGTATGCAGCATAAAGACGATGTCCTTGTTTCCTGTAGGTGAAGATAATCCTGTATTCATTGTGCAAATGTGTAATCCCAAGGCTAAGGATTTGCTGCAAAAAGGGAAATATTCACCTCAATGCAATAGTAAGAAATGAAAGAATAGATGAAATTAAATAATGAAAAGTGACAGAATCTTCACTCCTCACAGTTTTTATACAGTCATTAATTGTGGATTCATTTAAATATACTAGAATCAAATTCTTCGTGCTTGTGCGTTTCTTGTCATTAAATACTTAAATGAAGAGCATTTCTAAGGATGTACCATAAAGGCTTTATAAATATTTATAAATATAAAAGCTTTTATCCCACTGGAACATGGTAAAGTCCAAGGGGTACGGATTTGAAAAGAACATTCTTTGGTTCTTGTCTGTCATATTGAGTTTCTGAATTATTCTTTATTTACTTGTTCATTTATAGACTGATTTATTAATTGTGCCCTATATATGTTTCACTGGCTGTGATAACAGAGGCCTTTCAGGATTTGTTTTCCAGTATCTATTTCTTTGTCCTCTTTGATGGCTTTGAGGGCCAGAGGAGACGGTCTGTTTTCCAAACGTTTTCTGGATCAGCATCCTGTTGTCTTACAATTTAGAGATGTGCTGCATAATGAATGCAGTGACACAGCGGAAGAGACGCGTGAGAGGAGGTTATAATTTTTTTTTGAGCAGAAAGAAATAGTGGAGACATTCCTGTTAGTATTGGGGGAGAGAAATGAGTGTCCAGGGAGTCATTTAAAGAAAGTCTTTGGAAAAGGAAGGTGGCACATTCTCCTGTAGTTCATAGGGAGCAAAAAGAGCTAAGCAGTGCTCTGTCACATCAGAGAGGGCAAGTAAATGTTGAGACCTTACTTCAGGAAGGTCTCAGGCTGAAGGATCTCTGGTGATTTATCAAGGGTATCATTTCAGTGCAAATATGAATTAGATTTGTTGTATTTATTATAGGACAGTTGTTCTACCTTTTTTTTTCCTCTAAAACATACTATACTTTCTTTGAGTTTGCATTTTGGGATTTGTTTTGCACAGAATGTTGCTGGCAATTTTGTCAGCACGGCTAACCTTTGTAACTTGGAAGTATTATCATATGTCAATGTAACCTACAAATAAGTAACTTGAGGGAAAGAAGAACTTCAGTTTGTTTATATGAAAAATAAATGAGAGTTTATTCGCAAAGAGAGATCCAATGTAAGTTTAATTGAATATATTTACATTTCGAATGCAAAAGATTAATAACAGTAAATTTAAAGATTTAATGTGCAGTGGTAAGTTGTCTTTCACCAAGAGTAATGAGTTGGAGAAATTTGTGGAAAAACAAAGTAGTATTTCTCTGGGATGCCCACAGTGCTCCCTGAATTTTTATGATGTATTTCAATTTGCCTCTGAGGCAGAAAAATCACATCCTTAGCAAAAAAGTATCCTATTTTAGAGCTGGGGAACTGAAACACAAGGTAGACTTTGGCTTTCCTAAGGTGCAGGAAGATGTGTGATACAGAGCAGAAAGTGGAAACTTGGTTTCCTGTGTCCCAGGCTGGAAGGCTAACCCCCAAATTTATTTGAGATTGCAGTAGAACCTGGTTGGTTGAGTTTAAACAAATTGTCTTAGACTCTGAGAGCAATTTTTATGGCAGAATGAATTTCAGTGCAGTCCACACTGCTCTACCATCTCTGTAGATTATATCCAAGAGTACTGAGCTTTTTGGGAAGTTGGTTTCATATTCCCAGTCTAACTAATGTAAGGGTAGTTTTAGGGTCTGCCCACTGCACTGCAGTGTGTTGTATAAACCTACCACATTTTGGGGAGTCAGAAAGTATGCTTTTGCCTGTCTCCTTAATTTATTAGGTTCATGAACTTGTTAGTTCAACCAGAATCTCCTGGTTCTGCCACAGATATCTGGATGTGTAACATGGGCCAGGATACTTATTCTCTGTGCCCTGCAGTTCTCCTGCTGTAAACTGAAGGCAATGTTTCCTTGCCATGGACAGCACCACAATTTATGTCTGTTAAGTGCTCAGAGGCAGGGGAAAGACAATCATAAAAATACACCTCTGAGTACCTTAGACCATTTAGGCTTTGCAGCTTTGAAATGGCTCCGACTGCTTTATTGCTATTAAATAGGGAATGAATATTGTGCAGTGGCTACATCCTGTCGTATCTAGAAATGCAGTTCTGGGAGAGAGCAGGGAAGGATGAAAGCTTGATATTTCTCTTGTTTATTGTTTTGAAACTGAAAAATAAGTTTGTTATTATTATTTTTAAAATAATCTCAATTACTGACTTCTAGAGTACATGTGCATTATGCCTGTCACTGATGTGACTTTACTGAGGTCAAGAATGGTGTTGTCAGATAAATGTATTGAAGAGTTTTCTACCTTTCATTAAATCTTGATCGTTATACTTTGTTGCCTAAAATGATCTGTTTTTTTCTGTCACCATAACAGAAGCCATAAAAATTTTGAGAGAGTATAATTAAAACCTTCATGTAACCCAGCTGAATGTGAGTTGGCCAGAAGGCCCTGGGTGTGCACAGACACACAAATACACAAACAGATGCACAAATTCCAAGGAGCAAAGTGGTAATAAAGGGATACTCTGGAGCCAGGAATTAAAGTTATGTGACATTTAGTGTCTCTCTGGCTTGAAATAACTTAAAATTGGAACTTATTTTGAAAGTCGCTGTCCTCACCTCAGTTAGCTAAAGGCTCCAGGAAACAGGATTTGCAGACCACCTTGTTTTAGAACAGAGTAAACAATTATTTTAAGGGATTAGAGAATGGACACATTTTCTTCCCCTTACGTTTTGTTGTAGATAATCTTTTGGGAGTTCAAAACCTTATAGAAGTGATGGAAAAATGATCTGTGACTGTATGGCTGAAGTGATTGATGAGAATATAGGATATTTCATGTTCCTGTCATCTTTAAATCCAGATCATGTGATAGGGTTATGCTGTGTGACTGCTGCTCAGCAGTCTAGGCAAAATAAAGCAGTGCATGTTTTCCAAAACATAAAACCTTTATGAAAAGTTTGATTATGTTTTAGAGCTATTTAACAATACAAATACTTATTGTAACACCAATTAATGAGGGAACTTCTTAAAGCCAGACTTAAAGAATTAAAAAATATTAGTCTGAATTTGGAAAGGAACCACTAGTGATGCCTTATGAAAAAGGCTTACACAATCTCTAGTAACAAAAACTTAATAAAATAAAGAGCCTGGAGAAGAGTTTAAAATGAGACAGACCTTCTGATGTTGTATGAAGAAGTATTTTCTTGCTCTCCCAAGAGATTGAGTTAGTTCATTCTGGAAGCTTTTTCATGCTTCATCAACAGATCTGTGACATTCATTTTATTATCAGCTTTCTGTTTTTCTGAGCTCCAGTGACAATGTTACATCTGAAAGCTCCTTGTCTTTTATTAGAATTTTTGTGCATTATTCTATGTGAGGCATTCATTAACACATAATGCAAGATGCAAATGAATCTAATAAATTAGCCCATCACAGAGCACAAAAATAACACATCTGTCTCATAAGCCTAATGTTTGTAAAGTCTTCCAGCACAGGCACTCAGATCAGGCTTCTGTGCTGAGAGTTGTCATGAATTTCCAAGTAGTTGTATAATTAAGCAGAGTCAGCAGTAAAGTTTTGATCATGCTTTGTTTGCTTTTTATTTTTTCTCACTAATGAAAGTCAGACTAAAAAAGAAAACTTGTGAATGAATGTGATATGCATTGCCCTATAGCTATTCTTAACAATTACAAATTGTTTGCCTTTTTCATATGTTTCCTTCCCAACCAAGAGTATCATGCAGTTGTAGTTTAGGATGCTTCCTCAGAAATTCACCCTGAAGTGATCTGGGTTTTTCTTGTCCCTTGACTGGTATTGAGTAACTTAAAATCTTGGACTCCTATTAATTGATAAAAGCATATTTTGCATTTGTACATCTCTTACCTTGAAGTGAATGTTTGAAAGGAAGAACAAATTCTTTTAGTTTTGAGAATAAAAAATGCCCCAAACCAGGTCTCTGAACTGGAGTTGAAAGCCTTCTAATTACCCGGGCAAGAGCAGAAATTATGTTTCATGAATCATTCAGAACAAGCATGCTTTTAATCCTCTTCCTGATTATATTTTTTAGTTGGTATGCTGGAAACACCCTCCTTCCTCAGTTCATTTTCTTGGTGATGAGTTTCTGTCTGCTAGAACCAGAGCTGATCTGCTCCTTCTTTGCTAGCTCTGAAAAGTTCATATTTTTTCATTTGATTCCTTAATCATGGCAAATCTGCAGTTTTTTAATGGCAAGGAAACATGTCATCTCCAATGTTAAAGTGATGCATGATTATATTACTATTGATTTTCAGTGAGCAAACCCTTTAATTTAGCGTATTTATATTTGTATGAAGTGCAGTTGAACTTTTGCTGTACTTAATTTGGTGGTAGCCTAATTATACAGTTCAATGCAATCTAATAATCCAGGCTGGAGTACAGGACAGTAGAAGATTTTTCTTTGTGATTTAGCTGGCAGCAAACACTAATCTTTGTGGTTGTTATCAGAGAAAGACATCTGAATCTATAGCAGTATTTGTCTTTTCCTGGCACTCAATTCCTGCCTTCCCTGTGTGTCAGGGGTTTGTTTATCGTTTCCGGTTGTTCTGGGCTCCAGACATTCATCTTCATTTCTGTGTTTTTTCCCTTCCCTCCGTGACTCAGAGCAATAACTTATTTTCCTTTTAGGTTGGTAAACAACACACTGATGTGTATTCTGAATGTGATGTAGGACATTGCTGTTAGATCAGAAGCAGTGACTCAGCTTTCTTCAGCCAGCAAGTGGCCAGCTGCTGATTCACTTTGATAAATGTCTGCTTTATAGTGAACAGTGACAAATTTGACAGTATTTAAGGAACTCCTGAATAAATCACATTTCCTTTTATATCCTTTAAAGTCTGATACAGGCCTAACTAGAGGGACAATAAGTCTGTTTAAAGAGTAACCTTGATCGTTTAAAAGAATACATTCTATGATAAAAAAGAAACGTGGATGCTACTCCAGTGTGAGAAGATACCTCATAAACGGACTTCATTCTTGGCATAGCTAGTGAGTAGTTAAATCAGTAATACAATTTTGTCTCCTTGCTTTATTACTGTACTTCATATATTTATATAAAAAGTTATGGAAAAATTTCTTGCTTGTTTTGCATGTATGCATATTTTTTTGATTTGTGGTACAGAGTGCTCTTTTAGACTGCATAAAACCAGCCTTTACTAATAAACCCGGACCTCTAATTACTACTATACAATTTCCCCCTATTCCTCCTCCTTTCTTTGGCTAGGGACTAAAAAGTGATGAATCCAAGTCATCAGTCATCACCAGCATCAGCCTGTTCCAGTAGCACTTCATATTTCTATTCTGCTGTTTCTGGTGATATGCTTTAGATGAAAGCCTTAATAACAACAGAAATTAAAACAAGGGGGAAGTCACAGTGGCTTCTAGAGACAGACAATGTTAATTTATTTTGTGATTCCCCCCTCACTTGCTTTGTGAAACAGGGAGACATAATCCTTCCTTAGCAGGATAGAATCTTGCCTGTCACTGATATCTAGAGAGGCTGATCTTAAAGCCCTGTATGTTTTAAGATTACAAATAGGATAATGCTGTGAGTATACAACCATACAACCTTAATACATGAAGATGGGCAGGACTAATAAGATAAGAAAGAATGGGATTTTATGATTTTAAGATTACCACTTACTATTCTGCATTTTTATTATTTATTTTTTTACTGCAGGTAAATGCTACTGTCAATTTAAAATAATATGGTTATAGTTAGATTTTTTGGTAAAGGAAATATGCTGCTGGTGGCAAACAGATTTAAATGGAAGAAGGATTTTTCATTAAAAATAGGGCTTTTTTTTAAATAGGTACTGAATGTTATGCATGGATTCAGGATACAAGAACTGGTAGAGTCAATGTAACTGACGTAGGCCAAAGTTGTACTATTAGCCTGACTTTCTCCTAGTTATTTTTTAATTCTCTATTAAACAAAGTAATATTTCCTAAAAGGAAAATGGAAGTTTATACTTGGATATGTTTCTAAATCTGTGGCTAGGTTACTTGGTCTTTCTTTCTTTGCAAATGCGTATTGAAAAGGAAGTTTCATCATCTAATGTTGGATATGCAGCAGTCTTTATGATATCTGCTCCTCTTGGAAAAGCTTTTTGTTCATAGGGAAGAAGGTCATCTGATCTCATCCTTTCAAGACTGTATTGAAAAGCACCTTAGGAAAACTTCAGTATATCACACCATTTCTGAAGCCTTGTAGCCTTTCTGAATTGCTGTTCATTCCTGAAAGGTTTTCAGAGTTTTGCCATTTGTGCTTCACAGACATTTACCTTTCTGGCTTAGTAACTGCTCTCTTCATTTTCATACCTCTACAATGTCACCCCTACTGGACAAAATAGAAAAGAAATGAAAAATTGGAAAAAAATATATTAAAAAAAAAAGGTGAAGTGATTAAGCACATCTATCTGAGTAAGTACAGAAAAGATAACCTAATAAACTACAGAGTGCCTCCAGAACAGCTGATCTGCCAAGGAGCATCCTAGGATGTTGTTTTGTGAAGTATTTATCTGTGGAATCCCGACAACAGAAAACTATCACAGGGTATAGGCTGTATTCTGTTGCAATGAGATTCTACTCATTGCACTACTATAAACATAGCAGTGTCCCAGTGAATTGCAGAAGTCTTAAATCTTTCGATGTGGATTTTCAGAACCACTTGTAACTTTTCTGACTACATATTTTATCTATTCTTAATCCCCTAAAATGAATGAATTTGTAAAATAAACTAGCATTGCTTGACTGAAGTTGGTGAATACATATATTTTGGGGAATTTAAAAAGCAGTGACCAATTTTGTTTAAAGTATTTACATGGATAGTTTGTAATTTAACTGTGGGTTTCCTTCCAGCTTTTGGTTTGTCTCAAAGAGTTCTCTCTCTTTTATTTTATTGGCTGTTATACCTTTTGAATTAATCTTTACTGGGAAATTACATTTGTTTTACGTCTGTACAGGGCCTAGCACAAACAGGGCCCAACCTTGTCAAATCTCTGGTTGCAAATAGCAATATTAATAATGAAAAATGGTGCAGGAAAATTGGATTGAGACTAGAGTTTGTATGAAGCAAAATAGTGAATGTAATAAAAGAGTCTTTAACATATAAATGGGTTTGAGAAGATACAGCGTAATCAAATTCAACTGCATTTTTCAGTACTTTTCATGTCACGTCTCCCAAGGTGCTTTACAGCACAATAATCATGATTAACTCCGGATTTAATCAGTGAACTAGTGCAGTAATCCACAAAGTGGGACAGTGAGTTAGCAGAGCTTGATGTTGGTGAGGACCCCAGTGACCACACCATAATTCATGAGGAGATGTCAGTGAAACCCATCAGGGCCATGTGTGGCAGAGTACCTGGGGAGACAATTCCGTATTTCAGGGAAGCAGCTGGAACAAAGTCCATTTCTTTGATAGCATGGCAGTCTGAGGATGGGAGGTTTGGGATGTGTGCTTTGTTTTAGGGTGATACTGAGAAATCATAAGAGGAATTCATACCACATTTTCTGGTTTGCTTCAGTTTTGCTTTTGTAAATGTTTGTGAGTGCAAATATCTCTCAAATGTGAACTCTGTGAATTGCAAGTACTGGTTTCTTGGCAACCACATCAGGACTTTGCTATTTGCAGCTAGAAAGGGGGGTGCATTTTAAAACAGTCTGCAAATTTAGAGGTTTTGATGGCATTCATGGTAACAAAGCTCTTACAGCTTGTGTTTAATCTTGCATTCTTAGTCCTCAGACCCCTAAGTGCACTACACCATTGACATGGTGAGTGCCAAAGCAAATTTGAATCACTTACGTTTTTTCTGCTTATTAGAAGACAGTCTTTGAAATACAAACTTTCCTATTAAGGATGTTTCATACTAAGTGGGTTAAATAAACTACTTGTATAGAGTGTTTCAGTTGGATACTGATGGGCACTCTCCATGTCACCTGGAGATGATGACGAGCTAAGGAGTGTTCCTGTGTACCCTCCTTGGGAGAGGTGGAGGAGGTTGTTCAGATATAGAAGGGAATAGCCTGGGAGAGATAAAGGGTATTTGATGCAGTGATATGACCCATACAATTTCAAGTATAGTTTTCCTCTTCTTTCTTCCTCCCTCCTTTATCCTGCTGCCTCAAACCTAGGGAAGGTATTCGCTGTCTTGGATCTCTGTGGAGCACAGATAGTGATGAATATCAGGCAGAGTAGGCAATAATCCAGTTGCTAGGGTCCAGATGCCTGATATGCAGGCAGTGCAATTTCAAGTCTTAAATAAAGTTTTCTTTACCGTTGTATATGATTTACATAAATTGTTCTTAAAATGTAACAGTGTCTGTGAAGAATTCATTTTAAGTATTTATTATGGTGAACAAGTAGAATGATTTATGTTAAGATGTTATTTCTATCTGAGCAATGCAGTTAGTGGTTTTGAGAACTGGCTCTGATTTTACAAGATATTGATTCTGCTGAAGTTCAGGTGAAGGAAAGAGAAAGGTCAGTGAAAGGAGGAAAATGAGATATTTTCGTTCTCTTTTTGTAGATGTTGGTGCATGTTCTAGAATGCATGTTCTAAATGTGTGTTGGATCAAGGTTTTAGACTGAGAGCTTTTAGGATCAGAGAGAGTTTCTAAATTATACCATGAGGGATTTATACCCTGCTTTGGATAAATGTTGTATAGTACTAATAAAACAACATAATTGTCATGACTGCACTGAAGTTTCTCATAAAGCTTCTTATTTTGTGGTACTGCAACATAACCGCAGCACATTTAAAAAATGTAAATTAATTGACCTTCTTGTACCTTCAGAGAGTGGATAATTTTCCTACAGATAAGGAACCCCCAACAGAAGTTTCTAAGGAGTTGCTAGGCGCTTACAAGGAGATCACAGCTGGGAACCAGGTTTCATTCTTCATTGCCCTGACCAACCTTTCCTCACTCTACCCCTCTTTGCACTCCTTTGCTCCAGTTTTTGGAGTTAGGCCCCTTCGAAGCATGTCTATATTTAAATTTATTTTTTTTTTTTTATTAATACATTTTTTCCTTCTATGAAAAGGGGAGAGCAGTGCTTATGTAACTCTTGAGGGATTTAGTAGTGTTGTCTGGTTCGAACATGGAGAGCTTCTTGAGCCAGAGAACTGTGATTTTACTTATATATCTACACAGGGAAGAAGAAATTAATACTCCTTTCGTACCTGGAACTTCTAATGTCTTCCTGGACTTCTGATGGATGCAGCCATTGCATCCCTTCTTTCTCAAGCTCACTGCATGAAGTGAACTTTTCCCCATATATTTATTATTTATTAAATAAAACATTTATTAGTTTTTTATTATTTTCAGTATCTCTTGACACCATTACTAAATTATGTATGCTTATGGGTATGTTAGCTTGTGCAGATAAGAACACAGAACAGTAAAGGTTTCAATTTTTAGAGTTAGAATAAAATCTGGCTACACATCATCAACAGCATACCCAGGTGAAGTATCTATTGTGCTAAAGCAAATGGTGTTACTTTTTACTACTTCCTCCTGGAAAAGGGCCATGTTTTTGAGATGAAATCCAGCATCTCAAATGAATTTTTTATATTACTTAATGTAGTAGGATTCATTTTCTCCATCATTTGATGGATCAAGTTTATTGAATCAGACAAACTCAAGAATCTGAGCTTTCATATGTGGAGGGCAAAAAATTGCCTGTGTTTGTTTGGCATCATCGATTTATCAAGACTTTCATCTTGTGGAGATACTTATGAGTCGAGTTTCCATCCCTTTGTGACAGTTCTATTATCTTAAATCTTTAAAACCTAGAATTGAGGAAAAAATTATGTTTAGGAAAACCACCAGCAATATTTTACAGAAATTTTATAGGAATGCTATAAAGTAAATGAGTGGTTATTGTGTTTGTGTACGTTATTTTGATTCAGTTACTAAGGAGAATATGACTTCTTGAAGGAAAAAATAGCTTTGATCAAGCTTTAGCAAGGTGAATAACAAAACTTCTGCAGTTTTGCCTCTCTGAAAGATGTGGATACTCAGCTCTTTGGGCAAAAGAAAGATCTTTTCTTCTCTTGAGGAGAGATTTTTGCATTGACAGCAGTTCTTCTGGTTGAACTGTCTGTCTGGTACTATAAAGACTGATTGCTCCTATCACCATAGGACAGAAACCTGCCCATTTTCTCCTGCCCCTCTCCTTTGTGAACACTGGGGAATATTGCAGCTCCCCAGCAGGAAAACTGACCTTGTTGTACTGAAATCAACTGGGAGAGTTACCACTGACTGCAACAGCGGTGGGGTCAAGCCCAGGGTTAAACTCTTTTTGCTGATATGTTGAATCCAGCAGTGTTTTGTTCCAGCATTTCTGGCAGCTTTGCCCCTGCCATCGGTAGGGCACGAAGGGAGGGTATTTGGGGGTGGGCAGGGAACTCCATGGGCAGAGCAGGTGTGGGCTCGTCAGGCTGCAATGAGAGGCAGCTGGGAGGGGGCTGGGAATTGGCAGCACCTGGGAAGGGAATTGGCAGCACCTGGGGTGGAGGTGGCCTTGCTGCAGCAGTACACTGAGGGTGCTCCAGAGAGGTGGTTGTCTGCCTGCCTTTCTCCCTTCAAACAACAGCTCTCAGGTCAGATTTCTGTGTTTTAGGAGTTGGTGGTGGTATAGCTTATCTATGGGGGTAACAAATAAGGGTTGCTTGTTTGCTTTGTGTTGCTTTTGCTTATTGTGAGCATACATTTTTTTTTGTATATGTTAGGAGACATGGTTGGTATTTGTGATGTAGGTAAGGCAAGAATCTTTTCCAGGACTGTCTCAGAGTGAGAAGATCAATGTGTAGAAAGTATCTGGGCTGGAAAGAGTTAAGCCTAAGTGAGAAGACTGACAAAAATTTATGTATGCTTCAGACCTAGCCCCCTTTGGGCAGGGGATTGTTACTTACCTGGTGTTTAGGTGTGTTGGGTGTCTGTCTGGAAACCATGGACAGGTAACTGTTGTGCCTGCAGAAAGGCAATTCTATTGCATGTCAAATAATTACATGTGATATTTTGAAGTAATATTCACTAGATTTTCATACTGATTGATTTAATGGAGCTTGGCTTTTGCATTGGCTCTTAATTGTTAGCAAAGTAGAATGAAATCAAGCTTTTTGTGCGTGTTGCGGAATTCTAGTGCATGGGACAGATTTTGAAGGATGTATACTAGAAATTTCTTTGGATTTGTTTATCTGCTTTTATGCTGGGTGGCAGATATTATACCCTGTACCCTATGGAGTCATTCTCTCCTGCTCGTTTTGTGAAACCTTTTGCACTTGTGAAAAGTGTCTGTAAAAGGCATGGAGCAAAATCTAACTTTTAAGGGTGCTATGGATGGAAGAAACAAATACAAAGTGCAAGACAATACATTGATATTCATGGTTCTCTTTCTGTAACAATATCCCCTTTGGAAAACGAGAGCATATACAGTTAGGAGGTAGGTTGGAAAAGCTTGGCCATGAAACTGCTAAGCTCTGGTATTAGGAAACTAAGACCAAATGTTTTTAAAGCACCAGCTGAAACTTATTGTGGTTTATAATTAGGTGCAGCTCTCTCAGCTTCTTTTTTATTCTGCCTCTTCTAGAGACTTTTTTCCTCACCAATTACAAGGGTTTGAAATGAAACAAGGTGTATGTTCTGGGGCTTTAATTGCTAGCTGTTAGTAAACAGAAGTTTCTTTTCATTAACTTATTGCAGAGGCTTCTGATTAACTGTTCAGGGGTATGGTTTGCTTTAGTTGGGGGGACTGTTTCACCTTTTGTGAATGCTAATGGCACACTTTGAATTACAAGGATTTATTTCAGAGGCTGCAAAAGCTGTGAGATGTCTATCAGCTGAAAGGCAGCCCAGTGTTCCGAAACTACCAGTGTGTAAATGAACTCTTAATTGTGTTCTTTGAGCTCTATGAAGTGCTGTAGGGTGCATGCTTCCAGCTGTGAAGGATTACTGTTGATCCCACTAGCTCATCTAGAGAGAGGTTTTTATTTTAGCTCCCACTTTGAATGACTGATTGGTGTCTTGATGGGGCATATACTTGATTACTTTATTTCGTACTATTCATATGTGGTATTGATTTATCAACCATAAACTTTCATCATTGTCTTGTCTGAAAGCTCTTATCTGGAGTTCACTAATAATAAGAGTTTATACTGCTGTTACTTGTCTCTGGTGTGGTAGAATGGGTTGCTTTACCTCCCCAAAACACGTCTCTCCTTGAAGGGTGGAAGGAGTGTTGTGTGCAATTGTCACGGTGGTTACCATAGCTGCCTGTTAGGAAGTATATTTTTTTATATTAGACAAGTTTACTGCCATTGAAATCCAACCTTAAGTAGTCTTGGGAAGGGAGAAAGGAGAATAATTAAATTAATGGTGAGTGGTCTGCAGACTGCCCTTGGGAAGTCTAGCCGAGCCTTCAGCTCCCCATTAAAAACCCATTTCCTCTTCACACCTCTAGCCCTAAAATTAGGAGGAACAAACTCAGCAAGTTGAAGTCTAATCTGAGCCAGAGGTTTCTTACTGCTTCCAGTAAGGATGCAGGGAGGATGCAATTGTTCAGACATTATAAGGTGTGTTAGAGATTTCTGCTTTCTCCCTTCTTTACTCTTGATTTCCTTGACTTGACGTCTTCCCTCATGGATTTATGCAGAAGTTCAGGGATAAGCATCAGGTGTCACCCAGGCATTCCACAGCCCAACTAGGGCAGTGTATTAACAAAGGGTTTTGGATATACTCCAGCATAAGAGGTTTGAGCTCCCATAAGCTAAGGCATAACATGCTTGAATAAACAAGTATTTTGGTTTTCCTACATGCTGTGCTGAGTAATTTTAAAATCAATAATTTTTGATTAGGATTCAAAGTTAAATCTTATTTTTAAAAGTAATTTCACTGGACTTTTTCTTCTTGCACTTAATGAGTCAGCCCTATATCTATGTTGATAAATTTCTTCAGTCTTGGTAAATTTTTTAAGGTTTACCCATAAAAGAAGTTTTAAGACTGAGTATATTTGTAGTTTTAGTCTTAAGCTGAAGGTGTAAGCTTGTTGTTGTAGCCTTCTAGGGGAAAAAAAAAGAAAGTTATTTCTCAAATCAAGTTGAGATTGTTAGTGACTTTTTGTAGAGATCTTAAAAGCTGAGGCCTGCATGTGAAAGCTGATGTTTATGATGCAAAGACTGATGGCAATATACCTCCAAAGAAGATTGAGCTCTTGGTATCATAGCTTTTTGCAAGTTCATCTTGGACTGATTTTATGCTGTAGAAGGCGAGATGTGGCTCATGCAGTGAAGAGCCAGGTGGAGTGTGTTAGGGGCTGTATTGCACCTGCCTTTGGACCCGCTGGGACCAAGCCTCTCCTTTGTACTTCTCAGCACAGGTGAAAGCTGGGAGATTGTTTTATTTCTTGTACTAATGCAGGGGGAGATACTCTGCAGGTGTTCTTGAGGAGAACTTCACAAAAAAAAAGTCACAACAGGGACTTAAGTGTGTGAGTGTTTAAATCACTGGGCTAATTTTGAAACTGGTTCCTGCTCCACTTAGTACCTTTTGGTTTGTGTCATGAAGCAATTTCAGACTTCACAAATCAGGCTTTTTCAAATTAAATTCAACAGGAAGATGCTCTCCAGGAGTGCTCCTGAAGCTGATAAGGGGCCGTTAGCCCACAGCACTGGATCAGTGGTACTCCCAAGTAAAGCCCTGCAATCCTATTCTGGGAGCACTTGGTGATCAGAACCAGCTGCTTCACTGCTTCCAGGGCAAGATCTCCTCTCACTGTCTGTAGTTACTTGCGAGTATAAAGCATGGGAATTAGTTATTTTTTTAAAAGGAGAATGGTTTTTTGGACGGAAGTTGCGGGATGGAAGAGAAGTGCAAAGTGTCTATTGAGACAAACTTAAAGGATCAGAAGTGCTTCTCTTTTGAATAAAACTATTTATACTTGGATTTTATTGTTTTAATAAGGATAAATGCAAATCTTACCTTTCTCACTGTTCACAAAGGACAGGAGATGATTATGACAGCACTACTCCATAGTAGACTACAGACAGTAGTCAGTGAAACATCTAGGGCACTTCCCTGAGATGGGAGAAACATCTTTTAACCTCTTCTTTGATGAGACTTAAACGTCTTTAAATTCTTTCAGGGACAAGGTAAATGGTAGCTGTGTAGGTGATTGGGGGTGGGGTGGTTAGTTTGCTTTCAGCATTTCCCACAGAGGGCTTTGCATCCAAACGTTGGTGTTTTCTAGGCTGAGGAAGTGGAGGAGAATGGCTCTAGCTGCTGATAATCAACCCCCAGGTCCCAGCCTGTACTCCAGTCCTATGGTGCAGGACGGGGCAGCTTCAGCAATTTGCATTGCACGTGTCATGTTCTTAATAGGGAAGATTCATCTGAGTGCCTCTTTTAGGACTGTGTTTAAAAGAAAGTTTAAAGAACGTGATAGTTTGAATTCCATAAGATTAAGCAAATGCAGATGTGGGGGGAGGGTGAGGCAAACCCCAAACTCTGGAATTAAGGTTATGTGAATGTATCGCTTTCATCTTCCCTTCTCCTGTTCCAGTTTTACTCTTCATCTCATTTTATGGATTCTTTTTAATCTGTCTCCTGGGTGATATTTTTTTTTTTTCCCTGAGAGCTTGTTGTGCCATTGTGACTGTGGGGGATAGTGTGCCATTTCTCCTCTCCTGCCACTATTTATTCACAAAGATGAATTGTGGTTTTTGTGTGCTGTTTCTAGTTTGAGAGCATGCCAAAATTTTTTAGGGTTTAATATGCCTGGTATCCTTTTGCTGTGGGGCTGGGCTGTACCTTTTGCAGTGAGGAAGAGCTATTTGCTGTAGGGGAAACAGGAATCTAACATACTGGAAAAAATCACATATACCCATGATATTAGCAGTTTTCATAGGTCTTTTGTATCTTAAAATAGCATGAAAACTGTGAAAAGAGCACTAGATGAAAGCACTGTCAATTGAAATATAAAACTACATATCCTCACCAGAAGTTACAATAAACTCTTGTCATAAATGATGCATTTTTTTATGCAGAAGTAAAATTATTTTTAGTCTCTTAACATAGGATGCTACCAATTATTGAGGAAGTAAACCAGGGAGTAGTGATTCCTGAGCACATTAATTCAATCTGAATTTCTTTCTCTAAAAGAGTTCTTTCTGGATTTTATTTTTTTTAATGAAAACTTTTTCTTGCATGAGATAACTGGATAACTCAGAGTGTGTTCAGGCTTATATTTTTTCAGAGGTTGAATAAAGCTGAGTAGCCAAAAGGGGGAATAGTATAACTAATTTTGGCTTTTAGCTGTGCACATAATCAGGGATCTTTATGTTTAAGCATGCATACACAGTTACAGAAATGTGAAATTTTTTTGAGAACTTGTAGTGTATACAACATAATGTAATTGTAAAATAGAAACACATACTGTGATTTATGCTAATTCTAGCTAATGGAAATTTTTCATATTTCTTGTATCTTGTTTACCAAGGGAAATCTTCTTGTGCTTACATGTGTATTTCCTCTTCTCTTATAGTCTGGTTTAATTTCAGCTGAACTTGGCAGGAGGGCTAAATCAAAGAAGAGAGTGCTGTTTTGGGGAGATCCTATTAGGATTCCATGCTGTGAAAGAGGCCCCGTGCTTGGAGCAGGTGCTTCCTTGTTTTTACCACAACAGAGTTTCTAGGCAAGGGAACAGTCTTTTGCTTCTTGGCCATTGAAGCCCTTGTATTTCCTGAAATAGTTAATGCTTTAGATTCCAGAAGTGGCTCCTGTTAGGACACAAATTTGTTGGAAATCACTCTGACTAGTTTTCTTACTCACAGAACTACTTCTTATCCTCCACCCTCATTTATCCCCCCCCCGTCACCTTGCTCCTTTAAACCACCAGAACAGTGAAGATCAACTCTTTCTTTCAGAAAAGTAAATTTTATAAAGTTTGTTTTCTTAAAGCTGTAGGTGGATCTCAACACGTGATTTACATAGACAGAAGAAGTTAAGTTAATTAAGGTTTTTGGTTGATCATCTTGCTAACTTCAAAACAACTGAACAACATTACTCGAAGAAATAAAAGCTCTGTTTCAAAAGGTTTTTCTAGGTTACTTCAAAGTTTGGTGTTGTTGGTACCAACTTTTTACAACTCTTCTCTTTTTAAACTGTGTGTTGGTTTGCATGGAACTAGATGGAGGGGGGAGAATCACTTTGTGGCATTTGATGTTGAATTGACATGAGGTAGAACTTTATGTTCAGGGTGGCAGAACACTGGAACAGCTGCCCAGGGAGGGCATGGAATTCTGTGATTCTGTAATATTAGTTAAACCATGAGCAAAGCAATATTTTTCTTTGGAAGGGAAATGTAGCTGGAAAAATAGTCTGCACTTACAATAAAGATGATTTACGACTTATTTTGTAGTGAACTGGGTTGAGGAGAAGGAGGTTTTTTAACTTTTTTGGAAGCAACTCAAGGAATAAGCACTCCAGTGGTACTGATGTATTATTCAAGGCAGAGAAAGGCTAACCTTCTCATAAAGCAGTGGGAGAGATATTGAGCTCTTTATTGTTTCATGGAGCAATACATGAGGCAGATTACAAATGTTTTGGAGTGCTGGAGTCTTGGATGCAGAATTGTTTGATAAAGTACTCAGGAGCTGAACAGAGTTGAATGTAAAACATCCAGCTGTTACATGCTGTGAACTGACATGTTCAAAGTGCTTGCAACTGTACTTAGAGTTGGTGCTTTATGTGCAACACTTCAAGTCTTGGATGGAGTGTTGGAAGCTAAGCTGTAGTGCACTGAATAACTCCTGGGCTCTTGAGGAGTGAATTCTGAGGAATTGATAATTACAGGTTTTCAGCCATGACAGACCTCTGGCAGGAATTGTGGAACGGGCCCAACCCAGTACTAAAGTTTGCTGGTTGATGTGGTCCAAGGGTTTTATTGGGTACTACCAGAATTTTGTTTATATTTATGTGGTCCCTCAGCAGTTGCTGGGGAAGACCCTGGCTTTGCAAAAAGTTATGCCCTTAGACTAAAGTTCTGAAGAGTGTTTATCATGCTTCAGACAGAATATGCTAATTATCTGTGTGACTATTACAATTGTATTAATGTCTCTTGATAAGGCAGTGAATTACCTGTGAAATCTGATGAAGGAATGTAAACAATAGAAATTAGATTTTAAACACATAAATTGTAAAATCATTACCAAAAGGCCCATTTCTGTTCTTTAAACTGAATGAGAGATGTTTTGGTAGGTTGAAATCCTCATGTACCATGCCTTCCAGGATAGTCCTTGTTGTATTTGTCCAGCTGCTGAGCAAAATCATGGCCCTGTATAAAATAAAGAGGAGCCACATGTCTCTGAGCTTAATGTTTGTCTAAGAATCCTCGTGAAGTTTTCTGAGAAAAGGAGAGATGGATAGAAAGAAGAGGGATAAAGGAGGATGGGGAGGTGAGCAAGTACTGCTGGGCTTTTGCAACCAAAACTGAAATTTTGAACTTCTTACCAAACTCAACTCAAAAGTTATCTCTATCCTTTTCTCTCTTGAATCTGCTGGGAATATGAACTGAAGAGGGAAGAGCTCCTTTTTTTTCAGCCAAAAGGAGTGGAAATTTGTTTTAGTCAATTTCCTTTTTCAGGCTACTTTGGTTGACCTATGGATTAATGAAACTGAGACAGAGACTTGTTTGGAAAACAACCCTTGAATTTCTAAATAAAGTTGTCACTGTCTTGTGTTCTATATCTGCTGTTTATTGCCCAATTTCCATGTGAGTGGAAGGCTGTGTTTGACAACCCTGTGTATATTTGGGCTTTGCAATGATTCTTTTTAGCATTCTTGTTGCTTACCTGGTATGTCAGGACCTTTGTATGCTTTCTTTGTTGTTTGTTTGGGGTTTTTTTTGGTTTGTTTTCTTTTTCTTTTTAAACAGTGGTTGTTACATATATTTGTCAGACATTTGGCTTCTGCTCTCTTTATTTTTGTACTTAAAAATATCACTCCAAGTTGGAAACATTTTCTTCAAAATCTTGTGTTATAGTAGATGACTGCTCTTCTAGCAACATATATGCCTGTAGGAAAGTTGGTTCAGACTTCCTGCTCTTTGCCACAAAACTCCATTTCTGTGAATTTTAATGGCTTATCTTTGGAACTAAGAATGCAATTATATTTATATGTAGTGTAGAATTTTTTTCAAATGCTGAGTATTTTCTCTTGTTGGGAAAACCTCTCCTTTAAAACTCCTGTGCTTGATTAAGGTTGTATGACATGGGTTAAGCTATTAAATTTAATTTGAAAATACACCTTCTGACAATTGTCTGTGTCTTACTGGAAAATAGTTCTTAAGGGTTTGGGGGGTTTTTTTCTGAAAGATAAATATAATAGTAAGTTACTACAGCTTTTTTTAAAAAAAGGTAATAGTTACAGTAAGTGCTATTTCATCTGTTTAAAAGCAAGATACTTTTACTTTCCTTACACTTGTTTAATTGGCCTTTTAAAAATAGGGATGAATGCTGTACAAAATAGAGGTGAATACCTTAGTGAAAAAAAGGTTGATAAGATTTTAAAAAACAAGGAAGTTAATATCATAAAAGCATTATTTTCAACTACAAAGATTCATTCTTCAAGATAAGTATTTTAAAATTATCTGGAGACTACATGTTATTAATAGTAAAATATTTATTAAAAAAATTCTAAAGCCCTCTGAGGAAACTGTGTGATTAAGTCATAGATCCTGATCTAGCTGTGTAGCTTAGAGCTGGTTTGATCAGAGCTAAATCTCTGTACTTGCTCTTTATTCCTATTAAGCTGCATAAAGTATATTTATTTGAAGTTCTTCATTTGTATTTATCCTCTCTTCCTGGTAAATAACCTTAGCCACTTAGTTCCAGTATTTTAAATACAAGGAAAGAGGAGAATTAGAGAGAAACCATTCTAAATATTGGAACAAAGTATTTTAGGTTTGTGGGGCAGGTTTATATTGCTCGGTCAAAATTTTCTTCTGCATGATAGCAGCAGTGAGTAATAATTTATAACGTCAAAATTTATTATGCTAAAGGTTTGACTTTTTGGTGAAATTTCTAGTTCTCCATAAATTTTTTGTTTACCAGTTAGAACCTATTTGTTAAATCATGTTTTTTCTAAAGTTTTTTTTTTTGAGCTGTGTACTTAGAATAAATTATAATTTTGACATCATGTTCTATAACTTAGGCTTTATGTGGATTCAGAAGTGTCCAAATATGTCTTGGAAGATTAAGCACTGACCTACCAAACTAGTTTATTCCCCATTCTTTTACAGAATGAAGGAGTTGAAATATTCTACGGATTTTTTCTGTTTGTTTTTTAATCTGATCATTTTCTTCTTCCCTGCTACCTATAAAGCCTCTCTTCACTAATAACTGGACTCCAAGGGAGGGGAAAATGAAAACTTATAAATTTTAAAACATCTCATAAAAGCGATGTAAACCAGCCTTATGATCTATAAAAATGTTACAGATTGTAAATCACGTATCTGGGGACCTTCCAGGGTGAGATGCAAGCATAGCTGCTTATTGGGCAGTTCCCATCTCTAATTGCAGGGGGGTTTATGATGCTAAAACTGTAACCTGTAAGTGGTTTGGTTGTTTGTTTTTTTTTTTATTTGAGTTGAGAATATTATTTATGTTTTTTAAAATCTAGAGTTGGACCTGAATGAAACATTGGGGTAAACAAACCTTGTTAAGTATGTTGTCCTGGTTTGAGACAAATTGGGAGGAATGTCCAAAATGAAGGTCCTCTGATAGAAGGCAGGTCACAGCCACTCCTCCCCCATGGGGTTCGAGAAGAATTTTCCACGGAGGAAACTGAAAGAAAAAACCACTATTTAACAGACACAGTGCACGATGGGAGAAGAATAATGCTACATAATAAAACCTCTCGCTAAGGAGAGAACCTGGTAAATTCTCAGAGTCCTTTGGGTGTGGTCTCTCTCTCCTGGAGTACAAAGTGTTTTGAAAAGTTCGTTTGGCCTTTTTTTTCCCCTTTCTCTCACACCCAGTTTTAAAGACACAGAAAGGCACAGGAATCATGTCTGGGCATAGCCAGCGATAGGGAATATACATCATAAAGTCACCCCAAGACATCTTCTCAGGGATTAATTAGATTGTTAGGGTGAAATTGCCTCCATTGGATGTCATATATTCAACAACATTAGCAGTATATTAACAGAAGATTGAATGCTTCAACTCCATCTCACTTGGAATTCTTGCCTTCTGCACACTTCTGTTGGTTTAATGGAAACTCCTGTTCTCACTTGCAACAAAATTCGATGTGTTCTTCACAATTATTAGGTCCTCCAGCCCTATTTCCTTTTACTTAGAAGGTGTTACTTGTTAATTTTTTGCTTTATTAGTTTTTATTGCCTTATATAAAATGCTCTTGATTAACCAAAGGGAAAATTGTAACCTGTGAATCCAGATACAGGTTGTAATCTCCAAGTTTTGTCCGTGAGCTGCCTCGGTCTTTGGGGAATTACTGCAGGAGAGATGACATCAGTTGCTTGCTGGAGTCTTGAGCTTCTCTGTGGAGAGCTGGGTAGAAAGGTGACAGTTCTAATGAGGGTGTTTTTCTGTGGGCTTGTGCTCAGAGCTGCTAAATACAATCACCCCTTCCAGATATGTCACAGTAGCCCCTAGAGAGCAAAGTTGATAAGATTCTGCTGTCGGAGTTGAGATCATTTAGCACCTCAAGATCAGGCATCAGATAACAACCTTTGTGCAGTGTTGACTTGGACAGGATTTAAACTACTGATCTATAGTGAAAACAAACAAAAAAAATTGCCTTTTTTTTAGTAGAATTTGTATTGCCAAGGTTCTTTCTAAAGCTTGGCAGTTGTGCTGTCACTAGTTGTTTGTGCACTGTGGGCACGGCATTGATCTTCCCCGAGTGTGTGATGCAGGAGGGGAGCGAGGCAGGCAAGATGAGTGGCTGTGCTCTGCAGGAGAGCATCCCTGTCTCGTCTTGTACAGGAAAACTACAGCTCGAGATGAGGAGAGATTGTGTGCAAATCAGTCAACTTTAGTTAGTTTGAAAAGCTCTCATATTTTTCTGAAATCTCTATCTGTGTAAATTGGGTGAGATTCCTGATCATTCATCAGTGGAGTTTATACGGTGAGGGAGAATAAATTTTCATTTGACAGGCTTTCATACGACAAACTGAAAGAGATTATCACATACATCCAGACTCCTTCCTCCTTCACTCCCACCCACTTCCCTCACCACTCCCCAGAGTGACATTATATAGTCTTCATCACTGCATGCACTTCACAATGTCATTGTTATCTAAGGTAAAAAGGATACTAAAGAAAAAAGGATTCTTCTCTCTTGTGAACGCTGAAAACACCCATAGGAGGTTCTACTTCCCTCTCAGTACAATAGGAGTAGAGTTTAAAATAATTTAGACAAGTGAGTTTCAGTTCAGTTGTTAGAAATATTTTAGCCCTTGTTTGTTAGGGACTGGAGGGCTATGCAGAATTCACAGGTCTCTCTTCGAATTTCTTTACCAAGAAAACTGTTGTGCTAGGAAGTTTGGGATCTTAACTCAAAACTACTAATTTTCCCAGCCAACTCTGCTGTCCTGCTCCTTTTGCTGAATGTCTGAGTTGTCACCTGTCCAGCTGTGGATGTGTCTCCCCAGCCCATGTACTGAAGATTACAGTAACTAGCTGAGAAATTCTCTGGCTGTTTGGAACTGGGGTTGTACAGTGGATTGTACTCTCAGCACAGCAATGTGACATGAGAAGTTTGTTACTTTCCTTTTTTTTCTTGTATTTTTAGTTAGAACAAGCATTGGCCATATGTAAGTAGTTTGTATTGAACTGAGTCTTCTGCTGCCATCATGCAAAAGTAACATGCAAGGTTAGTAAGCCAGAGGATTATACAATAGGACTGCATCTTGATTATGCCCAGAAAAATGGAAAATTTTCTTCTTTTCCTTCTTCTATGATTTACACAATAGTGGCCTCAGTTTTCATTGCAAGCCTGTTCCTGAATAATACTTCGTCACATTTCTGCCCAAAACTCTCTTTTAGTGATGTAATCTATTCCTGCAGTGAATCAGCCAGTTATGACTGATTTAGAGTTAAAAACCTTGGGTGATTGGTGGGATGAAAAGCCGAGTTCCTCACTGCCATACATGCTGTTACCTCATGTAGCGAATATTGGTTCAAAAACGGCTATTGCAGAACACTTTTCAATGATACACACCTGTACCAGTTACTTAAATGTGACACAAAAGCTTTTCCTTTAATATGGAATTCATTTTTTAAAGGTTTTTGCCTTTTGGAAGTAGTGTCTCTATTCTCATCTCCGTGCTGGTGGTGGTTCAGAAGGAGGAATATACTTTATTTTCGTTTCGTAGAGAGCACTGAGGAGTGCTGGGCTGACGAAAGTACCAGTACCTGTATCAGATATTTTCTCATTGATGCAACAAAGCTGCATGCCAGGTTGCAAGCACAGGGAGACAGATGAGCCAGAAAGGTTAATTACTTCTCATTTTCTTACCCTTATGTTTATTTCAAATGCTCATCTCTTTCAGTGCCTGAAGGTGGCCAATTAATCTTCTGTACTTTTGTTTCTACCCAAAAGGATGGCAGCGGTGTGTCTGGCTGTTCTTGACAAAGGTGTGAAGAGTTCTCTAGTGAGGAAGAATACCAAAAAGAATAGAAAACCATTTGGCTTTCAGAAGCCTTTTTGTGGGTTAGTTTAAAGCTAAAACTTGTAGTGAACTTATCATGAAAGCTCTTCCACCAGGAAGATTGTGGGTTATGCTTGAAGAGAACCATGGTCTCTGCCTTTCTTCAAAATAGAGTCATTTCATTCCTTGCAAGCTGTATTCAGAAGGCTTTCAAATAGAGACCCAACCCCAGGGAGCCGAGTCACCTCCCTTAGTACATTGTCTGTACTTCTCAGCTTCTCTGCTGTTAAATGATTTGCATTGCAGTGGTTTTGTCACTGCAAGCTCTGACTCTTCCCCAGCGTTATGGAACAGGTGATGGAGCTCTGTTTGTTCTTGCACTATTTATCTTCATAGCTCCATGAAAATAGGATAAATCAGTGTGAGCTTCTCCTGTGGTGCCCTTCAATCTAAAGCAAGACACCTTTGTGTGTTTTTTACCTCTTATACTTACTGCCCTCCTCTGTATTTTCTGTTATCTGAAAATATTTTTCTGAGATCCTGTGCAGAGAAAAAAATTGTGTAACAGCAGTTCTTCCTGACTTCTGCAGTCACAGTTAACTGGTTTTTCCATGTCTGCTACATCAGAAACAAAAATAACTTATTAAAACTAATGTAAGAAAAGCTTGCATATCTTTTTCTTTTTAAATTCCTCATCCTCTTTTTTTTTTTTATTTAACAAATTCCATGCTGCAGAGTGGTGTTAGTGTTGCTCAATATTCAGTTTCACTGTCGGAAAGTTGCTTCTTAGCTGGCAAAGAAACAGTAATATATCATATAATTTATGTTGAAATGATGTCTGCATGAAGTCACCATGCAGAACATAGAATCAGAAGTCTAGGAACTTTAATTATTAGAAATTGTCTGGCAGATCAAGGCAAAATACAGGTGGACCTCCCAACTCATGCAAAGGGATGTCTCTGTGATCTTGATCATAAAATAATCATGTTTTAAAATATTTGAAGAATTAATCTTTTTTTGTTTCTTTTTTAATAGGTTACCTATATTCCTGTTACATCTTTTCCTTTGCAGTTAAGAAGTATTATTCAGAGCAACCAATGATAGGCTCTTTAGGGCATATCCATGTCCTGAAAAGCTCAGTTGTAACAATACTTCACAGTGCTGTGTCAGTGATGTGGTGTTTAAAAGAAAAAAGGAAGAGAAGCAAAATAGTAAAATGTGTTTTTGATCCAGCTATAGTGTCCTTAACAGGAATTCTAAGCAGTCCTCTCAATGTAACTCACAGTTTATCTTAAATTCCTTGAAGGGAATTCCCCAACTAGCTGGTTACTCAGAGACAGTGTTTTTGGTCAACCAATATGATGAAATTCTGGGAAAATGGATGTTCTGTGAAGCTCTGAATGGCTCTAGCGAAGCCTCCCTGGATTGATAGACCTGTTCCTAAATCTGACAATTGACATTGTGTTGTTTACTTTTGTACAGGGAAGAAGTGGTTTCAGGTGAGGGAATGCTGAATTGCTAACATGCAAATATCTGGAAAACTTGGCTTACTCTTCTTTGGGTAAGATGGAAGGCTATATCTCCAAAACTGAGAAACATTACTGTGTGACTAGTCACCTCATAAGATGGGGATGTGCTTTGTAGGCTTTTCCATGCTTATCCTGGATGAAGGCTGTGGCAGTAGAATGACTGCACTGGGCACATGTGGTTTTCAGTAGTTCTCAAATAAGCAGCGTGCTGGTAGGTTAGGAAAGGTCGTTGTGAGATACGTGTAGTCTAAAAGGAGGTTTATTTTCAGGATGTGACCTACAAAAAAGTGGAATATTTCCAAATACATTTTTGCCTGCCTTTGCTTCTTGCCTCACTTTTGGAAGGCATTCATTTATGTCATGCTGTGATGCAATATATCGTGCAACAAGAGAATGGGAGAAGAGGCTGTCCTCTACAGTGTTTGGTTTGGTATGTATTTGTCCTTTGTTGTTGCACTTTGAAAGTTTAATCTGTTGAGGTTTTCCATTAATAAATACCATTTTTCAGAGTTAGGGTATTATGGTAGTGAGAAGTGGTTGGGTAGTTTAGCAAGTAGGAAAAAGACTGCAGTTGTTAGAACTTTTTTGATTGCTTTCCTATTCCAGCCAGGTCATTTCCCTGGGCTTGAATTTGATTCATAGCCTTGAAGAAACCTGATTTTTTTTTTTTTACTTGTTCTCATTCTGCAGTAGAAATTAAATTTGAAAAGCAAGACTCCTCATACCCCTAGTCCTGCAGAGCTTTGGTTGTTGAAGAACAGATCTGGTCTTTACTGGACAGAATTTAGAATGGACATAATGAAACTGGTGGGGAGTGGTGAAAGATTTCTGCATAAAGTAGAGAAAAGGAGTAGCAAGAGCATTAATGTGATTTAGGGTATCATCAGCCTCACTGGTAAAGGAGACTGCTAGTCAAATGAATGAAGAACAGGAGCTACTTCAGATCTTGCAAAGGAATAAAAGGGGAATGATAGTTTATTAAAGGCCTCTGAGGCTGAAAATGGACACATTTTCATTTTCAGCCTGTTACAATTGTGCATGAGTTAGCATGCAGAAGTCAGTAGTTATTTATTGTAATGTTCTTCAACTTCAGTGCTTTTTAGATTGCTGTTTAACACACAGTAACTGTTGTATCCAGTTTTAATTAAAAATAAAGTCACGCACACTAGGAACATGATTTACACGTTTTTTAGCGTAATGATTCCAAAGTTATTTTTCTGGGCATTTCAAATGTTGGTTGAAAGTAAGATTCAGTGTAATTGTTTGGCTTTTCATAAGAACTGCTTCTAGCCCAGCTCTCTTGACCCATCACTCCTCTCTGTCTTCCCTACCACACACTACAATTTGTAAGTCTGAAAAAGCAGGATTGAATTGTTAGGTTCTGCTGCTTTGAAACCCTACCAGCCTCTACTCGGCAATCTCAGAAGAATTAGGAAAAGATTGGATGGGCTCTGTCACATTCATTCACATCATCTTAGCTTGTCATCAGGTCACAGGCTAAAGGAATGATTGTGTAACTGCCATGGCAGTGACATAGGCATTGTCATTAAGGAACAGTGAACCAAACAGGCTGCTCAAATATGCATGTGTGCAGCCCTTGGGACAGTGCTAATCACCAACATCTCTGTATGCTGAAGGTTTTAAATTGCACACTGAAATCACCACGAGGCCATGTTTTTTCTTTTTTTCAAATTCTGCTTTAATGGAGTCAGAAGGAAAATCCTTAGATATAAACATTGATGTGAAACCCTTCAGTGACACTGTATAGGATGAAAATGTGCTTTGCAGTAAGGAGGCGATGCTGTACTCCTGTTGGAGACACTCTTGCCATGTCTGTACTTACTGTACACTTCCAGGTACACTGACCAAGACCTGAGCCTCCATCCTCATCTGGGAGAGCTCAGCAAGGTGCATTGTTGCTTTTGGTGGTGAATTTGGTTTCCTGTGCCTTCTGGCCATGCTGATGAGCAAACAAGAAGTCACTCAATACAGTGGTGGGAGCTCTGTGCTCAAGGAAGGTGCAGTCCTAATGGTGTGGCAGGGGGGCTGAGCTGGAAGCTCTAGGGGCAAAAATGCCCCCAAAGCCTTGGACTGCTTGTTGTCAGGGGTGACCTTCCTTGTTGCATTTGTTTGCAAGTTTTCAGGTGTCTGGCTGAATTAGAAGAAACAAAACTGTGGAGATCTGGTGGGAGAAAGGGGAAAGATTCTCTTTGCAACTCTGAACTCTAATTATTTGCATCTATGCTCTTGTGAACTTCCAGATGGCATGTTGCTCTGTTATTTTCCAGTGCCATGCACCCTTTGGGGAATTTTCCTCAGGAACAATGAAGCATATTTGAGTCTGAATTCCATCCTAGTACCCTGAAAATGCCTTGTAAGCAAGACTCCCTTGTCTGGCAAAAAGCGTCTGTGAATTAAGAGCAACTTGGGTTAGGAGTCCACCTGCCAAATTAACTTAGTTTTGTTCAGCAGCCCCAACAGATTTTATTTAGCAGGCAGTCTGTTCCACATTTGGATGATCTGCTGACATCATGTGCTTCCTTCCTCTAAATCATCCTGGATGAAAACTGGAGTTTTATGATGCATTGATCATTCTCTCTAACCTGCTAATGCAAGATGGATTTTGCCTATTTTAGGTAAACCAGCTCTCGACATGTGTATGTGTAAGTGCTCATCATAAACACTTTCTTTGAAGAAAGACATAGAACACACACCAGCATTCATATTTACAAATATAAAATTTTTCAGGCTCTTACTGCAAAATTTTATATGCTATGGAACAAGTACCCTACCATTTCAAATATTTGCACCTGTGGTTTCTCTGTTTAAAGTTCCATTACCTTACCTTTCTTCATGCTGTAATTTTTTCTTCCATTAAGCTTTCCATATGCTTTTTGTGTTTATTTTCCCATATAAAGACATACTCTGCCCTGTGTGATTACAAATGGTAGTTAAACTGTAACTAACAGTGGTCTTATAAATAGGATTTTTAATTTTTTAAATAGAAAATGAGAAACTGGAATTTTAGTAAGAAATGGAATGGGCTGCCCAGGGAGATGGTGGAGTCACCATCCCTGGAGCTGTTTAAGGGAAGACTGGACATGATACTTAATGCTGTGGTCTAGTTGACATGGTGGTGTTTGGTCATAGGTTGGACTCGATGATCTCAGAGATCTTTTCCAACCTTATTGCTTCTTTGATTCTGTGAAATAGCCTGTTTTCATCTGTCCTGTATTAAAAGAAGTGTGGGAAGTAGTGGCAGGTCCTATCAGCAGGCATCTCTCCATCGATTGCTTTTTGGTTTACTATTTGAAATCAAGGTCTATATGAACTTCCACCCCGAGAAAGCTACATGTACAACATCTACGCTCTTTGAGTAATTCTTTATCTCCAGGTTCAGGGGGGTTGCTCTGCTGTGGCAGGGTTTGTTCCCTAGCTATAGCCTTTGTTCTCATTTGAACAAAGGCAGCTCAGAAGTGTGCATTCTCCAACTTTCTCTGATGCAGTCTCCTCTCTGCTTGCATACTTGATGGAAGAATTGGGGGAATAATGTATTTTATGCCAGCACAGCTTTTAGTTTCCTTTCCTGGAGTTGGTTCCTGTCTTTAAAAGGCCTCAGAGATCAATATGTTTATTTCATAACAATGCTTGAAGAAAAGAATTCAGCTGTTTGTGAGAGGATTTCCAACTCCCGTAGTGCCCGGGCAGTGGAATTGCAAAATTGAAACTATTGTCTGACTAGCAAAGGGATAAGTCCAATTTAAAATAGGGGATTTATGCTTGTCCAGCTGTGCATCTACTTTAAGGCTACCAGTACCCTGTCAAGTAGCTGGCTTCTTAATGATTTGAAAGATGTTTTCATGTCAGGAATTGCACTGTAACTGTCCTATTTTTCAATATGTGCAAACAGCTTATACCATTTTTATCTTTATTTCCACAGTAAGATAACTTCCATGTAAAACAAACAAGCCCTCCATTACTTTTCAAATTAAGGTCTAGTCATGATGGTGAAAATCCCTCTGTCTGTGTGTAGTTACTTGGAACGATGCTAGAGTGGAATCATAATAATGTAAGAATTCTTGCTTTTACTGCCAATCCCCTTGATTTAATTTAGCAGCCCTACAATGCCCTCAAAAATCAGCCCAGCCCCAGTAGTTCAGGACCCCCTCCTGGGCGATCTAATTTACTGCAGCAGAATCTAATGCTCATGTTTGACTCACATGTGCTATAATGTAGGAACTGTAGGTGAGAGGTTGAAGATCAGGTCTGTTCTCAAATAAAAATTCCAGAGCCTTTTCTTCTTTCCTATGCTGGTAAGGAGCAGAAAAAAATGTACTGTATGAGCAGCAGGTGAGTGTAAAATATCCTCATTTATTGTTCAGGTGGACTTGGTCTGCCAGTGGGGATGTATAGTAAAATTCCTGCATGCAGGATACATTAAGTACACAAAGACTAATTTTTTTTTTTCTGGTAGTGTCTGCTGAGAATTATATGTGGAAGTAGAAAAAAAGGTAAATGCTGTTCTCTCTCATCTTCTTTTTTGTGCAGGAAGTCTGAACAACCATACCTTTGGGAAAGGGATAATGTTTCAAAAGTTCTGCTCAGTTACTGGGGCAGCCAGTGGTATATTTGGGATGTGGCTTTATTTATTTATCATGCCCAGGTCTGTGGTTCTGATCTCCATTAGGGAAAGAGTAGCAAAGTCCTCTTAGCTCAGGAAGTTGAAGCTGTGTGGGAACTGTTGCTTTATAAAGAAGGGAAAGATGTTTTCTGTACCTGTTTCCATCACCTATTTTCCCCTTCTCCTTTCTGTGTCTACCCCCTACTACTCTTTTTTTTTTTTTTTTTTTTTGCTAGCAGAAGCCGTTTAACTGTGGCTTTATGCCTGTGGGTAATGAATAAAATGAAAACCCTCAAATCTGTTTGCAAATATATTGGTGAAGGCTGGTTTCAGAGATGCTGTGTTCTCTGTGTGATTTATACTGATCCCCATGAGATTTGGTCTGGTTAGGGGACTGTTTTTATTTTATGCAGTTTTGTCTGTGGGTTTGTGACCAACTCCAGAACATTATTTTAAAGGAAACTTTATAACTGGCAATGTAAAATATGACTATTTTTCAAAGGTATAGTTGAAATAGAGAATGAATGAAATTAATATCTTCTGCCTAAAGGATTCCCTTACTGGTTTCATAAGCTCTAAACTTACAGAAGGAAGCTGGAAATGTTGCCCAGCCTCACTGGATCAGCACTAGTAAGGCACATCATTGAGTGGCTCTAGGTGTGGCCAGGTATTTCCTTCAAGTCTAGATAGACACAGCAGTGGTTTGTATCCTCCCTGAGGGAATCAGGAGCAGTGAAAGCTTCCCCCTCATTAGCAGCAGTTACAGCAGTACTCTGGAAGAAGGAATTTTGTTTCTGACATCTCTGTGTTTTTCCATGTGTAACTTTTGTACGGATCATGTGCCAGTGTTGGGGACAAACATTGCTGGTTTTGAGATGCTTTGTGGGGATGAGTAAATGGTGCAGTTTTCATTTGCTGTGGATCACAGAAACCAGACTGGCAGGTGCGTTTCCAGACTTGAGAAACAAGGCAGCAGGTACTTCCCAGTGTCTGCATTCTATAGGCTCGCTGCTCTGTCTGCAAAGCACCAAGGGCACCTGTGGCACTGCATGCAGAACAACTGCGGCATAGAAACCACTTTGTAAATGAAATTCCATGCCTTGCACAGTTCCTTGTACTGAGGAAGAATTAGGGATAGCTAACCAGGAAAGAAAAATTGTTCCTTGTTGTATCTGTATGCCCTGCTGAGCAAGGTTCTGCATATAAACAAGCATTACTGCATAATTACAAGATGCATGGAAACTTTGAAAATATATAATGCTGTTCTTTATTGCATCAAAGTATTAGCAATTTTTTTTTACTATTGCTATCGTTCACATAGAACATTTCAATTATTTTTTTTAAGGTTTTATGCATAGTCCAGGAAAGAAGTCTGCTTAAGAGCTGCCTGCAGTTTTCAATACTCACCCATTTTATTTTGCCTGTGGTGATTGATGCTTTTGCTTACTTGTCTATATAGTGCTTAAGCAAAGGCCAGAGTCTAATTAAGATTCTATGTCTTATCTTAATATGCATAATTCAGTAATTATTAAAATTATTTCCTTCCTCCCTCATCTGTTACTGTAATTTATACTTAATAATTTGAGAGGTTGAGAGCTGTTGGCAGAAATTCAGTGTTTACATGGGTTAATTTACTGGTTTATTACTGGTCTGTAAATTGCAGTAGTCAGTTCTATCTATTCTTCTATCATGAATTTATGATCAAAATATAAAAATTATTACTAAATTACAGGCATAGATATTAGAAAATCAATGACCTGATACAACATAAATAGTACTCTTAGGTTACCAAGTGGCTGGATAAGCCAACCAGAATTAAATAAAAGTACAAAACATGTTATTTCTTATGAAAAGAGGTGGATATTTTTGAAGCCTCATTTATTGTTTTAACCTGTACCTTCTGGTTTCATTGGCTGTGGGAGAGGGGGAAGGTATTGGCTCAGACCTCCTGAAGCCTACACGATCATTCTCCCCCCCGCTGAAGTTCCAGCTGCAGCATCCTTGTTCAGCTGTGTGGATAAGGTGGTCTTGTGGTCTTTGCTCTAGGGGGCAGGGTGGTGCAATAACGGTGTGCTGAATGCCTGGATCATAAAGTATGAACAGACTGTCCCTTGGAAAATGGGGAGCAGCCTCCAGTGATCTGTAGCACTCGTGATGTTTTTCCATAACTGTTGCTTTGCTCCCATATACCTGCAACAAAAAAAAATGTAATTGAGACCAGCAGAATGCCTTTCCTATAGATACAGATGAAATAGTCCTGTGTATAATTAAAAAAGCCAAAACACCCACCTGACATCTTCCCTCCTCCTCCCCTACTCTAAATCACAAGCCAACCCCCTCAGGTTTGACTTGGAAGTAATTTAGCTCCATCTGTCAGTGGAGGTCATGTGAACTAGTCAGTGTCAGAACAGGCTGAATCCTTTAATTTGGAAACTGCTGCCTAGAAGTACTTAAAAATCAAAATCAAATACAAATGCTGCACTGTGGCTGTCGTACTGGGTTGTAAATGGAATGATAAACCTTTTGGACATTGCATATTCTACCCAACATCTGTTATTGTGGTAATTATTTTGCAGTCTTTTAAAAAAACACTGGAAGGTCAACAGTTAGAAATCTGAGGATCCTGCTTCTTGTGAATCCAGAACGTGACACTTTCAGTAGTTGTGTGGCCCTAAAGCAGGATACTCTGGGACAGAAAAAGAGACTTGTGTTAAGCAGGTGGTGTGAGAAGGTAAACTTTTCCAACTGTTTAAATTAGAATGATTTGAAATTAAAATCCATATGTTGTAGGTGTTCCCCAGTCACAAGTTTCCCAGTCATTTTAATTATGAGGTGCAAACAATTTAAACAGTGTCTTGTGAATATTGTAATGGTTGCTTTTGCTTTTTTTTTTTTCCCCCAATTTTTTTGTCTTGGTTAAAGTGTGTGGGCTTGGAGTTTCCAACATACATAGTAGAAATGAGATAATTCAAGCCATTAAAAAAGCCACAGGTTTAGTTAGAAATTTTTGCAGAGACAAAAAAAGGTGGCATTTGTAGCTAATTTTAACTAAACTTCTGTTTATTGTTTTAGAGAATAAAGTAGTACAAGACAGTATTCCTGATGTATATACGTGATCACGCGCTGCATTAAAGAATTCAGAAATTTTCATGGTATTACTCTAAGCACAGCAAAGTGGTCGATCCAGTTATAATTCAAATGGAGAACATGTGCAAACCCTGCAAAATATCACAAAACTTTTGGATTCAGATGAATTTAGGAGAGGCAAGAACAAGACTTATGGTCTGTGCTTTCCAAATCTCTCAAGAAATGTTGATGGGTTGGTGAAATTATTGTAGTAGGGGAGGACATGGAACAATGTTCACTTAAAAATGTTTGAAGGTTATGTCATTTTTCAACGGGTACAACTGCAGTGTAGAGATGACCTGCAGGAAGGCAGTGTGGTGACAACCTTCAATGAACAAGGTATTTCCTCTGACTATGAAACTTGTATTTGTTCCTGAAAATGGCAGCTTGAAAATACTACCTGCCACTCTTAAGATTTCTGGTAGCATTTCAGCTGTGTTGTCTGAAGCTAACTCAAGGCTAGAGAGATAAAACCAATTTATGTCCTGTTAATGAGAAGCACAAGAATGATAGTCAATATTTCTTTGAGGTCTGAATTTTAGTGTTATTTATAAAAGCTACAGAATTACTTAAGACTCAAGAGGGTATCTTTAGAGGCATAATCCCCTAGGATTGCTGTAAAATACATGACTTGGGGTTAGTTTTTCAGATTGTTATGACTTGTTGACTTTTGTTTGTTGGGCTATTTTTGGAGAGTGGGCAAGGGACATGTCGTCATGCTTATGCTGTAAGGGGTTTTTTGCTGTTATTTAAATAGTGCTAAGTAAAGCTCTTCTGTTTCCATCCACATTTTCAAAACTAGACTGTGAAATGTGCTTTAAGCATCTATATTTTAAAAGGAGTCTCTTGGGTAAAAAAAAAAAGAATAAAAGCAGTTTGGTTACCATAGAGATCATGGTGCTCAGTTTGCTCCATACCCTGAGGTATGTGGAACTTAGGACTGAGCCACTCTTGCAAAGCAATAGGTCTTTGATTCCTTTTATGCTTGCTGTCCTCAGAATGCAGCAATCCAATTGTTGAGAGGGAGCTTTTATTTTCCTTCCCTCCATCCCCAGTGCTTATCCATTATGGCCAGGGACTATTGCTTCAGGCTAGAGAATGAAGGTGAAGTGCTGCTGTGGCTATAGGAAAGGCCATTAGAATGCAGAGAAAGGACTGAGTGTTGAAATGGGAGCCAGAACAGTAAGTGGAAGCTTGTTTGACTCTTGCAAACAAGACACAGAAAGAGAAGAGTGATTGTAATAGAAGCAAAAGTCTCGTATGACGCCAGTGCCTTTATTAATGGCAGTTTTAAGATCAGCTCTGGGAAGGAAGTTTGCCTGAAGAAGACCATGAGTGTTTCTTGTTTGGTGTGGAGAACCATCGTTTGCTGCTTTAGGGCTGTGACTCACTGAGAATGTTATTGGGTGTTTTGTAGGTATGGAATGGGAAGCAAGTTTCCATGAAATCTGCAATGATATGGGTCTGGTCTTTCAGTTCTGGTGCTCTGTAGGAGTTAAGCTAAAACGCAGTGGAGTAAATGCAAAGACCCCAGTGGCTTGTCAGAACTTTGCATCAAGCTGTTGAGCTGAGAAGCCTGTATTGCTGCTGACAGTCCTCCCCCAGACAGTGCACCAGGACTGGCTCCTGTCTTGGTTCCATAATAGCTTTCTGTCTTGTTTAAAAACCAAAATAACAACAAAAACCACCTTGCCAAGCAAACCCCAGAGAATGCATTGTCTGGTTATGTCCACATTTGCACTAGGCAGTGAGGGTCAATAAGGCAAGAAGATTGCAGTTTCATCCAGTTCAAGTGTTGATGATAGATGCTGGAGAGAACATCAGATAAAAACTTGAGCAAAATTTGGCATGGCAGGACATACTTACCTGGCAAGCTTTTAGAATGACAGATTTACACTGTACTGTGTGGTGTTTTGGACCTCTATTGAACAGACCTGTTGCAAGCCCACCTGTATTTGTTCCAAAGAATGTGCACTGAAGAGTTACCAATTTTTTTTTTCCATTTCTTTGATGGTTTACTTCAATTGCTTTTCTGTAGTTCATTCTAATTTCAGGTCAGTTGTGTACAACTTGATGACTGTGTGCTGTGTCCACCAAATGCAAATTTTCCAAAGGCTTCAAGCATTTAATCTTAATGAAAATGCCATTTGGAAGGGAGATGTGTGGTTTTAAAGAAGAGGTCAATTTTGGCAGCTAATGAGTTGTTGTAAATGAAAAGAAATGTTTTCCTGGAGGACTTTTTTAGAATAGAAAACCGTGGTTTTTTTTCTCAGTCAGGCCTTGCAGTGACATAGGAAGGCAAGGTGTTTTTCTGACAGTGGTTTCTGAGAGAGCCTACTTTGGCAATACTTCGTGAACCTGGCCTTGTTCCTGTTGCAGATGACAAATGCCCCTTTTCTTATGGCCATAGCCATGGATAGAGGGGTTGGGGGATGAAAGGAGCAGAGGTAGAAGAAAGAAAGCTTAGGTGAGTGCTTTGAATAATCCATGGAGACTGAGTAATTATGTATGGTTTTTAATGAGATGAAGATGTTGTTGTAGGTAATGGGATTTTTCTGAAGCAAGGAGAAAACTGATTCTCAAAAGACAAAAATGCAATGTGGAACTGCAATTCAGTGCTGTCTTTCAAAGAAAACCATACAGTGTCAAGTTGAAAACATTTAGAACTTACTCACTTGTCAAGGAAAAATAGTATCAACTGAAAGGGTGATGATTTCCAATTTATCTGTGGGAAATGACCTTGCTGCATGCTTTCCCCTCTTAAAAGGGAAGCTAAATCCCTTTTGTTCTACATGGTCCTTTATCCTGTGCTGTTCATTTGTTATTTGCCAGGAAGCAGATAGGATTTGAACATTGCCTCAGCCAGGACATAGGGGAAAGTGGTTTGTAATTGCCCAAATGGAGTGGAACAGTTTGTATTCCATTAGCAATCCTCAAAGACTAAAGCACTATAAAGTGTAATCACTTAAGAATGTGTGTCTATAGTATTAAGCACATTTGAATGAATGCCAAGGAATGAGTTCTAAATGTAGCCAGTTATGAAAGTTGTTGGGCAAATCTAAAGTGTTTGGTTTAAATTTCAGAAACAAGCATCAAATAAAATGTAGTAAAAAATGGGTTTATACAGTTTTTCTGTTCTCTCAGATGGAAAGTAATTTCCTCCTTTGAAGGAAGTCTTGTACCATAAGCAGCATAGTCAGTGAATATCAATGACATTTAACTGGTAGGCTTGTTCAGTAAGAGGTGGTTTGTTGGTTGGTTGGTTTTTGTTTTTTAGTGAAAAATTTTTCTGTAAGAACATTTGGTCTCATGACCAAAAACTTTTGGCAAGTGATTGAGCTGTGACAGGGAGGTGCCAAATGGGAATTAGGTGCCCAGTTCTCACTGACATTGAGCATCTTCACTGCCATTTGTTCTTTTGTTAATCTCTTTTTGATCCGAAGTAATTGGCTTCTGCCGGTGTATCTTTATCTCCTTCTGTGAGCCATGTGTGACAGAGAATATGTTGTAGGGAGATTCGGCCTGCTCATCAAAAAGAGCATCATCTGTGTGCTGGCAGCTTGTTGGATGTGCCAGCATGCTGAATGTGGCTTGCAGACCTGTGGAGTGGGAGAGCACCAGGGCAGGAGTCACCTTCTGGTGACCTTATTATGCCAGCAACCAAAATGAATTGCTCCAATATGTAATAACCAGGTAGAGGCTGGATTCCATGGATTCAGTCAAGCTCTGTATTGGCTGCAAAGGCATGGTTGCTCTGGCTGATAACCTTGGATGCTATCAGGCTCCTGGTATCTACAAGCTTCTTGACTTAGATCCAAGATAAGAGATCTCAATTTTGTTGCTCTTTCAAAGCTTAAAACAGCTCTTAGCTGCTTCAGAATGGAGGAAAAAGCCTCAACAAAATCACCTCTTCCCCTCAAAAGAGAAAAGCCCGGAAAGAGAAAAGAGAAAAACCTTAACAAAATGACAACCAGAAAACTAACAAACCAGAAAAACCCCTCAAACAAGCTAAAATACTAAAAAAACCCCAGCCCTGAACAGTGAACCACAAAAAGCTCTGAAGAGCCCTTGAATTTGAATGGGGGAATGATTTGTATTGAAGTTTCAAAAAGACAAAACTGTTTGTGAAGCCTTTTTAGTGCCTTTGTAGGAAAACTCCAACATAATGCTAAGCAAATTGCCTTAGCCAAACTTTCTACAGGTTGCTAATTTCATCTGACTTGTCGTGCTGCCTTAGTTTGCTTTACAAAATTCCTGATCATCAACAGATGTGAGAAATAAGGGTGGGAGCTGAGCTAGGCTATGCCATAGGTAATACTGATGATCCATATCTGGGCTGATTTTACTGGTTTTGAATGGTTTTTCATTGTTTTGCATGTTTGTATGCTGACCATCCCATGTGCAGAACTGGTGCAGTGAGTGACATAATTTTATTAAGCATCCAAACACTACCCAACAGCATAGAAAAATCCTGGTAAACAGCTGTTTTGGAAGGGAAAACTGGAAAACAAGAGATAGACTTGGAAAATATTTTTATTATTCAGTCTACTTAGTGAGTTCTGTTTCTCCTCAGTGCCTTGGATAGCAAGGGGAAGGCTCGTAGGGGGAGAAGAGGGACCAGAGAACTAACAATTATATAACAATGCAAAGAAGAGAGAACCATGCCTGGTTAGGCAGTCTGTGCTGTGTAAGTCACTTTTTTTTGCAGGGGTGTTTGTGGAGATGTGGGGTGTTTGTGGAGATGTGTGCAAAGCAAAAACAGTGGGTAGTTTATAAACATTAATTAAAGCATGTGGTGATTTTATAAGTGAATATTGTTCAATTACAACTGAACAATAGGAGTCAATTGCACATTTTTTCCAAAGGGCATTTAGTGACTCTAGATAAGCCACTGCATGGAGAAATTCCCTCAGTTCTTGACTCATAGCCGTAACTCCCAAGGCAGTAATTCCAAATAGTAACCAAGCAGTCTTCTGCTGTTTTAGGCCATGATCACTGCAGTGGCTTCCCCTGTAATTTCTAGACAATGTGGTTTGTGTATTGTATTTTATAGTTTTCTATAATTGTACAATTAGCTTAATGCACATATTTCAATATATAATATTAAACTATACAAGGTGTGTAATACTTCGTATACATTTAAATTTTATGGGTTTTTTAATATAGTGTTAAACTCAAAAGGCTTTTTTTAAAAGTTAAATTTTAATTTCTTGATGTCATTGATGACAAAGAACAGGATAGGGTACCTATAGACCTGTAGGGATCTCACAGTATGTAAATGAATCCATTTTCCAGCTTCTTTTGTCACATGTGATTCTGGCTTCTCTCAAGCGCAGATGAAGACTATGGGAGGCATTTACATACAAACAAACAAAAAACTCCAACCACACATTGCTTTAGAGGGCTGGAAAGTCTCCATAGGATTCTCTTCTTTACAAAAGCATATTAATATACAGACTATATGAGTATTGCACTGTTTTTTTAAATCATTAGCTAACTTTAGCAATTCTGAAAACATGGGTCAACAAAACATGAAATATTTTTAAAATTATTTTAAACAGCTGAAAAAGTCTCTAGGGTTGAGTGAAACATTTGCTTGGCTCAAGTAATAGTTTCATGATATTGATGTATTAAATCTACGTCAACAGATGTAATGCACTGTAAATGGAATTTTTATTGCTTTAAAATCAGTGAAATACAGGGCTTCAAATCGATAAAAGGGTTAAAAATATCAATGTAAAGGACTAAATCCAATTAAAAATTGAAATGCTTTGCTAGAAGCATCAGCAACACTTTGCCATAAAAATGTGCAGACAGCTTGGTTTTATGAAGGCAAATCTTAAAAAGTTCATTTATCACTGTATTACCCAATTCTGCTGTTACTCCTACATTCTTTTCCTTTTCTGAGTTGAGAGGAAAGCCTGAACTGAAAGATCTCACTCAGCCTCAATTTGGTAACCTCTTGAAGTAGGCAGCTATTGTGGAATGGAAAAAAAAAAAAGCTGTTCCAAGTCTTAAAAGTTCTGGAGAATCTACTTTTGCCTTTGATAAAATGGTCTGAGCGTTGCTAGGCCCTTGGCAGCTACCTCAGTGTGCACAGCAGCCTTTTCCCTCTAGCTGCTTGTGCTTGGTTTTCCTTGTGGAAGTGGAAGTTGTTTTCAGGTTGTGCCTTACCCTGCTCCTCAGCTCTGTCCTGGTTGGCTCCCTTGGCTGCCTTAGGTTTGGAGAGGCTGAGGGTGAGCTAATAGAGGGATAAGCAGATTTGGGCTGACCTGAGGCACAGGGAAGGCAGCTCGGAGCCTGTCCAGGAGCATGGCATGAAGCACCCTGCTGCTTGCTCGGGGTTTTGGCTATCTCCTTCAGCCAGTCAGAAAATCCTACAGCTGCTGGTCTCCCGAGGTGCTGTAAGCTCTAACAAGTTATGCACTGTGCTCAAGAAAGAGATGTCTCATAAAGTGTATCTCTGTTTTTGGGAGCACTGAAAATCTGGGTGTGGATAAAGTGTCCAGTGTTGCCAAGAGGATAGTTGTGATTTAGAAAGAAAGTAAAACATGCACTAGAATGAAGTACCTGACTTGGGGGCACAAAAGAGACTTTGGAGCTTTTAAGTTTCTTGTCCAAGGGCTCTGTTTGGTACCTGATGGTGCTGCAATGGCTGAACATCAACTTGTACAGAAGTGGCCTAAATCCTGCCAGAATGCAGCTCCCTCTGCCAAGAGCTAGGACAGGAATCTCCTGCTGTGCAGAAGCCACAGTGAGCAGAGTCTGTTACTGGTGATGAGAAAGGAACCCACTTAACTCAGGCTGAGGAATTACTTCTCTGCTGAACTGGATCCAGGCAAAAGTCTTGTACCTATAAATTACTTAAAGGCTTTTACATTTCTGAGGGGGAAAACCCCTTTGGCATGGGCTTTGGTGTTGGGAATAGGATGTGCTTCTCTGATGCTACAGAAATAGCCTGGAAGTCTCAGTCTAACCTGTTCTGATGGTTTTTCTTGTGATTTTATGTCTTTCTTGTTCCAGAGTTGTTTGCCATTTCCTCTAGGGACCCTTACTTCTGAGACAAACACAACAGAACATGTACTGACTTGTGAAGGGCTTTAGGTATTATGAAAGTTTAGTGAGGAAAAAAATAGGATAAAAAAACCGCTCGAAGGTGCCATTACTTGGTGGATTATCTTCAGCTTCAGACCTCTGGTTAATAAGTACTTGAGGGAGGGGAGGAGACAGGGGAAGAAGAAATTATCTTGTCATGGGAAATAATTTAGAACTGCTATAAAAACTCAGCAACTCTTTGTATTCACTTGACCACTTGTAAATCAGTCCCCTGATCCTTAAGCCACTTAAGCCAGTGAGTAAATTTACTCTAATTAGTTCAAGAGGGTATAGATAAAAGTTTATGCAAGGTTTTTTCAAGTCTAGACCTATACTGGGTGGCTCGTACCTGCTCAAAATTACCCCTTTAAAACTACTTACATGTTTTATCAGAACCAAAATTGGTATAAATCTTATGCGAACTCAGTCACCAAACCTTACATTTATTTTCCCTCTTCAAAAAATAGTTGTACAATGGGACAGTGTGTGAAACATCCCTGCATCTCCCATCATTATGGGCTTCTGCTGACAGACCAGGATGGTCCCTGAGTGCTCTGAGACCTGCCACAACTCTGCTCATGGGCTCCCAAAGCCAGCTCTGTCAGCTATGCGTGTCATTGCTGATGGGTTATTGGCTTATGGCAAAGAGTGACTCTGTGGCCAGTTTCCCAATGTTCCTGCCCTGATCTGAGCCTTATAATATCATATTAACAGATAAATATGACTCCTGACCTATTTATTTTCAGAATGATTTGGGAAGTGCTGTGGGTTGCGTGATGTACAAATCTAAGATTTAGAGGATTACTGGGGAATATTAAATTGTTGTGGCTGGATCACATTCAGCCTAAGAATCAAGATTTTTTTTTTTCTGAAAGTTGATACATAATGTAATTTTATTCTTAGTCATCACAAGCTTCTCTTTTTTGTATTGTTTTTTAAATATTTGGCTTCTTTGTAGAAGCCAATAAGATACTGACAATTTCAGCCTCAAATTCAAAGGTCCAAGAGTTCATGAAAATCTAATTCATACTAAAGACCGAGACTTTTGTTCCCAATCTGGTGAGCATTATCAGATTCTGCATCACTCAAATGGAGAGAGGTGCATAGGAATTGCTTGTTAATGTGGCAATTTCTTCCACTGTTTTCATTAGGCCATTGGAGAAGGGGGCAAGTACCCTTTATTTTAATGCAAATAGCAGCTGGAGGCCTAGTTCTGCTGAGAATTTAACTCTGAGTAACTACTGAGCTTAATCATGTTAGTAAACATTTCCCCAGCATAGGTGGCATCTGTGTCTTTTAAGGGAGTAAGGTTTGATATACAATGATACACAATGGATTTTGGATGGCAAAGCCATCCAAATAATTCCTCTCTTTCTAGGTCAGTGCTTTCTTCAGCCTGTGCTTGTGTTCTGAGAGGCAGTGGCTGTGAAGTGTCTGTGGGGCTCTGCATGACGCTGGTGTCGCGTTTTCACTTCGATATGTTAGAGCGTTGTGGATGATGTTGTATCTGCAAAAGCTGTGCTACCAAAGTTGTCAGGCTTCAGCTAACAAAGTGTGTGCTCTTCCCTCAGGAGATATCACTCTAATTTTAGACATTTGGAAACAGGGTATAACAGAAGTAGAGATAGGGGAAGAAGGTGAGAACTGGATGTATTAGATCAGTAAACATTCTGAATTTACTCAGTAAAAGTGGAGCGCAGTAGAAGGAAAAGTACATAAAAGAATGAATGACCTTTGTTAGCTCATCATTACAGCTGTCAGCATAAAAGCAGATCTGGAGGAGATGTGAATCAGGAGAGCAGAGCAGATGGGTATGGTGAGGGTAGCTGAAGAGTGAAACTGGGGACAAGAAGTGGAGGTTTTTTTTATGGGAGAAGCGGGTGCTCTGTGGAGTCTGATGTGCCAAATCCCAAGTCCTTGAATATTTGATCATGTTTAACTATGGATCTGGATGAGAGAGTGAAAATGTACTGAAATATACAGAGAAGCCAAGAAGGTTAAGGCTAAAAAACCAAACTTTCTTGTGTGTGAAGAAAAGAGAATTAGTACAGAGACCTAGATTAGTGAAAGAACAGAGTAATATAAGGAACACAACATTTAGTAGCTGTGGGTTTTTTGGGAGGGGGGTGGGGGTGGGGAGTGTGTCCTTGTGTCTTGAGTGCACAAAATGAGAAGTTCTTGCTAGTCAAATATCTGTTATGGAGGCCTGGATGAGAGTTTTAACTGTCAGAGCTGAAAGGAGAGGTCACTTCCTAGACACTGTGGTCTTTGTCCTTTTAGTTTTGCTCTTAGGGAAAGCTCTAAATGAGGTAGTACAGCATGAATATGTGGCCCACGAAGGGTTTACAGTGAAGAACAAACTGTATTAAATTAAAATATGCATAAAAACTAAATTAGACTAGCTTATAAAGTGAAGTTGAAGCCAATTATGGAAATTAAGAATGATGTAATAGTTAATGAAACCAGTGTAGCAAGCACAGTGAAGCTCTGCTGATTGCCAAGAACATCTTGCTTTTACAGTACTTATGTAACCATCAGGAAAGGCCTCAGAGTGTTTTTAATAACAATAAGCCTTTTTAATAACACTTTTTTGCTGCTTCTTTTTTTGCTCTTTTTCCCCGGCAATATTTGGTGCTGCAGGTGGGTGGGGGTGTGTGTGCTTAAAAAAAAATTTAAAAATTGGTAATTTTCCCAAGGAGTATTCCAGGTTATACATGGGATTTTAATGTCATTGTGATCTTCTGTGAATTGCATGTGTGTATTTCATTAACAAGGAAACTTCTGGCTCCTGAGGGTTTTTGCTGCCCTTTCTATCTGAATGGAAGGTTTGTGTGGTTGTTTGTCTTGATTTACTTCCGTAGTCAATAGTCCAAATTTAATTTCATTAGAGGAAAGAAATAGCCAACAAAAACCCAAAGCAATGTAATTTTGTGTTGGTTCTGTGACAGTAGTTGTTTTCCAAATTTTTGTGCTCTTAGAAAATGGCATAATGTGGATTTGAGCATTACAGAACTTCATTTCCCACTTCTCTGAACACATCAGCCTTATTGCTTCAACAGAAAAACTGGACTTCACAAATACTGGTCTGACTAAAGTAATAATCAAATAAGTGTAATGGACAGGAATCTTCATTTTAAAATAGAGATTTCTTTTAGTATAGTCTGATAATAGAAAATCACCTGCTACAGATGGCTTTTTCTTCAGGTTCTAAATTTCTTTTGTGCTTGACAGATATATGGTAAAAAATAAACATATGAAAAACTTGCTGGCTTGGAAGTTGAGAGATCATTTCTACTTGAGTTGCTTATAAGATCTTAGTGTACCAGGTCAACATGAAAACCAGAAAAGTTAGAAGATTTAAAAATGTGTTCTGAATTATCAGCGCCAACTCCTTGTAGAAATACCGGGATTTGCCAAAATTTTTCCTGAGAAGAGCAACAGTAGAACAGGACATATACTCAGGCACAAGGAAGTGAAGTGCTGGGCTCTGCTGTGCCTAAAGCTCATTACTGGCATCAGCAGGGGGCTTCACTGGCGTTTCAAATCCCAAATGATATAGTGGAGTGCTTATTTTTCAGGATTCTCCAAGAGCCCATGCTTTTTCATGTTTAGACTTTTTGTAATACTTGTACCAAAGATCCTCTTTTAGTGGCTGGCGATTGTTGTTGTGGGTGCTCCTGCTTTCCTGAGTGGGGAGAGCTCAAGGTGAACGTGCTCCTCCTCTCTTGCATCATGTAATCATCTTCGTGTTCCTCCGGTGTCCAACTGTCTTCTTCATCCTGGGTTTTCCTGAGCTATCTCAGCTTTTGCTGGGTGGAAAACAGATCCTCAGAAGTAAATTACTGTGTGGAGCAAAGGCCTCTGCAGATGGCAGAGAGAGTGTATTTGGTATTGTATTCCCACGAGAGACTCCATCTCTTCAGTGAATTAAACAAACTGTCTGTTAGCCTTAACCTGAGAAGTTTGATTCAAACCTGCCATCAGTGAATTTTCGGTGATTTTCTGAGAAATACATGATGGATTAAGAAAAAAAAAAATGTCTCGAAGCCCCCCTTGTTAATTTGCAAAGTATCATTTCTTAATTGGAAGCTGACCTGAAATGTTGAGAAACTAATGAGAACATGGTCCTTGGAGTTGGTTATCTTGACATCTTTTCTTTTGGGCATCTGCACTTGCTCAGTACATGTATTACTTCCAGTTGTAGAGAAGAATGTCTAAAGAGGGTTATTAACAGTTTTGCATCATGAACTAGGCTGTAGTCTAAATTTGTGTTAATATCATGCAATAAGGAGAAGCTGTTACTAAGTCCTTAGAAATTCTTTGAGTTATGCACATGGTAGCAAGATGCACCAACTAACTTGTATTTCTGTCATACCAAGATAAATATATTGAGCTTGGATCAGGGGCTGGTTTTGGCATACTGGAGTTTAAGTGAAGCAGTGTAAGTGGAAAATAACCAAAAGCAGACTGGATAAGGCTACACTTCAAAGAAGTCCAAGATGCCTCAAAGATATTCACTTTTCTAAGTGAAGTCATACTCAGTTAATTCTCAGTCAGAATTTCTGGAATTCTGTGGTAGGTTTTTGATAATGGTATTACTGTGTTTGTGATCCTAGGCTGACTCTAATTTTTAAAAATGAATTACATTATTTTCTTTGTTTTCCCCTTCCTCAGCTTAAGTTTTTGCCAAAACAAGTTTATTTTGCAAATAATTTCTGAGCTTGAAAGCACTGTCTCTATTACACATGAAATAGTGGAAACAATGCAACAGCTCATTGCATTGTATGTGTCTTTTTCCCTTGTCATCTATTGTACCTCATAAAGCAAACATCCCAAACAAAGGATTAAATAAGAAAAAGTATAAAAAGAAAGGGAAGTGAAACAAGAATAGGAGAGGAAACATAAAGCAGATACATATTTTTCTTTTATTTCAGAGAAAAATTGATTATAAATGAGACACAAACAGGTTCTAAAACACTAATATCACTCTTTCCTATATTGGCTAAACACAATAGTATTTTGTATCTGCACAGAATCATCAAAGAACTTGATGTTGGTTGTTTTTATAGCTGAGGTAAATATATTTGCTGAAGAATATGATTTGCAGATTTTATTGTAACTTTATGTAACTAATGACTTTTTTTTGACTGACTGGGACAAAACACTCATTTTGATTTGAACACAAGTTATACTATTTTCCATCTTTAGTACTTTGTTGTAAGACTTCTAAGCTTGGGGTTCTGTCTATGAGCATATTACAAATATTACTGCCTTTTATTTTCTGGAAGGGCGATAAAATATCGTGTGTGTGTCCATTTTTTTCCTGTTTGTTACATACAGCTGCAAATTCAGCGTGAAATCACTGCAGAGATAATTCATACCATTCTCCACTATCTTGCATTAAACCAGAGACACCCCAGAGACCATAACATTATCTGAGGGATTACAAACTATGCAAATACAGACTTGCCATGCAGGGTTAAGCTAGACCGTGTAATTTCTGAAACAACAAAAAAGAAGACAGGTAAAGTGTATTTATTTTTCTTTGGTCCATTACAGCCAGGTTTTCAGCTACTACCTCATAATTATTCTGTCGGAGGAAGGAGACTTTTCTCTTTTAGGAAAGGTTCTTGATGAAAAGTGATAAAATGTAAAGCACAATTCAGGCTGAACAAACTTCTCAGTTGTGGAGTATGAGGCATTTAAGGGATATGCATGAAGGAATTTTTTTTGAACCGATGAAGGACGTTGTAGCAGAACATAAATAACTGAGTTTATCATAGAAAAGGGAAAATTAGCCTAGAAAATTGTACAGCCTTGGTTGTTTGCTCAGAAGACCTCTGGTATATTTTGACTGCACTTAAATCAAGTAAGTAACTTTTGCCCTTTGTGACTAGACAAAGGCTCAAATTATCACCACACCAGAGATTTTTAAAATAATGGGTAAATTAACATTTCAATTCATTGGACTGAAACAAGCACTAGAATCAGAAATGACCTGTTTAAGGATGCCCTTTTTATTTGTCCTGAACTTCTTGTCTTTGATTATACACTGTACAACATTTAGAGTTTGAATAGATACAAAAAGCAATAAGAATTCATTGCTAGTCTGTAGAAAGTTTTCTGGAATACCAGATGGTCAGAGAGGGGGAGAGACAGTAAAAAGTTGATGCAGGCTGCCACTTTGTCCCTCCAGACGAACTAGCTGACCTTGGTGAACTTGTTTCTTGCGTGCATGAAATGCATCTCCAAATATTTGCTTTGCTTGTTTGTATGTGTACATATACATTTATATATTTTAAAGGTCCTCTTTATATGTGGCTACATGTGCATGTGTTTTTATGTGTGTATCTATTTAGTTCTTCATACAGTAAATTAGAAGAAAGTGGGTTTTAGAGAGTTGGTTAAGGGCTGACTTCCTCTTGTGGATTAAACTGCTTGCAAAGACAGAAGTTTATTGGCTTAGTAGTTGAAATTTTAGTCTGTTATCGTCTTTGTCCATGTCAGTATTTATAACTGTCAGATATTTGCTGGTTTTGTTCTGGTTGTCATTTGACAGATTTGAAAACATCATGTGTGAAATTACTGGGCCAGTATGGAGCATGGTCTAAACTATTTGAGGTGAGTAGAAGGACGGTGTCAGTGAATTGCATGGACTGACCATGGCCAGCTTTGGTCACCATGTGCTAAATGGTGTTGTGGCCATTAGTCACAAGACCTGCATCCCATCAGACATTGTAAGGGGGGAATACAGGAGCGTTCCAGGACAGTTTGTCATAAAGATAGTGGTTCCTCCAGACTCTCCTGATGGTGCCACCAGTGAATGTGGCTTAGCAATTCCCTGTCAATTTACTTTTTTCCTACAGCTGACAGCTAGCTAACATGAGAGCAGCTATGATACAAAAGTCCTGCTGCCGATTCTGTGGTTTGCCCCAGCATAAGTAAGAGCTGGTACATGACCATCTCATTCATGGTGGTGAAAAGCAAGAAAATTACAGGGTTGAAGCAATCAATGGGCAGTGGTTGCTTGCATTTTGTTCGCAGTTCTTTGAGCATCAAAAGGCGTAGAAGCAAGCTGACAGATTGTTAATTCCTTTTCTTACACATAGCACCCAGTATAAATATAGAAAAGGAAGGAGGAGGTTTGGGCTTATTCCAGGCAGGATCCCAGTTCCCTCCATTTGGTACATGGGTGGTGTTTCCTCTTCTGGCGCTTGGGGATTTGATTGTTTACACAGGTTTGCTTAGCGAGTGCACAATTTAAAAAATGATTTGACAGGAAAACAGACTTGCCTGCATGTGTGCATAGGAACATGGGAATTTACACGTTCTGTGTGGATGCAGGGCACAGACAAGAAACACAAGTGTGGCACTCAAGAGAACGTGGTCTGTGATGGGAACCTCTTGCCCCACGCTCAGCCTTTCTCCTGCAGCTCCCCAGTGCGTGGCTCCCTCCCTGCCAGCTGCTGTTTGCTGGAGTGAGCAGGGAGGGGGGTGTGGCTGTGAGATGAAGTTATGCCTCAGGACTGGCAAGAATTATTGATTCTTGCTGTAGGTACTTGGTGTTGGGGGCACTGAAAGCCTGCTGGGGACAAAAAAGGAAGACAAGGCTCCGGTGCCTTGCTGTGACTTGCTCAGCTGTATTACAGATGTGAAATAAATCATGCATTTGTTTTACGTGGTAGCAATGATGATTTGTGCATGCAGGGAATCCGTATTGCATAGGATGCAGCAGCTGTACTTGCTGTGGTTTTATTGTTGATTGCAATGTAGATTGTTTAGAAAGCACTTAGAAATGCAGAACGCAGAGCTAAAAATATTTGGATATCAATTAAATAACCTCCTAAGCATAGAATTAAGTTCATCAGGAGACTCAATATTGCCCTTACGTGTTGATGAAGATCTGTCATCTCTTCAGATTTCTGTGAATACTTAAACAATACTATTTGCTTCCTTTGCGTTCTTTTAATGACAGTTCTTCTAAGTAAAATGTGAAAAGAGAGAGAAGCTGAATTTGTCTTATATTCACATTGTTAATCTTACAGTTGCTTAGCTTATGCTTGGTTCTTCACAATAAATCACTTAAAAGCCAGTTTAAAACTTCAATTTCAGTATTAAGACATAGTGCAGGAAGAGAAGTGAGTACAGCGTAAGAGTTGTAAAGGGGAGAAGTCTTTCTAAAGCCTGCGCAGTGTCTGATGTCATTACAAGTACTACTCAGAAACCAGATTGTAAAATCTGAGTGTCACCGGTGCTGCTGTTTTAAACTCCACTGCTTGTTCTGTGTAGTCCTCCTGTTGCATAATGTTGGTTGTAGACAGTGAAAGGAAAGAGAGGTATTTCAGTATTTTGTGACAGCTGCTTCATTGATTTCAAATGAATTACGTGAACACTTTCAGTTGCCTTTTTCTCAATTCTCATTACTCCTTGGCAACACTAATAAAGAATAATATAAACGGCAAATTGAAGACAAAATGACAATCATACAAAAAATTAAAACAACTTTTCCTCTTGTCTCAGTCCTGTGGGAGCCAATATTGTGCTCATATAATTTTGCATTAGATGGATGTGGTAATCAGAGTAAGTCGAAGTGTAGTGGAGGTTTTATTAGCACTAGAGAAGCAGAGATGTCTTCCAGGGATGAACATAGCACCTTTTGCAATTTGAATTCTGTTTCAACAAAGCTGAATCAGACACTTGTTCATTTTCATGCCCTCTATGCTTTAACTTTGCCAGCCGTGCATTTACTGCCCACTGGGTGCTTTCCATACTTCTCTCTTATATCTTCTGGATTTATTTCCTTGTCTATTCCTTTCTGTCCCTCACTTACTGCTAATAATTAGCTGTCTTCTGGAAGTGAGAGTGTTAGAGATCCCTGAAACTGATCTGTGTTGATCGTGCAGCCACCAAACAATGGCAGAGCCAGGGCTGTTCCCTAGTCCTAGGGTCAGCATTGCCTGGGAAAATTGTAGCAGCCAAGAACTGGCTGGTTACAGTGGAATGTTTTTCTCTTCATTTTTTTTATTTTTTTAAGAACTGAAAAATACTTCTATGTAACCTAAAAAAAAAATCTGGGTTTTTTGTGTTTTTTCTTGTTTCAATTGTGTTTTTTGATAAAGTTGAATCAGTAGAACTTTCTTGAAGACTGATAAGAGCAATGTAATTAGGTAGCAATTACATGATCTGATTTAACTTCTGCAAAATGACCTTTCAACTGGCAAATAACCCTTGAAATAATTCTGATTCAGTGCATCAAATAAAAGGATAAATCTTGGGCAAAATTTTTTCAGATTTCTGAGACAAGCAAAAGACTGTTTTATATGAGGGTGTCATTTTTGTGTTATAGGAATGACAAATGACAACCAGTGATTAGGAAATACTTTAGTAGAGTTGGTAGCAAGGCATTTAATGAGTAAGGAAATTAGTTTAAAAAATGCCAGTGTACACTGAGGGTATGGTTTTAGAAGGGATGATAGCTTTTTCTGTGATCAGTAACCTGTACAGTGTTGAGAATTCATTTGAAATGTAAAGCATGGGGCAGGCCAAATAACCTGGACATAGAGTATCTGGAAAAATGTATTGCTTATTACAAAATGTAAAATGGTGATAATTGATGATAAAAGAAAAAAATTATCTTGATCTTAAACTAACTCCTGCCTTTCTTTGACTGAAATATGTGTTGGTCTGTGTCATGGAGGCAGTTTGGTCCAGCTGAGTAAGACTGGCTTCCAAATTGTAGCCATTTCCTGAGTTGGCAGCTCAATAATGCTTTCACCAAGCTGTGCTCCCTGTTATTGCTGGCCCTTCTCCTGGGAGCTATGCTTCCTGTACTTAATTAGATCAGAAAAAGATGAGCTGTTCCCCTCTTCCTCCCTTCAGGTTCACGTCTGGATGGTCTCAATTCCAGTGCTGAGTAGCACAGCTTACTGAGTTGGCTGCTAACCTGAGAGCCCCCCTTCAGTGAGAGGATCTGGTTTGCCTTCTCATTTTGAGAAGAGGGTAAATTCCAGCTAAAATTGCTCCTTTGTTAGTATCAAACCCAGTGTGACTGATTTGGGGAAAGAGGAAGTGTAATGTTCCCAGTGCCTTGGTCATGGTTGGGTATTTTCATAGCTTGGATTTAGAAATCTTCCTTTCCTTCTCTGAGTTACGTCAATATGCAGAAAAAGATATCATGTTCTCTAATTAATGGTGAAATGAATCCTGGCAAATACAGTTCTCCATGTACCAAGCAGCCAGAAATGGTTTAAAGGTTCCAATACCAAGCAATGTCAAGCTTGCCTGGAAAAGCCAGCTCTAATAGGAGCTAAGCTGGATCAGCTGAGTTCTTGGCTTCTCTAAAATGATCTGCAAAGAGCATTACTTAGTAGCATATCAGTAGGCCGGGCATACATTTGACAATCTTCATTAAAACTCCAGTGATTATATTGGTCAGTAACAGTAACACCATCTTGTCATTGAGGATTTAGGTAAGTAAGGTTCTGAGGACAGAGGTTGTAAGTAGGTGATGTTAAATGGGTCCAGCTGCATTTGGTGCCTTCCACCCCACACAGCTGGGTGATGGCAGAAGAATGCAAAAACACTAGCTGTGGCTGCTGCTTTTTTTTTTATCTATGTGTAGTTTTGCCTTTTACATGATAACAGAATAATCTCACATTAAAAAGTTATAATGCACACACATGAACAATTGGAAGCAGTAAATGATTATTCATCTTTGTTTAGAAAAATATGTATGTAAGGGCTCCTCACCTTTCTAAGGAGGATGCATGGAACAGCTCATTGCAGGCAGCAAGAACAGGACCATGTATTTTTACATATTGCTTTTGAATTTAGCAAAATGCTGAGGGAGAGTGGGAGGGAATCAGCCTCATTTGTTAACATTATTTGAACCCTTTAACTGTTCCCAGGTGGTTACAGTCAGTCCTCAGTAGGAAGACTAGGACCAAATTCCCTCGTTCCAGTGTCAGAAAGGTCATATGCTAGAATCTGGAAACATTATTCACCTTGTGTGCCAAATGCAGATTTTCTGAAAATAGCCATATGCCAGTTTGTTATGGTGATGTGCACATGCTTGAGCTAGTATGTTGCTTCTGATGCCAAGTGTCTGTCTCAATGAGCTGAGTAAAGCAGAGTGTCGGTGCAGCGAGTATAATCCATTCTAATATTAGAACGTGGGGCCGGATCCTGCCCGCCCAGCGCGGCGACTGCGGCTCAGAGAGCTCAGCACCTCAGAGAGCTCAGCACCTCAGAGAGCTCAGCACCTCAGAGAGCTCAGCACCTCAGAGAGCTCAGCACCTCAGAGAGCTCAGCACCTCTGTGCCCTCTGCAAACAGCTTCTCCGGCTTCTATTTATTTTATTTCTTTTTCTAGGAAATATGAGTGAAGGACAGCTAATCTCCTCACCAAATACAGTTGCAGTGTGGTCTGCTGGACAAGTACTGTGTTGAGTATTTGTTTATCTCAATTAATGCACTTCTAGCTTGACAGACAGCCCTATCCATTGTCATCTGTATGTGGAAAGGGAGTTTGCAAGTGATGAAAGTAATACCATTAAAAAACAAAGAAAACCCCTGCGTCAGTCCCATAGATTTAACTTATCTGGCCATGTCTGAATTTGATTAACAGGGTTAAGGGCTTCTGAAAATGAAGTTGTACAAGGAAGTAGCAGCACGGAAGTGTTGGGGGATAGGTCAGTAGGTAGGTGCGAAGTGTTACTTCTCTGGCTCTAGCTTGGTTTGTTATTAGGAAGGGAGATTGCCTGCATAACTGGCAGTCTGGTATCTCTGTCCCACCCCAAACCTTTAGGAAAACCCAGCTCAGAGCCCTGTGTTGACTTTGAAATGGCAAACTGGGTAGGATTGACAGGAGAGCCGTTCAGAGCTGATGCTGCCACCTTTGGGCCAGCTAGAAATATCTCCCTATGGTGTCATGTATGCCTTCCAAACCACCAGTTGCAAGTAAAATTTCAAATTTCCCTAACCACTGGAGATTTTGAGCACTGGTCTAGTCTAAAACTCCTGTTCAGTGCAGGCCTACGTATTAGACTTTAAATCAAAATTGCACCTCGGTCATAATAAGTATTGGTAATATAATTTAGGGCATGTGATTGTAAAGAGCATGAGTGCTCTTTTTAGTCAATATTAAAATCTATTCTCTCTTGCCTATGTTTCATTTCAGTTGATATTTCCTTCTAATAAATAGATCAGTGTTGATGTTTAATTCAGTGGTGTATTTGCTAAATATTCATTTGTTAAAACATTAGAAAAATCAGAAATCTTTTTTCTTTACAACCCCTTTCTACTCAGTGCTTCCCACCTGTCAAATCTGTCTCTTTAAGTGCTTTTTACTTTGGTCAGTTTTAAAATCATTAGAGCAGGACAAAGATGTTTCTTGACATAATTGAAAAATAAAGATACATTGTCAAAAATGTGTGGTGCTGTGTCTATGGTACTTATAGGAAACTCATCACCATAGTAACTAAGCCTCTGCTAAATAATTACCAACAGATTTGTTCTTTTATGTCTTCTAACTATGTCTAGCCTTGACTATACTTTTAAATATAAGAATGGTGTGCACATACATGTTAGCACGCTGCATTTGGGAGATAAGCCAAAGAACTCACCATACAGGGTCCGAATTCTTGCAGAAGTGGTTTCTGATTTCTAGGTGTTCATGGCTGCTGTTTTCTCACAAATGAAAGAGCAGTGCAGAACAGCTTTTATAAAAACTATCTTAGTGCTACAGCTATCATGGGAAGCCAGTCCTCAGGAGAAAAGCAAGCATTTTTTACACAGCCAAAGCAATTTTTCGAAAGATAATAATTTTGTGTTTAATAAGCAACTATTTCAAATAGCAAAGTTCCCTGCCTTGGCTGTTCCTCCTACACCATCAGCAGCACTTGGGCAGTGCCTGCTCATGGTAGATCTGTGGTGTTGCATTTCACCTGCTTTTTATTTTTATTTTTCCCTGCTGTATTGTGCAAAGCAAATGTTCTAATTTGGTGTGGAGGATTTGCTGTCCTGCAGGCTGTGTAACCTGTGTGAACCATGACCAGAGGAGCCAGCTGCAGACTAGAGGGTTTTAGCATCTTCATTCACTTTCTGAGTTGCTGATGATCCTTTCTCTGAACTCTTCTCATGCAGGATGACCCCACATTCGCTTCAGGAGCATTTTGGAGAACACTGAAGTATTTTACAAAATCTATGGCTGCTTATGGGGGAAATGGCCTGCTTCTCCTTAGTTTTGTTGCCTACAAATGCTGTTTAATGGGCATATTCCATTTGTAACCCCATTCTTTTGGGAAGGAATCTGCTAGCTTTTCATGCTGCTCTTAGTGGAGGGATAAATTTAGTTCTCAAAATGTGCTCAGCTTGAACAGCCTGAAGAGATCTAGTGATGTGTTCATGCCTTGAACATGGTCTTGCAAAGCAGTGCTTTTGGGTTCAATAATGACATATGAAGTCTTTGTGCTTCTGGCTGACTGCAGTTTCATCTTGTTCGTTGGGAGATCAGATGGGTTTGTTTTGTGTAGTAGCTAATGCAGCTTGGTGCTTCAAAGAGCTGACAACCAAGTGATCTTTGCCGTGTAGGGGTTTTTTTTGTGTGTTTTGTGGGTTTTTATTTGGTTTTGTTTTGGTGGTTTTTTTTGTCTGAGAGTTGTTGCTTGTGTTAAACAGGCCACAAAACATTTAGGATCAGAGTTCTGAAGCCAGTATGTGTTACCTGTGCTCACAACAACTAATGAGGCACAGATAAGTCCAAGCTTGTAAATTGGTTCTTCACGTTCAGTTATGTGCATTGAAACCCCCCTCTTTCTGTCCTGGTGAGGAACAGCATCCAGATATCTGACAAAGGTAAACATGCTCCTTTTCTATTTTCTTTCAATTTTTTTTTTTAATTTTTTTGGTGTGAGGGGGAACTGAGGAAAAGAAGGGAAGAGGAAAAAATAAAGTAAGGGAGGAGATCATTCTTGACTTTTCTTGTGAAATTCTGGCATGAATCCTACAGGTTTTAGAGGTTGGTGTTTTTTGTTGTATTTAAGTTTTGTGTTTCTTTTTTTTTAACAAAAAACTGCACAAACTGTGAATTGGAGCTAGTCTTTAACACATTAAATATTCATCTGTTTGAGGTACAGGCATGAGGTCTCTCAAGACAGTAGCTGCACTGTATGGTCTCGAGCAGAATGCAGGTTACCCTAGAAACTGTAATAGGAGCAAGACCAGTAACACAGAGGAGCCTGTCATGTGGTATTTTGAATTACCACATGTAAGAGCAGTAACTTGGGACCTGTACTATAAAAGTAATTAGTTGCTGTAAAATGTGTATTTAAAATTGGATTCTTCCAAATATTCACTGTAATTGTTGAAATTTATGTGTGGAGTGGGATAGGAGATGTGAAAGAGTTCAGAGCAGTTTCTGTTGGTATCCTACAGCAGCCTTGTATAGACATGCAGTGTTAAAGCTGAACTGAGGGAGTGAGGTGAACATTATGAAACAAACTCAGACTATTTCCCAAGGAATCAAAGTTGCAAATTTCAGCACTACCATTCCTTTGAAATGTAGAAATTTAAATATGTTCTCAAATGGGATGTGGAACATCTCTGCAACTAAGAAGGTAGATCCACTCAATGTGTTATGAAATTTGTTACAATTTGGTTCAGCAGGGCATAAAATGTACATGCACAGATTTCATTAGCTCAACCCATGTTACTTGTAGCAGTGATAAGCACTGTCTCAATCCATTATCTAACAATAATCTTCTAAATGACAGTATGTTCAAATTCCAAATATCTTTACTAGTGCAATAAGTGAAAAGAGCTTCTCCTCTCTGAAGATTATTCATTTTGGGGAATGTCCTTGATAAAACCTCCTTGTATCCTAGCTAAGGACATGCATATTAAGTCTAATCTGCAGTTTTAAATCCTGCCAAAGATGAAGATTTATGATCAAGGTTAGATTAAACCATGGCAATATTGTTTTGGTTAGTATAACAGCAAAGTATGTAAGTGAATTTTAGGCTACAGAAAGTACAATTTCTTGTTCGTAGTATCTATCCCATTTAATCTGTATTGGAGAAATCATGGTTATAATGTCTCAGTCATTATTCCTCTTAACAGACAATTACTCTTCTGCTGAATCATGTCCCCTGACGTACGGTTTGCTGCTTTTCAAGCCATTTCTAGACTATTAAATAGTCAAATATCCCTTTTGAGCTAAGCATGTGGACTTTCAATTGTAGCTTGTATTTATGCAGTCAACTTTTTGTCCATGTCTCTCATTCCTTCTTTTGGCTTGCATATTCTAGTTGCTTTTCTTTTAAAATGTGAATGCATTTCTAATTTTTAAATCTAATTGGTTTGGGGGATCTATATATTAAAATAAATCAATTTGCTATTGTGTGCTGGGAAATACTGAGCTATATTTCCAAGAATTAAATCTTGCCCAACCTGAGTTCTACATATTAGTAGTCACTAAGTAGCAGTAAGTAGCTTGACAAAATTTTTCAGTTTCATCTTAAATGTTTTGTTTTATTGTGTTTAGTCAGTCATTTGATTCTGTATAACATCATTTGGACAGTTGGGAACATGGCTAAAATTATTGGATATAATCCTGTCTGCGATAACTGAGAGATTTTCATCTATGTGTGCTTCAGTTTCCAATTTCAACACCATCCTTTCCATGTATGTTCCACCAAGAGAGAAAATAATGCAGTGTTTCAGCTGACTCTTTGACCTCTGCACAGTGTAAAACATGAGGTACATAAGGATTAACAAGGTCTGGTTTGCTTTGAAAATGGAATTATGTTAAATGATTAAGAAAACATAATCTCTGGATTTTGTCAATATATTGTGTAACAATCTGTGTGAACCAACAGCTACTGAGAAATGTGCTTTTTAATAAAACTGTTGTGTTTTGGATAATATCTAAAAAGGGGAGTCTAAGAATTTAGTGGGAATGAAAGCAGCAACACAGTACAGAATTTCCTCTGGAAAGTCTCTAGAATTAAATCAAGTGGTTGCTATTATTTTTCCCCCAAAACTTGAGGTCCTTTATCCTGAAGAGTGATTCTCAGAGATTTTCTACTCTAATGGTTCTGAGCAGCCTGCTGTTGCTGATCCTCTTCTGTGTGTGGGTGGACTTCCAGCCTCAGCCACTGTGTTGCTCTCTGGAATTAACTGGAATTTGCCCTAAGGGATTGGATTTTGTCCATAATCTCTTTCTTTCACAGTTCAAAGGGGTGAATTGATCTGCCTTCTGTTTAGGGTGGCCATGAAATTTTGTGGAGTCAAATTTGTCTTTTGATTAACAACGTGAATTTAACAGAGGTGACTGTTTCTGTGCATTAGAGGAGTCTTTGTTCTTGAGAGTAAGTACCAGGGAACTCTGAAATGAATGGCCCAACTTCTTTAATGCTGGATTTCATTATGCTTAAAAAATAAAACTGTACCTGAAAACAAAAATTCAGGTAGTTAGCTGAATTCAGTAATTTGTTTGCATGGTTTAAAGTTTCTAGAAAATGCTTTCTGAAGTGTTTAAATCAGTCTGCACAATATGAAGATTTCTAGCAGATTTTTAAAGAGAAGATTGTAGAAAAATAGCTAAAACATGTTTTTTTTTCTCTTTAATTATTAGGATCTTTACCAAATTTTAAAAATTGAGATGAGTTTGCCATTGAACATTGACTGCCTTAAGGGACCTTTGCTTGATGTTTTCAGATTAACAGCTCTTTCTTGTAGCAGCCTTTATTATCATAAGGAACTGATGAAAATTTTTTAAAATGGTCTTTTGTTTGTGAGCTTGTAGCGAGTTCTAAAATTTCCCCATGTTTACCTGAAAATAATAGTATTCATTATGTCTCAAATTTTGTTACTTACTGCCTGACCAAAGTCCTGTCTCTCCATCAAGGTGATCTATGTGCTTGTTCTCTATCAACTCTTCACTACAAAACCACTGCAGTGTATCTTGGTTTAAATTATGGGAGAGGTAAATTGCATGGCAGAACCCAACACCTTTTTCTTGCCAGTTGAAGCTCATTCTGGATCTAGATCTGAATTCTGACTTCCATTATGTGCTTATTAAAACCATGAAGTTCAGTTACTTATCTGAACCTCTTATTCTGAGTGTTCAGTTTTTCTCCTCCTTCACCTTGTTTTGTATAAATCCTCTTTCCTGTATCCATATTATTGTTATTTTCAAGAGGTACAGGAAAAAACAATGTGTTTTCTTCTTGTTGAAATAGACAACACAAAAAAGATTCAGCAACTAATGCCATGGGTATTTCCAAGGGCAGAACAGTGCTAATGTAACAATGAACAAATAATAAAATCCACCACAGAGGGATTTCAAGTCTATAAAACAAATAACTTGTATGAATATGATAATAGACCAATCGCGTGCAGAAGTGATTTGCACCGGTACAGCTAAGGGTCTGTTTTGAAAAATGTAGCTGGATGTCAATTTGAATATTTTCATGATCTGAAAACATCACTGTCAACTTCCTTCTTTATTCAGAAATTGTTATGCACAAACTGCAAGAAAGCTGTGCTTGTACAGATAGATTAGAAATAAAGACAGTGTAAACCAGGCTATGTAGCAGAATAGAAACATCTGGAAAGTGGAAAGTAAATTATTATTTTTCATTTTAATATTCAGAAATTTTAACAGGAGAGTTTTTTGCTCAACATGAAGATATGCCACAGGATGGCCTTTCCTCCAAGACTTGTACTGAACCTTGTGTAAGTTTAACTTTAGTAAAAGGCACGAACCTTTGGAACTGAGAGGTTTAACCATGCTGTCATGTGAAGCAGGTTTTAAAGCAAAAAAATATTGTTCTTTTTACCCCTGTGAGACTGTTACTGATTTTTGCTTGAGATGACAGCCTCCTCTCTGGCTAGATCAGGTTACCTGCCTGCAGAGTTTCTCCATAGAGCTGGGTGCTTTTTCTGCCTGTGTAGTCACCTAGTGAAGGCGTGTGATGTGTGAATATGTTACATGAAACTTGTGAAACGATTTCTCAACTTAGTTAAAGTGGGCACAAAGTAATTCAACTTTGCTTTTTAGAGGTAAATTTAGTCTATACTAGAACAAATCCAACAAAAAACAATGGGGAAATATTAAGAGTAATTATCCAAAGAGGGAAAAAACCACCTCAGGCTTTGAAGTCAGACTGAATTATGCCATCCTGTAAAACAAATACTTGAAACAAAGCATATAATTATTCTTCAATTTTAATTATTTTTCAGCTTGAAAACAAATCTGTATCCTAAAGATATGGGTTCATTTTCGGTTGCAGACTTGTTTCTGTAGAGTCTTAAGGTAGTTACTTAATCTATAATTTACAGCTTCTATTCAGTAAAATACAATGACAGTATGCTTTTCTTTAACTTTGTCATGCTTGATTTTAGGTACAGCTGCTTTGAAATCCAGTAATTCAAACATATTTCAGGCTAACTGAATCCTTACTCCCCAAGAATTAGCCCATTATGAAATTCAATTACTTCAAAAAATAGATTCCTATCATTTGGAACAATTCAGCAATGGAGTTAACACCTCATTCACACCTTAAAGAATTTAAACGCTGGCTTAAGAGAATTAAGTGCTGAATTTAAATGCAATCTTCTAGCACCATGTGTTTGGACACTTGTAGATAAAAGATCAGTTTAATAGAATTGTGGCTCCTCTTGTCTCATATCTAGCAGAGCACCGATGCAGATCACAGTATCTGTTCCGTGTGATGCAGCTATGTAAAACCACAAAGGACAAACACAGTTGAAAAAACACCTTTGAGGGACTAGAGCAGCTGCATGTACACAGTCATGAGCAAAATCAGATCTGAAAGGTAACTGAGAAGGTCACTAACTACACCATTTCAGGAGTATTATATCAATGTAAAGTAGCTGGAAGGTGCCTTTATACTGTGAATGTTGTGTATGTGTCTGATCTGACTGTCATGTTGTTTCCTGTGTGGAGTCAGGGAGCTTCTGGCAAAAAGGGATGAGAGAAGTTTAAAAACATAGTAGCAAGTATTTTATTGACTTTGTATTGCAATGTCACTTTACTGACACAAGTGACTTTTACAGCACTTTTTCTTCTGATGCTAAAACTGTATTTGATGTCTAAGGTTTTACAGGTCTTCTGGGGGAAAAATAGTGTGGTAGAGTAGATTTAAGTCTCTGAATTTAGAAGGCAGTAATTTACAGAATTGATAGTTACCGTAATCCCACACTTGGGGAGATTACGCACTTGGGGTTACTCTGCCTGGCCTCATCTAAGCACAGGACAAATCTGCTGGGTGCATTGTTGTATTGTTTGCTTTTAACGAAGTATTTGATACAGAATCTGGTCACAAATGCTGGGATGTAGCAGACTATAAATCTAAACCCTCTTTGCCTTGTTAAGAGTCATAGTTGGCTGCAGACCAGTGATCAAATCCCCGAGCAGGCAAGGAGCACAGGCTACTCATGAAGAAAGAAGGCATCGCTGTCTGTGGCTGTGCAAGCCTAACAGAACAGCTAAAGAGAGCTTGGAGATGCAGCTGATGAATATAAAGACAAAGTAAACCTGGTTCTCTGAGGGCAGTGTTGGCAGTGGGCTATGGGTTAGGAATTACAAGTTGGGAAAAGAGCACTTCTTTTTAAGAAAACTGGTTGAAGAACTGAACATTTTTACACCATCACTGGCAGTTCAGATGCTTAGAGGTCTGAGTGAAATTTGATTTACTTTCATTAAAAGTTCATGCTGGCAAGGGAAAGGTTGATACAACTTCTTTTCCAGGCTATCATAGAAAAAAATCCCTGAAGATTGCCTCCCTGAATGTAATCATCTAATCAAGCTAATACCAAGAGAGTGAATTCCATAAACTCCTTGTTTTTGTGAGAAATATGTGGACTGAGATAACTTTTTGGTGAATCAGTTATTTAACTCCAGCTCCAGGATAGTCTGGCAGAGGAAATGACACGAGACAGTGTCTGTCCTGAATATATTAATTATGCCTTTCCATGAACAATGGGTGAATTCTGGCACGTTCCCAGAACTTGCTCAGAAGCCTCTGAAAAAATGTCAGCTCCTACATTGTGAGTTCATTTACTTATAGGTGTAAACAACACAGTTGCCAGTGTTACCTGTGTGCTGGGCAGCAGAGTAAAGTGAACTGCCCCGTGGAATGCAACATTGGGGGCAGGGAAGCTGTAAGGAGTGCAGGTATCTGTCAGGCAGCCACGGCTGCCAGGCTCGGTGTTTTCCCTTTCTAGTTTACAGCTAACCTAGTGAACACTGCATGAGGTGCTGGTGAGGTTGCTTGTGTAGTTTTTGAGGTCCCCAAAGTGTCCTAAAGCTCTATCCAAAATGAAAAGCTAAGTAGTGGCATTGCAGTGGTCATGACAAATCCCAGCAGTTATTAGAGGGTTAGCAATAGCTGGAGCTATGGCTAATGGTATCATTTTATTGAAAGAGGCTGTGTTGGCTAGTACATAATGATTAACTCCCTCTGCACATTTTAAAAAGAGTCCTAGAGTCCTTAATTTCTATTTAAAAGTCTCTAGAGGTAAGCAAAAGAGACCTTGTAAGTACTTACCTGAAAGGCAGCACTTCTAAGCTGTGCAACTTCCCCATGCTGTGTAGTGCACCAGCAGGAGTACTTTAAGTGCAGGTTTTTGTTAGGATTTCCACATAGGATTCCCTTCTAGTTCAGCTAGAGTTCTGACATCTCTGAGCTGATGTTGTTGATTAAGTGCTTAATACATTCTGTACCCACACTGCTGGTGCTGCTGGGTTCCTAAACTTCAAGAATTGTGGGTAAAAGGCAACTGGCTTGAAAGACTCTTCCTCTGATAAACTTCTTTGTGTCGTGCGTACGGTTTTTTGGATAACAGTACTCACAGGCTTGGCTTACAGTTCACTCTGCCAGCTCAGTACTCAGGATGTTCAGTCTGCATTAGCAACAGCAAACCACCAAAATCTTTATGTAAGAAAAATGACAGCATTCTGGGGGGGTGGGGTTTAAAACCTGTTGGTTTTGCACAAAGAAAATTTAAGGCAGAGATGTGTGTTCAGAACACGAAGGGTTGAATATTGAATGACCAAACTTTGCTTTAAAAAAAATGCCATATCTAGGTGGTGTGTATGTATGTGCACTCACTTGTTAGGTATTTGTTTTGTGGAGTGGGTTCAAGCACCTAAATCACAAAGCTGCACTGCTTTGAATAAAGATATGTTTTATGTTATAGATGCTTTGCTGGGAACTTTGCGTGTGCCTGATAATAACTTGGTAACTTCTGAAAGCAAAGATTGAAAACAATTGGGCTGAGTGCTTTTGAATGACACATTATTAATGGTTTGATACGATTATTGTCTGCTGTCTTCTTAGGCCCTTCAAGGTGAAAAAATTGTCACTATTAACTCTTCCCAGTATGTCACTAAATCTCCTTGAAAACTGGTTAAATGGGTGGTATTTAAAGAAATTGGCTTGTTATTCAGTAATAACTGATTACTTTATCAATTCCTTTAGTGGTTCCATGTATTTACATGTCGGTTTTAGTTTCCACAGATAATTTGCACCTTAGAGATGCTGGAGCCTTGTGTCAGTGTTAATATATTAGAATTTTTCTTCTGATAAGAGTGGGTGTCAGACTCTGATTTTAGGTGTAAATACTGTAAGGAAGATCTATCACTGAAGGGGATGTTGTGCTCAAATATTAGAGGCTTATATTCTGAAAATGTGCGTTGGGATCCTGCTACTCTGGTCTGTTCAGGACCTGTGCTTTGCTGGATCAGTGTGTTCTGAGAAATAGTACTTAAGTGATTTTTCATTCTTCTTCTTCAAAAAAAAATAAAAATCTTTTAATGAAAATCCTTTTAGTAGCAAATAACAGCTGTTCACATTTACTGTTAAACTGTCTATAAAAGACAACTTGCAAACCAGCAGCCGTAACAACAGAGCTCCTATACTTGAACAGGAAAATGAAACTTCCAACCTACTAATGTGCTCTTTGCCCCACTCAGTGGGTCCTTGTTATCTCAGTGGTGCCTGAAATTTATGGTAAAGATAGACTACTTTTCTTTATTGCGAGCTCTGCTGAATGCTTTGCTCCCTTTCATGCAGCAGAACTCAAAGGATAAAATGGTACCCCACTATGGCATGCTGAGGAGCTGGGAGTGGGCTTGGGAGAGTTGTCTAAACAGTCTAAACAGGAACCAGTTGTGTAAAGTGAGAAAAAGCCGTAATTCTTAAGGGTTTAAGGAACCATCATCTTGTTAGTAACTACAGTTCCATCTCCTATATTGCAGAGACTTGCTAACTCAATTTGGAAGAGGAGTTGAAAAGTGAATTTGTAGATTTTTATGCCTTTTCATAAGCTGCAAACAAATACACTCTGCTTTTGAGAAAAGAAATGTGCTGGGGGGCTGTGGGGGGTATGGGTTTGTCAAGCCAAGTCAATTTTGAACCTTTTAGCACAGGCCAGACATGAGCTCAGTACAAATGTTGTTTGCTGGGTAATTTCCACATGTGCAAATGCTTCTTAATGTGATGTGAAGAAAATAGTTTAATTTTACTTGTTGATTTAGTGTTAGACTTGTTGGTTTGCCCTTGCTCGTACATTTTTAGCAGCCGGAGTTTTCAGTTTTTTGGTCCAGGGAAAAACCAGATGGAGGATTTGGGAGGGCCTGCACCAACAGCTTGCTCCAGTGCCTCTTAAGGCAAATGTTAGACTCTGCTCCTCTTCTGCTATTGTATAATGCAGAGCCCAGTTCCTGGTTCCATTTAGCCTTAGACTGATCAAAAAGGAAAAGGTGAGGTTTCACTATCACTGAATTCTAGTGGCTGTCAAAGAGAGGCAAGTCCTTGGCACTTGATTCTTTGCTCTGGATAGTCCCTATGGAATGAAGCAGAGCATAAGAAAGGAGAATTTAAGGAGCAAGGTCTACATGCACAGAAGAATACAAAGATGGCATCTAAAACTTAGGAGGGTAGTTTTTACTTTCAAGAGGAAGTGATAAGGGCTTTCCAGAGCAAGGAGAGCTGTGCTTCAGTGTTCTAAATTCCCTTCTGCAACTCTGAAAGCATAGAAATGTATTTTTTTAAGGTGATTTCAGTAGTGGGGACAAGAAGGAATTAAAGCCTAGATGAGACTTCTAGCAGAAGCTGGGAACAAGGCAGAGATGAATTTTGGCACCTTTTCCACAGCTGCTCTTCCAGCAGTAATGGTTACTTATGCTCAGCACCCCTCTTTGCTGGGGATGGCAAACGATTGCTTCTACATCTGGTGTCCCTGAGAGGTCTGGACAGCTGGCAGGGAAGTGCCTCCCCATGGATTGGATGTCTCTGTCCCCTTGGAGACTGAACGTGGGTGCTGCATTCACTGCCCAGGGGAACAGGGGATTTCTGGGACTCTGTCTTGCATTTCTCCAGGCTGGAGCTGGGGAAGGCTCACCACACCATTGCACACTACTTTTTGCCAGGAGTGGTCCTGTCAAGCCCTTTCTTTGAAGTCTAATAAGCTTGGGGTGTTGTGGAATGGGGGAATATGGCTGGTAAAAGGTTATGTCCCTGGGCCTTGACTGTACTTATATCAAAGGATACTTTTAAAGTTGTTGATAATCTGTCAGACAGCATGATGTGATGCAGAGTAAACCAGAATCTCTTTGATTTTTTCCCTGGTAAGGTTATCTGTATGCATGTTGGTCTTGTTTTTCTGTTCTTAGCCTTGGGGTTTATGCAGCTATTGATTTTTTTTTTTTTTTCTGGTTGTTACAACATTAATGCTTATTCAGGTAAAGATATTTGTTATTTTCCCAAGACAGCCTCACAATTCATTAAGAATGTGATGGGCTCCTGTGTGCTGGTAATGACTGCTTTAATTCCAGCAAACAGGATGCCTTACAAACAGCAGGTTAGATATTCACAGCTAGTTCCTGGTCCATTACAGCAATTCCTTTTCTTCTTCACTGCAGCTAGCATTAGTATTCAAAAGCTGAAAGCATGTTGGTCGAAAGCTACCTAAATATTTATGGACTATTGCTGGGGTCAGAGTAACAAGGGCAGCAAATGAAATTAAAGATTTACACCATGAAACAAAGCACCTTATCAGTCACTCTTTGCCAAGTTGCTTTGGCTGTTTAAAGAAGTTATTTTCTTAGGGGATTTCTTATAAAAATGAACTTCAGCATGAAATTTTGATCTGTAGTTTCACTTTAATGTCTGCATTATTTCTTCCAACGAGATGAGTCGATGGAGAAGACTTTGCACAACAGCCAGTGCTGGCTGGTGCACAGCTTGATTCCATAAGAACAGTACTCAACATCTTTTATCTGGGTGTATCAAAGCCTCTGTCCAACTACAGGTCATAACTACTCCTGAGTGAGGAAATAAATGAGAGGAGAAACTGAGATGCAGCAACTTTAGAAAATTCCTATGCCAAGTCAGACTTAAGGATAGAAACCAGGATTTGGGCAGGCTTTACACTTGAACTCTGCAGTCAAACCTCAGGCTGGATGCGGAATCTTGCTGTGCCGAGCAGTGGGCTGAGATGGTTTTATGTTTCTCTGGAGGGTTGTAAGAACCTCAATAACCTGGCATCTGCATTAAATGAGAAATGACACTTCATTGTTTTGTGAAAGCATGGCAGAACATATATTTGAAATGGAAATTGCCTTGCTTATTCAAATGAAAACCTCTGAGCACAGAAGCCCTGCTTTCATTATTTTGATTAGAAGCTAAGTATTTTGCAATAACAAGCAGGTAGAAAAAAATCCAAATTTGAGAGAAGAAAATACTTTTTATTATTTCAATTTTTTTTTCTTTGAGAGTGTGTATTCATAAAAACAAAGTAAAACATGAATTTTTATTCTTATTTTGTTCTGAGATAAATTTAAGTGAATATCTAGCAAGGTCTCCATAATGTGACAGCACAATGTGATCAAATAAAGAGAAAATGAACTGAACAGTAAATAGCTTTAATAAGCAGCATGCCATTGTTTTCTTTTGGATTTTAGCTGGGGATTGCATAAAACAGAGCCCTAGGACTTGACTTAACATTAATGCATTTTCTAGTTTTCTTTCTTGAAGAAGACTAGAAAATGCATTGAAGAGAATAAATCTGGGTATTTTGTTACAATGTGATAATGATAACTTTTTTTAAAAATTACATTTATATAATAAGTGCATGCACATGTGCAGAATAACTTTTGTTTTAGATAGGAAAATTCTAAGGTAGATCAAAACCTGTAAGAACAATCATATAATCTTCCTGGTTAAATACTGAAATAGCATTAATTTGCCCAAAGTAGTGTATATGTGTACTAGTGGCAGTTTGGAATCAGCATTTGCTTTTTGCAAATGAAACTTGTCTCTTTTGATGACTCACTACAGCAAAGTTGTGTTGCTAATCACCCAAAAGGGATTTTGGATGCGCTTGGAGAAGATACATCCTTGTTTGTTCTAGTGGAGTGCCTGAACGTTAGCATTTGCAAATATTTTGGTTTGCAGTAATTGGTGGTTCTTTTGCTTTCCAGGGAAATAAGACCTTAATGAAGGTGAAAGGAAAAAGAAACCTAAGACATACATAAAGTGATTTTCATTCTTATTATATAAGGCCAAAGGATTCACGAAGAGGATCTGAAATTTATTTTCTCTAGATGAGGTTGCTGTTATGTGTCCTGCCCTGTCATCCCCCTGCTCTGAGGAGCAAAATATCTGCAACTTTACTAAAATCCTCAACAGCTTTTTAGGCTCAGCATCTCCCCAAAATCATATGCAGGAAGGTAAATTTGTGTATTTTCCAGTATTGCGAACTGCACTGTGATTTAAACTGTAACCTAATGCTTAGAATCACAGCAGTTCAGATCCTGGATGTACCAATCACAGCATGTCATTTGGGCCACCAAAAAACCCCAACAACAACAACAACAAAATAAAGATCTTAATACCTTTAGAAATTCAAGTTTTGCTGATTCTTAGCCTGAAAACCATCTTGGCCTGAAGAACAGTTCTGTAGCTGAGTCATTAAAGAAAGCTCTGACACATGGGCACTCTGGTCTTATTCTGGCTCATTAATATTGGGCTGATGTTATGCTGCATGACCAGTGTGAAAATTTCAAGAACTTCACCAGCTTCAGAGCATCCCCCTTATTTAGCATTCATAGACATGCCTGTCTAAACATAGTCCTTCTTTTGTATTTTACTTTAACTGTATAATCTTTTTCCCCAGTGAGAAGGAAGGTGCATACAGCCACAGATGCCCAAGTGAAATTCTTCTTGCTGCCCTGTGAAAAAATTCTGAAAATTCCCTATCAGTTAAGAATTTTAGATAAAGGTATTTACCACTAAGGATCATCGATAATAAATATTCATTATTTTTTTTTATTAAAGATTGGACTTGTGACATTTCCTCAACTTTTGAACCTTGTGCAATACCTAATTGGAAATGTCTTGATTTCTTCCACTCGGGATGGAAGACCTCTAACATTTCACATCTTTTTATCTCTGTTAGAGGAATCAGCTTGTTTTTACTGTGAAATTGATGCTTCCTCCTGAGCTTGTCTTTGCCTTACTCTCCATTTACTGGCTGTGGTACTGCATTGTCTGTCTCAGCCAAGGGGTGCTGATAGCATCGGTGAAATGTTTCAGTGAAAAGACCAAGTTAACCAGCAGCTTTAACTAGGTCTGAATGGCTGCAGGTCATCAGACACAGAATTACCCCGTGGCTCTGGCCACCCTGAGAGTTCTAAAGGCACATTGCAGAAAGTTGAGGGTTTATGCATTTAAGTATTTTGTTCAGGACCCTAATTACAGAATATTGGTTTAAAAATAATTCCTGACGATGATGGGGGAGTTAGGCATGTTGTGGCTCCACAGCAGAGGATACTGACTCTGAGTATCAATCAGTCTAGAAGGGTGTGGGTGTGGAGTAGATTTTCCTTGCTTCATTTTTTAAATTTAAATAGTAAATGCATTCTAGAATACAGTGCTGTGTGTACTTCAAAATGTGTGCATACCCTGTGTTTAGCTCTTTCCCATTGTGTGGGCTGTAGGATGAGCTGTACTTGTCTCACTTCAGTCACTCAGCTTGGACAAACTCTTTTCATAAGAAAGACTCTTGAGCATTTTTCCTGCTGTAGTACAGAGTTCCTAAGTCTCATATATCATGTTTGAAGTCAAAGAGGAGTCCTTAACAATGGATTCCCAGTATTTGGAATAGTGTTACATACTTGCACCCTGATATTTGAATTAGCTGTTGTTAGGTACTTCTCTAAGGTGTATATAACAAATCTGTGGAAACTGTATCTATTTATTATTTATTTTTAAAAACTGCCTTGGAAGAGTTGTGGTTTGTTCCATGTGTGATAAGCTGAACACAATTTGGTTCCATTCCCATCCCCAGGTTTCATTTATTATGAAAACCTGTCTGACTTTGCTGAGCTGGTAGATTTGAGGGGAAGAGAAAATGAACATATATGGAGCGTGCTGATATGGTACTTGGAAGTACATAATATTTCTCTGCCAGTACGATTTCAGTTTCCATATTATGTCTGCATTTTTCTTAGTTACCCAATAGAGAGGCAGTCAGTGACTGGGCAAAAGGGTTTTTGATGGCTATGCAATTCTTGCATGGTGCTGTCTCTAAAGGATAGTTTTAAATAGCAGGTGAACAGAGTGTTGTCCTCTCTTTGCCCTGTGTAAGACAGCTCTCTTAATTTCCCAGCATTGGCGGGGGCTTTCTCATTGGAAGCTGCAGTGTGCACAAGGTCTGGGAGCAGAGACTCTTTCCTTGCAGCGGAAGGCAGTGAGATGTGTATGAGACCAGCCTAGCTCATCGCTGCTTTGCCAGCGATGCAGCCTCTCAATCAAGATGGCAGCAGCAGAGAGGGACAGCTTGCTGCCTGCCAACAGGGAGCCCCTCTGGAAGCAATGTTTCCAGGAACTCTTCAGGAGTTGCCCCTTGGAGTGGCCTTTGGGCAGCTCAGCCGCAGGGGCTGCACAGTTGCCCTGGTCTCTGTGGTGTTTTACTGCTCTAGTTGATTTCTACACTGACTTATTTAAAGAGAAGCAGCCAGAGGAGTCGTCTCCTGGGGACGTGATTTGCATTCTGTGTTTAATTAAAGCATGACAGTTTATGCCAGAGGATTTTAAAATGGGAAATGGAATGCTTTTTGCCAAATATTGGGATTTTATAGAGACTTGGGAAACTCGTTAGTGGAGAATTTTATTCATAAGTTGCAGCCTGTTTTGCAGGGCCCATTGAGTGTGGCTTTGTTTTCTTCTGGGTTTCTCCCTCACTGAGTTATTTGAGCATCACATTGTGTTGGTGGAAATAACCTACTCAGAGACAAAACTGTCTGAGAAACAGCGCACTGACCAAATTGTTTTTCTAGTAAGGAGCTGCTTCCAGTGACTGTTAATGAGAATGAGAACTTCCTCCACACTAGGTCAGAGGTTTCAATTTGATCACGTCAGGCAAATTTTAACCACCCTGTAAAGGTGTTAGGTGACTTTTAAGGAAGGTGATAGGTATTTCATTCTGCTTGTTACTTTTTACAGGACATCTGTACAAACCTTGTAACCCTGACAGCTTCAGTAGTAGTCTCGGAAGAGAAGTCAAGTATTAAATAGGAACAATTATGGGGATAACTGTGAGGAAATGCTGTGTACAGTAGGTCAGCAATTCATAACAAGGCACAAATATTTATCACCTTGCTTTGTGAATGAGGTCAAAAACATATCATGTTGAAATCAGCTGTTTGCAAATGAATTCACCCAAAATTTCTGTTAGTTTTGATTAGGTCTGAAAAGAGTATTTTATTTACAAATGCATAGAATTTCAGGCCACCTGAAATTTAATCTTATCATGGTTTTTTACAAAGGTTTACCAGGAGTAAACCTGATAGAATTTACTCTTGACTCTTAATTATAAGACCAGGTCACAAAGCTGAGGGTCACTTTGCCCTTTTTGCTGTTTGTGCTCTAAGATATGGCTACCCACACTTCAGTAGGGTACTGCAGAGCTGCTCTCTGGAGGCAGGCACAGCTGGTCAGGCAGCCCTCTCCATGACTTATTCATGTGTAGATTAGAGTTGTTAGAATTATTAAAAATCCTATTCTTTCATCAAAAATTGAGCTGTAAACCATGGAAAGATACATTTTCATGTGCGTGAATTCAATATCTTTAAAGGTCCTTTTTTTAGGTGTTCACAGATAACCTGCACAAAGCCAGAGAAAGCAACAGAATTTAATTTACTCTTGGGGACGAGGGAGCTGGTGATGAGGGTCAGAGATTGGGAAACTATTGGTGAAGTGTTTGTGTGTTGGACTTCTCTCAAGATTACCTCCAGATATCCAAAACTTGATGTGCAAAGGTTTGTGGTTTTTGCAGATAATTCTAGATTATGTGTGTAATTATGCTAACACTGCTCTCTTCTGCCTACCCAGCGGTTTTGAAGGGCTTGCCTTGGAACCAGAGAAGGGAAGCAAGTCCCCATTCTGCAGAGTGTTTGGATTAGAGCAATTTATACTTGAGTCCATGCAATCCTAACAAGACATGGGGTGCTGGAAGCTAGAGCAGCATGGATCATATTAAGCTTCGGTTTGGTTTCAGATAATTAGCAGTGGATTCCATTGTGAGATTCATCATTTTGAGTTGTTGAACCAAAGAAGTGTGAGTTAACGATCCCTAGTGTGCATTATGGTCTTGTTTTATTCTGTATGTACTTAGAATTTACAAATTTCAGTCTTTTTCAGTTTAATGTTAAATTGTACCTGTTTGAGGCTTGTTTTGCTGCACAAGAAATAAGGCCTTTGAGAGAGGCCCTTCAGGGTTACATTTCTCTGGAGTGCTGGGAGAAGCTGGATTGGCCCTGCTCGCAGAACAAAGGGGAAGGCCACAGTGGGGAAGGCTGCTGATGTTAACTTGTTCCCTTGTAGTTTTTCCATAGCTATAAATACAGAGGAATTGTACAGAAAATGATGCATTTTGAGTGAATGTTTGCAGTGCTGTCTGCCATATCTCCCTGATGCTTTGGCAGCACGTACATTCAGGTCTAAGTGTTGGCTGGGGTATTCATCTTCCTGTGGAACAAGGCACTGGTTCTGCACTTCAGGAGGGTTTTTAACTCTGTCTTTGGCAACTTTTTCCTGTAAATGTAGCTTCTGTTTGGAGACTGTGATTTCAGGTGGCCTTGGGAAATAATAGATACAGTACCAAGGGAGGGTTTTTCTTTGTTACAGTCCTTGTTGCAAGGGCTCATTCCCTGTCATTTCAATTCATAGATAGTCTCTTACAAGTCTCAGCAAAGCACAGGAGAAGCACCTTTCCACTCCCCTGGCTGTGCTGCTGCCTGGCAGTTCCTGTTCTGCAGCCAGCCCCACTGTGGGAGTTGGCTAAACTGAAGCAGGGGCTGCAAAGCATTTAGTTAAAACCTAATTTCTAATGACTGATTTCATGCAAAAGGGCCAGAAAGCTAAGATGGCTCATCGTGGAGAAATCTATTCTACTCTTAAATACATATGATTCATGTTAAATTTAATATGGAATTGTTAATTTTTTGACCTAAGACCTGAAATGAGGGGGGAGTTATGGCTTTACCTACCATAAGCAGCAAATATTCATGCTTTTAAGTGAATTTCAGATTGTTCAAAGGTAATTAATAACACCAATATAGTTGATTTCTTATTTCTTTCCCATACTAGAGTTGTCATCCAGTGAATTATATACCTGTGATTTCCTGTTGATGCTGAAATATTGTCATTTAATGGCCTACTATGCTCATTCATGGATATGCAGAAATAAAAAAAATCAAAGGAAAGTCTGTTAAAGTGCACTTTCAGCATAATTACTAACATTGGCTATGAACTACTCTTTGTGCTATTTCTTGTATTTGGAAGATATGAAAGATGGGGATTTTAATCAGTTTCTTTGGGAGAGGCTTATTAAACAAGATCTTCAGGGATTAAAGAAGCAGAGCAGAAGAGATTATAGTTGTGTTAGTGAAACATCTTTTATAAAAAATTTTTGTTTATTTTTATAAAACATATTGTAACCGATGGGCACATGATGACAGAACAGACATCATCCAGAGAATATCCTTTGCACCACTGGAAACTGATAAGACCTTGTTTTCCCTGTTGTATCTGGCTATATTTCATATTACTGTGTTATGTCACAGCCTATTACATAACCTAATGCCCCAACAGAGAGAAAGGGAGGGGGGGACTGAGCACAAGTGTCTGTAATGTATCAGAAATATAACTGAAGGAACTGAGCAGCCCACATATTTTTGTGTGTAACTGCAAATGGTCAGAAAGCCAGGCAGATACAGCAGCCTTTGCAGCTGCAGTGCTAGAAATGTTCAATGATAGAGAAGAATTGCAAATGAGATATATAGAAAACTGTTGTATGGGCTTTTTAATAGACAATACTCATAGCATCTATTCATCCAAATTTGAATATAGAAAATAAAATTAGATTCAGATTGTAGTTAGTATTTTTCTGAAATTACATTTTGAAACCATGGCTTCTGTACTGCAGCTGGTTTTTTCTTTTTCAGAATCAGTGGAATTTCTAATAATAATGTAAGTTGTTCTAAATTGCCTTTTTAAAATAATGTAGTCTTATACTTGTGGTTCATCATTTAAAACCTGGGTGCCATATTTATTTAAATGGTTAGGTAAGTACAGGTTAAATACTGCTTACAGAAATAACTTGGGGGTGGTCTGATCCTGTAGGCTGCCACTGTGAATTAATACTAAACAAATGGCACTTATTATTAATTGCTGTATTAAAAAATAGTGTTTGAATGTGGGTTGGGCACTGCCAAGGTGTTCTTGCTATTTACATGCTATTTAGATATTTACATTGCTATTACCTTCACTGAAAAAATTTCCATTATCGATAAAAATAACTGAAACTTTTTCTTTAAATCTTTAATGAAATCTGTAATGAGGCTAGTAACTCATTTACATCTGCAATAGATGTTGAATTCAAATTCAGAAAATCAGTTGGGACGTGCAGAGCCCTGCTGGGTGAGGTGTATGGTAAGGAGGTCTAATTTGGCTGGGGTGAAGGACACTCATCTTCCATGTGTAGTGACTGTAATGATGTGGGTGCCTTAGAGTACCCTGAAATCTGGATAGACCCACAAAGCTTTTCAAAACAGTGCAGTGCCTTTTGGCCTGCAAAACTGGGGTGGAAGATAAAGGCAGTTCTACTAAAAATCCATAGTGGGAACATTTTTATTTTGATGAAAAAAGCTTTAAATTTTGTTTCTGATAATAACGAATTTTTATTATTTATGTTACATTGTTTTGCTTATTTTTATTATGACGTGCGTTTTTGAGAATAATTTAGCTAATATTTCATGTTTGAGATTTTGATTTACCATTTTACTCTCTACCATTGTATTGCTGTGAAATGAATACGATTTAGCAGTCTTAGACCTTTAGTCCTTTGTGCTGATTTAGAAAAGATGATCTGAAATGTCAGGATTTCATATAGAATGAAAAATATATTTTCAATCTTATTTCCAATTTACTTGAACCTGCAAGACAGGGGAGGACCTTTTAACATAATGTGAAGGAGATGTGGAATTCCAGTGAAAGACAAACTGTCTTGAATTTTTCAAAGATTTAAGTTGAACTCTTCAGGTCTAGAATGATTGCTAATTGCTTTGAGCTGTGCATCTCTGAGAAAAAGGAACATTTCAGATTATGCAAGGGGAAAGTGCAGCAAAATAACCTTTTTGAGGAGAGAAAAATTGTGAAAATCTGGCCAAGAGGAGTGAGTTAGGGAGCAAATACTGAAGGAGAGAGTGGGTGAAAAAAAGATGACCAAAAAATCTCAGGTTGCAGAGGTGAAGACAAAAGAGGATGATGGGGAAGAGGAGTGAGAATGTCTTTGATGGGGAGGATCAGTGTGCTGTGGAAGGACCTGTTGCTTGATTTTTAGCACCCTTTTCAGGTGAGCTGGTACCACTCTCCCATGGTGTGTGTCCCGTTCCAAGCAGGGCTCAGGTGTGGATAAATCTCTCCATGAGCTGTGCACGCAGCCCTCTGCAAAGGGAAATGCCCCCATGTTCCCAGAGGAGACGGACAGTGCCTTCCACAGTGCTGTGAGACAGTGGCAGTGGTGAGTGTGTCACTGTGCTGTGAGACAGTGGCAGTGTGTGCCAATTTGGCTAAATTTAGAAATATATACTCTGAGAGAAGGCAGGTTGCAAACCACGCCTCCCTAACCAGGTTTGGGAAAACAAAGGAACCTTTTCCTTGAAGGAAAGTGAAAGACAAAAACTATTAATTTAACAAACACATAGGAAAAGGATAATAATGCTAAATAATAAAATCTCTTGCTGTGGAGAAAAACCAGGGAAAATGTTAGAGTCCTCCCTTAGGTCTCCCTCCTCCTCAGAGCTGGGACAGGGTGGGCCCTTCTGCAGGGGCCAGGGCCTCAGTGGAGAACAGTCCCAATGTGTTCTGATGTTGAAACAGTCCAGCAGAGAAATGGAAAAAACCAAAACTCCAGGAAACAAAGTTCAACCCTTTGTCTTTCTCCAGAGAAAATAGCCGAAAAAAGAAAAAAATGACTGAATAAGCAAGCGGGGTGCTTCCTCCACTCTCCTTTCCCAGCAGCAGCAGCTGAAGAAGAATGCAGAGAGTGAGAGTGTGTTATCTCTGTCCTTGTAAACAAAACTAATTTGAAAAGTCTGCTTGGCTCCCTCTCTCTCCCCTCTCAGACACAGTTTAAAAGCACAAAAAGGCATAAAAAATAATTTCTGGGCATAGAGCAGCAATAGGGAGTACAACATCCAGTCACCCCATGACACAGTAATGAGTGTGTCACTGTGCTGTGAGACAGTGGCAGTGGTAAGTGTGTCACCTGGGGTTGTTGGGATGGTGCTGGAGGTACAAGGGGCTGTGTTGGGTGCAGGGAGCTGCCTATGGAAGAACCTGGTGCTGCTGGGATGTGCCTGGGCTGGAGGGGGCCATGCAATGGGCGCTGAGGAGCTCTGCTCTGGGAAGCCAGGTGTGATAATTCAGATATCTGAACAAGGTCTGGAAAATTACAGTCAGTATGAAAGGTAGTGTTCAGAGACAACTGATTGTGTCATTTCTGCTTCTGGAACAGAATACATGCCAGCTTCTTAATTTCTTGCTGTTTATTGTCTCATTAACTTTTGTCTCAAGGCTGTGTAATATTTTATTACCTGCTTTTTCAATACTTGTTATAAACACTGACTGAAGCTTCATATTAAAGTCATCTCACTCCTGGAATTCCAGGCTCAATTCAGATTTGCCATATAATGCAGCCTGTGAGATAATTATGTTAGAGAGAACTGTAGTCTGCAAAATGCTTTAAAAGCTGGAGTATAATTAATTATAAAGTGACCTCTTAAAGAGAGTAGATTTATTTCTTTAGCATGAATTAATTTCCTGATAGAGATTTTGGATTGCCATCAAAACAGAATTGAATCTGTCAGTGTCTGTTGCTATTACCCCATCTAGCAGTATTTACCAGCTTTGAATTGATGGGAACTCTTCTGGGGGAAAAAGGGCTGCTTGGGGGCCAGAGCTTTCCAACCCTTAACTTCCTTTTAGAATGTCACAGTAGTGCTGATAGCTATTGATGTGTCTACAATAATTTACTAGAAACTGTAATGAGATCAACAGCTCCATTCACAGAAGTGGCCGCTTGCCAGTGAGGAGGTGTTAGGCTGGCTCAGTCCGACTTGTACCAAACTGTGATTAAGACTGAGATGATGGAGGTTTGTACTTTTTTGCTACTGCTCTGCTGGGCACCACAGCATTGATCAGCATCCCGTTGTTTTTGTCTTTTTAACTCTCTGTGCTGTATCTCTGCAGTGAATGTGTGCTCTTCAATGGATAAACCTTGTTTTTCCTTGTTTTGTTTTTTAAAATACAGCTTTTGTATATAAGTTAGCTAGACAACAGTTCATTTTGGATATAGGTTGTTTCTCTCTGTAGCCACTGATGGTTCTGACTTAAGCTAATTCAGCTTGTCCTTGGTTGAATACTGAACCTTTCAAAAGTGCTTGGCAATAGCCAGCTGATGTGGATTGCCCTGTGCAGCTGCTGATGCTAAAGCTTTTGAAAATAATTGTTTTGAGTATACTTTTAATCGGGATTCTCATTGTTTGTTAAACTGTATTCAATGTAAGTCCTTTAATTGTAATATTGCTAATCTGGCTGGATACAGCCAGTGCATCATTTAAAAATGTTTTTATTTTTATGAGTGGCAGTATGTTTACAAAGATTTTTTTGCTGCTCAATCAGCTTCTCTGGTCAATCTGCATACCAATGCCAAGTATTTGAAATACATTTTGTTGTTTTCTTCCTTAATCATCTGTACTTCGAAAACATAAAGGTATTGTTGGTGAGTGTTTTAAAAGCAGATAAGTGGAATTGTATCCCTGAGACAGATCTAGTTTGAAAAGAGCTTTGGATGTTTAATTTGAAGTAGTTAATGAAAAGCCCTCCTGAATGCCAGGAACCTTGTGCTGAACCCTGGTACATGAGCATTGCAGAGTTCATGTGTTGTGTTGAAGATCTCTGAGAAAAAGACTGCTGGTGGTGTCAAGTTTAGCCTGTTGCTGGTGAGGATGAATCAAGTCTGACATCCTGCTTTGGATTCTGGCCCCTCTGCTCAAGTGGGACAGGATCTGAATGCAGGAATGCTTGCACTGAGTGGAGTGTGCTGTCCAGGAGGCCTCAATCAGGTGGAGTGGTGGCACTTGCACGAGGCTCTGTCCCAGCCACACAGCCCAGGGTGCTCCAAAGAGAGGCTCATCTCTCTCTGTGGTGGTGTAGTAGTGGCTCTTCAGAGGGGACAAGTGACTCCCATCGAGCAGCAAGCAGCATGGCAGGAGAAATTCCCAAAGGATTCACAGCAGTAAAGGCAAAAGAAAATCCTGTAATAGGTTATCATCTTGGTCTGGTTGTGTTGCTCTTGGGCAAGACTTGTTATCCATGCTTTAGGATCAATCTATTTTAAAGGCCAGAGAGAATGTTGTTTTTATTCTTGTGATTTTATTCTTATTCTGATTGTGCTGCAGGGAGGAGCTGACACATCACAATGTGCTTTGCATTTCTTTGAGCATGAACTTCTCACAAGGGAGTGATGTCCCACTGGTGGGTCTGAGATGATTCTCTTGCTAAGGGCACTTGAATATAGAGATCAAAAATAAAGCAGCTAGGGCAGAATGGGACAGAGAAACCAGAGTGCTCTGGACTAAGGCTACTGTATTCTCATAGAAAGTTTTGCATTTTTATTGGCACAAAGAGCCAGTAATGTGTACCTTGTAATCTGCCTGTTTGGGGATCCACTTAGAGGGACTTGAAGCTCGGTTTGGTTTGCTTATGTGGAAAGCTTGTTGCTTTCAGGAGACAGTTACCTTTGGCTTGTGCTCTTTATGCAGCTACTCTTTAATATTTCAAAATCCTGGTGTGACTGAGAAAGAAGTGGGGGATATATTGATGAAAGTCCTTTGTAGCAGCAGCCAGCCCGTGCCTTTGTCCAGTCATTGTACCTGTTGCCTTTACAGTGCAAAATACATCCTGAAAAGTAATTGTATATATTTCTACATTTGAATGGATGCAGAAGCCTCTGGGTGCAAGCTGTGTGAGGGTGATTCCCTAGCCATTATAACATGCATTTCATAGCCAAGTAGGAGGGTAGCCAGCAGGTGAGAACAGCCATCCATAATTTGTCTTGCTTTCACAGTTTTCACAGCTTGACCTCAGAAGCAGCCATTATGACTGACTTTAGAAGGAAAAACCCCTGCATTCTGTGTGTTTGTTGATTTAAGGACACGTTTGTTGTCTAGCATTAACATGATGCAGAGCCAGCTGGGTATTGATGCTGATTGCATGCAACTCTGAATTGCCCTAGATTTGTGTTTGTGCTGAATCACAATGAGAGGTCAGTTTTCTTACATGGGAGATGAGAGTTAAATTCAGCCTCTGCTCACATGGTAAAACTTGCTCCACCTCTAAACTCACAAAACCATTTCTTTACAGTTTTGCATGTGTGGTGGTTCTGTATTTTGCAAGCACAGTGTGATGAATGTGTTTTGGCTAGAAAATGGGGAAGTTAAAAGTATGATGTGAAAGGCATATCAGACTTGATTACCTTTCTGATAGAGTTAAAAATCTGGTGAAAGAAGGGAATTCAAAAATTGTAATGGATTTGGACTTAAGTAAAGCATTAATAATGCTTCATGAAATCTTACTTGAAAATATTGATTCAAATTTACTGTGATGGGGATACTGCCGTATGATCTAAGAGTTGGCAGGGCAAGTGTAAATTAAGAGTAATTTTAAATGGATGAAGCTGGAGCCTCTGAAAAAGCCTGGGGAATAATGCTGTATGTGTTCTAATGTGTAATATCTTTGTTAGTAGCACAGAAAATGAAGTATGTAAACTAAATTCTGTGGAGGTACTGAACCATGAATATCTGCACTATAGACAAAAATAGTTAAATAATGCAAAAGACTATTGAGAATTATTAGAAATGAGGATGAAAAACAGGAAAATGAATGTTGAAAAACATAATCTGGATCATGGCGGAAGGGAAGAATAATGCATAACAAAATTCAGAACAAAACAGTGAACCTTAGGAAACAGATTTTTCCTTTTCTAGTTAACTCAGATTAATTGAAGGTTGAAAAAGCTTTTCTGTGGAGCTTCTCTTTTTTAGGTAAAAAAGCAATCAACTCCCACAAAAAACCACATCCAGCATCAGTAAAATACACTAAGAAAGGTGTGTGGTTATACTCTCCAAAGAGACTGCTCAAGAGTTCTTGCAGGATTTATCACCTAGCAGACTACTATTCTGAAGAAAAGTAATGCTATCTGTGAAAGTGAGACTTCAAAGACTAAAATGCTGTTTGTAAAACTTAGTTTTTTTAAATCCCCTTAACCGGTTTGTCACTATGAAGCAGGTGAGTGGGGAAAAAAAAATAGAAACAAGAAAACTGTTATTAAAACAAAACATAAAAAGCCCATTACCAATAAGTCAAGTTAATTTTTAAGCTATTTGTCTGAATAGGTGCATTTTGAGATTAAAACTTTTTCTACAAGAGCTGTTTGACAAAAATGGGTATGCATAAAGTGCAACCCATGAAGTCTTCCTTTGGCAGTGTGCGTGTAATCACATCAAAGGAAATGGCAAGGTCACTCTGTATTAATTCTCTGGGTATTTTATGAAATTGACCTTTTCTGGTGTTGTATCCTAATTAGTGTAGGCAGACCTGCTGAGTAGTGATTTGAGGAACATGTAACCTTACCTCTGAGGCTTTGGAGGTCTTTGATCATCCTATGGATTAGAATTTCTGCTCACGTCCCTTCTGAACTATGGGCAAACTAAGCTTGGCATTTCTCTAACTCACAGGGTTTCCCTCTCACTGATGGATGCTGCTGTTACTCTAAGATGAAGGGAATCAGTATTTGAAGTCTGGATACGCATAAATGCAGGCATAGAATGTGAAAATGGTGACTTGTGTTTTCAGTAACTGATGCCTACCTGAACCTAAAACTGCTTAGGATTTTTATCTTCTGAGGCTATCAACCAGCTCTAGTTTCTTTGAACATGAATAATTTTTAATATCTCGGTAAAGAGGAGGAGGAGGAATCAGTAAGGAGTAACCAAGTCAGTTTTTAGGTAAATTACATGGGAAATGTCTGCATCGATGCTAACTAAAGATCTGTAACTTGGGCTGATACTTAATTATTTGCTGTTATTGCAAAGAGCATTTCTGTCCTGTAATCATATTAAGCGCCATGAAGTCATGTTTCTAGGAATGCAGGGTGTGTATCATCTTTGCATAACACAGAGGTTTATTTTGACTTAGTAAACAATATGAGTCATTATCTTCTGTGACTTCTAAACACAAGCTTTTAAGGATTTGTGGCAGATATGAGTGCAGAATATTGATTAATAGCAGTAGTACCACTGTTACAGTAAGCAGTCTTAAAATACAACTTCTCTTGATTGTGTGGGCTTTATGGAGGATATGAGAAAGTCACTGTGCTAACTACAAGGCTGAGCTGACATCTGTTTCTGGTGCTCTAGGAACTTAAAAAAGGTTCGCCTAGTTCAGAAAAAGAAAGTTTGACAATCTTTCTGCAATGACTCTGAGACAATATTTCTGGTAGTAAGTTGCTCTGTACTCATGTAGAAGTCCTTACAAAACTGAAGTTGGGGAAAACTGAGGGTGAAACAAACTACACAGTCTGAAACAGTAAGAGTGATAAAATGTTGTATCATTGAAGCTGAGCATATGGTGAATTGAAGAAGCTCTAGTCTTGATGTGAGGGTCATTTGATAAAATTTCATAGCAATATGGTACAGAACCTCAGACTTAATGGCTGTAATGAAATCTACTGGCCTTAAAAATATGAAACTTTATTGTTGTAATTTCTAGCTACTGAAAGGAAGATGTCAGGTGCTTAAAGGGGTGAAGTATTATTATAATTGTTTTTATGTTATCATGATCTCTTTGATTTTTCCAAGTGGTCAGTGGCAGCTGCCATATTGACATGCTGGTAAATTTAATGTAGCTTATTTTGGCATATATAAATATTATTGAGTTCAAGATTGTTACTGTGAAGTCTGTAAGGGCATACTGTGATCTTCTTGTAATAATGTCATCAGTATCTCACTGGCCATTTCCTCTGACCAGCTGCCTACAACAGCCAGAGATCCACACCCTCCACCCAAGTGTAATTTAAAAGATTTTCCTGCCAGATGTTTTATGTTTTAAAGGCTGAGAACAATAGCATGTGCCCTTTCCCTAGATCTACTTAAATTTTTGCCTTGTTATCATGGCTAAAACTTGCATTTTGGGTTGGAAAAGAGCTGGGCTGAAGTGTGCCATCACTGTGGAGCGTGCAGGAAGTGGGGCTGTGCTTCTGCCAGCTCTGCACTGGTAACAGCCCTGTCTAACCCTGGGGTTGCACATGGTGCTCTGGGATTGCTGCTGCCCAGAGTGTTCCTCTGGGGACATTTGTGAGCTGCAGTGAGCTGGGAATATCCCCAGAGGCTTTTAGTGCACCTGCCCCTTGGATTGTTGCTTTCAGACTTTGTGTGCAAAAATCTCACTTTAAAAATGTGCAGATGACCTCCTGCCTGAATATCACCTGCTTTTTGTGGTGGATCTAATTGCACACCTAAAGCTAGAAGTTTCTGGAAATGTTGCTGTAACTTTTTATTTGCACAGGTATACATTATGTATTTGATCATGAGATGATTTCTCCTCTGCAGCAGGCAGTGGAGTCTTGTGATTGGAATGACTGAGAATCAAGAAGACTGATTCTTCAAGATATATTACATCCTCATTTTAGGTTTTTTTGATCTTAAGTATGCCCAGTAGCAGAAGGATAATGACTTCTCTTTCAGGAAAAAAACCCAACACCCCCAACTTTATTACATATGTATTTTAAAACAGTAATTTTAAATGTGTAATATGTAAGAATTATCAAATATTGTTCATTATGTGTAATCATAAAAATTATTAAAAATATACTTTAAATATTATTCATGCAAGACTTACTCCAGATATTAAAAACTTTTGAATACTGAAACGAAAGATTTTTCAAGCCAAACTAATTTAATCTGGTTTTTAAAGTGTTTCTTGTAATATGATTCTAATTTATTCTAGGATTCCACTCCTGTTCACTGTAGACCACTTAACAGTGCATTCATCTTGTAATTGATGCTGTCACTTCCATACCATTTTCCTGAATTAGGAAAAGAATCTTGCATGACTAATTTTTAGTCAACTGTCCCTAGGTTCTTGTCAGGCCCTCAAGGACTGCTCAGCCCGTTAGAGAAGGTGGAGAAAGGAGATGGTGACGCTTGCTGTGCTGCCATCTGTGGAATTTCCAGTCTCCCAGCTCTCCACTGGAAAGCCTTCTTGCAAAGAAGGAAAACCACTGACTAGGATTAACATCATCAGGATTTAAAAATGAATGATGTTGTGAATAAACTTTCTAAATATTGATATGAAATAGATATGTCCAAAGGCACACAATCAGTTGAAAATACAGCTGTGTGTTTTCTCGAGTGCAGCCCCACACAGCTGTGCATGAGGGTGTTTTATTGCACAGCATCTGGAATCTTTATGACCCCTGTGTCCTGTGGGCATCACCTATGTGGTCTTCATCCTTCCCTGCATAGGAGCCATAATTCAGCCTGTCTCTATCTACCTGCTGCTCCTCCAGGTCCTGATGTCCTGCTTTTTCCTGCAATTGCATGTGTTGTAACCCTCTGGGCAGGTGTCTCCTGTGAGCAACAGAGCAATAAAGCCTCAGCCTGTTGTTGGTAAGATACCTCTGACAAATGAAGGCTCTGAAAAACAAAGGCTGTTTCCATTCTGCCTACCATCTTACCCTGTTTGAAACAACACTGAAGTACAGGGATATCACCAGTTTGTGATATGAATCAGGCTGGCCCCATTGGGCAACAAGTGGGTTGAGCCTAGTGCTCTTGAATTGTTATTTCAATAAGAAAAAAGAAATATATATATATAGATATCATGGTGCTCAGAGTGAGAGTTTTAGCTTTCTTAATCTTTTTAATGTGGAGCAATTCAGACTTCTGAAACAAATGAAGAGGTGTTTTGATAAGTAAAGTATTTTAAATTCCTAAAACCAAAGGTGATACATGGTTAAGGTTAAAAAGTTGGCTGCAAATACTTTTTTATCTGCCAGGCCTCCAGCCATGCTAGAAAATGAATTTTTGTGCTGCTTGGAAAGTGTGTAAGATGTGCAAAAGAGATGTAGTCAAGTGCAGGAAGTTAATGTTATGGAATAAACCTGAAATTTTCTGTTTCTGAATTTAAGCTGCTTTTACTATTATCTGTTTACAGCACCAGACACACTTCTGATAGTATCTGCTTTGAGGATTAAATTAACTTCTTGGCATTTTTTGAATTAGGGAGCACATAAAGGCCATTTAATAGGAGTGCTTCAATTGATGAGCAGAAATTGAAGACAAGATTACATATAGCCCATTCTTCAGATCCTGTTAGCATTGTGCATCTTTCTGATGTTAAAAACAGACTCTGTTGTTATTTGCTGCTGCAGTGTAATTTTTCACTTATTGGAAAGAACATGAAGCTTCTCACTCTTCTTTTCTCTCATTTAACTGTGGCTGAAGGAGGATTTATACTGCGCATACAGATCATAAAAGAGTCTAAGGAAATATTTTGCTAAGGTGATTGGAATTAAGAAGAGCTATCTTGGTTTCCTGTGCTTTATGAAATGAGTATTACTTTTGCCACTGTGTGGTTCTCCTTCTGCACCTGAGTTCAGTTATTTCAGTTTGTAGTTAAGCCATTCCTTTCCAGCATTGCCCAATGCATTGCTGGAGCAAGTCTGGATCAGGGGAGACCTAATGTAAAAAGAAATCACTCTCTATTTGTGCCAATAATTTGCAGTGGCAACTTCATAAAATTGAATAAAGTACCCAAACTGGATGATATATGCTAGAAGATGGAAAACAAAACTGGGGAAAAAAAAGTTATTGCAACAGATGAGCAGGCCAGAACAAAAGAGCTGGTGATGTAGCGCTGCTCAGTTGGATGCAAATGAAAAAAAAGCACCCAGACAATCAGAAAACACAAATAGAAAACCTGGCAAGGAAATACTTTCTGGTGCTTCATAATATGCTCTTTGATTTCACTGAGGCATCTTTCACTGAGGTAAAGATGTTCTTGATATTTTCTGAAAAATATGAATTTACATGTAGCGCAAAAAAACTTTTCTGAAGGAACACAGTCATATTTATTTGCAGTTACTAGAGAGTGAGAGAATTTGACTGTTCTGCTTTCTACAGGATGTATGTTTTTCTTTCCTAACACACATTCATGCCTACTCTCTGTGGGGTATGTATCTAGTGATTGTTATTAGATGTGTTCATCCCTGTTGTCCTGTGTGCTCCAGTTTCCCCCTGGTACAGATGGATGTGATAAAGGTGCGTGTGAAGATGGCAGAAAAGAATCCTGCACTCAGGTGGCAGTGTCGGGGTGGGCACACCCACGCATTGCCCCGCAGGGTGCTAGCCAGAAGGTCGGTGTGACAGCCCATGCCCAGCTGCTCCCCCACTGCCCTGCAGTGACCTCAGGGTCAAAATCTCTTGTGCTGCACGGCCACTTTCAGGGGCTGGGGGTGCTCTGCATCAGGCTCTGCATTAGTGCTGCAGTCCCTGTGCAGGGCACCCTTCATAGTGACCCACAGAGCTGCTTATTTCCCCCTGAGCTGCGGGGCTGTTTCTGTGTGAGCAGTCTGAGGGCAGTGATGGATTCCTGGCTGCCTGACAGCCCCCTGCCACCTGCGTTGTGGGGTGGGAAGAGCAGGTGCTGGTCACCTGCCTGTTGGCTGGTGAGGACATACCTGTGCTTGACTTCAGTTTGGACACTGTCCAAGTACCAAATGTGTATCCTCCTGTTTTTTCAGGCTGTCTGCTTTTATAAGTAATAATAATTTGTGGAGAAGTAGACGTGGCAATGGGAAGATGCATATAGTTAAGTAATTATTTTGATCTGGTATGACAGATTGTTTGTTGTTTTTTTTCCTGGGCATTTTGTTTTCATAGCATTGTGGGGCTGTCAAGAAACATTTTCTGCTGCAATACGCTACGTGTGTGTTTCCACACAGAATATATATGCGTTCATGTACAAAATAGTAAATTTGAAAACTGTTATTACCATTCAGGAAAGAGATCTTGTGTCTATTGTGGATATTGCTCAAAAACCACTACTTGAATTCTTGGTGACAGTAAGAAATGACAGATAAATCTTAGGGATTTTTAGGAAAGGAATGGAGAACAAATCAACCTCATTTTTCAAGTGTACTTCTGTATCTCAGTTTCTGTGTGCAGATCTGATGATCCTGTCTCTTAAAGGTCACAGTAAAACTGATAAAATCTAGAAGAAGGACAAGAAGAATGGTTAAAGTTGTGGAGCTGCCTGTACAGGAGGAGAAACACAATAGATTAGGATTGCTGCATGAAAAGATATGATAATAGTATAATAGTAGAATATAAAAATATGAATGGGGAGAAATAAGGGTAGAGGGAGTAAGAATTATCTGCATGTTGTAATATGGGATCTAATGGATGTCCAGCAAAAATAGATGTTTTAAAATAAATACTTTTTCATGGAAAGCACAGTTAAATTGCAGAGCTTGCTACCACATAGTATGAAGGACAACAAATTATAAAGGACTTAAAATTCAAGAATTTTCATCAAAAACAATTCTTTTGTAGGCTACACCCAATCCAGTAAGTGGATTGGAAGCCAGATCTAACTCAGGTTAATTGTTTTAAGCTGCTGGAACTGCTGTCAGTGTACAGTCAGGAGGGTCACACAATACATGCTCTCCTTCATGTTGTTAATTCACTAAGGGAAAAAAGGGAAGGTAGTATTGGGATAGGTGGTTTCTTATTGCCTTTTAACACAGTAATTTCTGTGTTCACTTCTGTAGTGCATGTCTCTTAGTTTTTAGCTGTACGACCTAAGAGGCAGATACTGTTATATTTTTCGAATTTAAAAAAGTAAAAGTGGCACCATTTAGCTGTGGTATTTCCTCTGTGTCAAAGAGGCATTAGCAGGGTTTGTTGGACTTAGTTTAGTTTCTTTGTTTGTAATTGTTGACAGTGCCATTGTTTCTCTTGAATATTGATAGCTGGATTGTGGCTGAGTGCACAGCCCACAGAGTGTAAGTCAATTATTAGGGGTCACAGAAGAGCATTATGCCAGTCAGTTGACTTGAAAATGTACACATATGTGCACACATACGTATATAAATATTTTAATACAAAGTCCTGTTTTCATTGCAGTCTGGTGTCTCTTATTTCAGCTCTGAATAGTAGACCTGTTTCCAGTGCTGCAAGATAAATTGAGTCTGAATTTCTGCTCTGTGCTCTCAGAGGTTCCAAAGTGGAGAGGGCATTATCACAGTGCAGCAAAGATAATGCAAACAGAAGAGAGTTTTGTCAGGGGTAAGCGAATACTTTTGTGTAAGCTGGTGTGTGGTAGATCAAACAGAGCAGAATCAGCACTGCAAACTCTGAGGCTCCTCTTCAAAGGAACACTTGATGCAGTAGCAAGACTCTCTGTCCATTATTTGCTTGTTAATGTATCCGATGGTGTACATGAACCCAGTGATTTTAATTGATGCTTGTGGAGACAGTAAGTGAAAAATCTGACCATGAATCTGCTCTTTGGTTCAGAAAAATTTTTGTTTGTTTTTGTTCTTTTTTGTTTTTTATCTCTTTGAAATTTAGTCTTAGAAGTGCAATTTAAGTACTTAGTGTTCATCAGTAGTGTATTGGGGTAGAATACTGAGGTATGTGACATGTATATACCTGCATGTGTTTCACTGAACTACAACAAATATTCCAAACTGAAAATTTGGTACAGTCATGACCTAAGTGAAATCTATGGTAAGGGTTCCTCTAAAACCAATAACAGCACTGTAAATGTATAATAAATGATTCACACTGTTAAAAGGTTTGTCTGTACATCTTGAAATTTTGTTTGCATTTAAAGTGTCTTATGAGGACAAAGAAATGAGTCATAAGGATTCTGCTGCTGACAATAAGCAGCATGTGGTAATTTTTTACATCTCAGCCATGAGAAGGAAGCCCTCATTTCCACTTGTAAGTAGTAAATCCTATGTGATTTGCATAAAGAGAAATCTGTGCTGGGGTGAGTAATGTCACCTTCCATTTCAGCCATACAATGGGCTGAAAACCTTGTTGTAAAGTTCTGTACAGGATTTTGAAATATTTTAGAGGGATTTTTAGCTCATGTTCAGCTTGTGAATTCCAGAGCAGGGGGAACTGCAAACTAGATCTAATTCAACATCAGACTGTTCCTTTTTTGTGGTATCATTTCCTTAGGAAGTGATGTAGGCTTCTAGGGTGGGTTCTGCATCCCTGTTGAGTCTTGAATTCAATCATATTTTGCAAGATTTTTTGATGGAGGAAATCATTGTAGTATAACAACTGCACTGAGCGCGTCAGAAACACGTGGGACGTACCCAGAACGTCAGACCTTCTGCCCTACTTTGCATTTGTGAGATGTGCCACTTATGAGCTTGTCTGCACTGCTCAGTGCACTGTAGCACAGAAAAACCTTCTGTGTGACTTCAGAATGACCCAGCTCGTGTACCAGTAGCTCATGCAGCTGTGAACTGCACAGCGTAGACAGAACGTGAGGTCCATTGGTAGGTTGTGTTGTTTCAGCTTTTCATGTCTTTCCAGACACTGCAGGATTTGGTACTACTAAATCTTAAAAAAAAAAAGGGGTAGCTTTAGAATCAGCTCACTATTATTTTGGTTTTGTTTATTATTTCTTCAAGGGGCTAGAATGAGATGTAGGAGATGTTTTGCTGCAACACTGCAAGTGCAATTTCACTAAAATAGGACAGCTACAATACCTTTCAGATCATATGAAACAGCTTGTGGCTTTTGCTGAAGCTGCAACATGATTTCCCAACACAATACCCAGTTAAACACAGGGTTATAAGACAATGTGATCTTCACCAAAGATGGAAACACTTGCTCGAAGGTATACTATTTTTTTTCCCCAGAATGTTCAGACAAAACTATTATAGGTCAATGTGTTACCATATGGAGAAGTCATGCTCTGGCAAATGCTTGCAGAAGACAGCAGAATATCTAAGCAGTTCTGTGGAGAGCAGAATTGGGAAGTTTTTGTAATTTAGAAGTTCTATGAAGGTAGGAGAACATGAATGGTTAGCACAGCAAAAAGGTAATGCTAAGGACCCACAAGTTCTATACTAGAAATACTGATTAATGTTCTCATCCCTGCTGTGGATTTGGGAAGAACAGTTACGTGTGGGTGACACTTGTCCAGGGTAGGGAAGGCAGTAAGTCAGTGACTCCAACAAGAGTAGGTCAGTGGGCATTGTAATGGCAGATGAAACTCCCTGGCAAAGGTGTGCTCATGGGAAAATAAGGAATTTCACAGCTGTGTTGGGGTTTATGGAAACAAGGACCCAAGTGTCACTGGAGAGAGATCAGTGGGAATGTGTTAGGAATGCTGTGGTTTTCCTTTCTCTTTTCTGGTGACTGTGTTTAGTGAAGATGTATATGATACACACTTAAGTATTCGAAGGGAAGTAAAAGCTGATTAAAGATGTGGAAAAGAGCAGAGACTTGGAGCTGTTATTAAAAAAAAAAAAAATCATAATTGGAGGAGGGAAAATGGTGATGCAAAGAGAGAGCAAGAGGGACTTTATTTCAACTCCATAGGAGGCAGCGTCAAGACTTAAAATCACAAACCAGCAAGAACTTTGTGAAATCAGAGTTAACATATTGAGTGCTTAGAACCTTAGCAGGATTTTTTTCTTTTTCATTTTTTTGGTAAGGATTAGACTCTATACAGATAATTAGAAAATGCACAAGTATACTTGATAGGATTAAGAAATTATAAAGAATTTAAATCCTCATGCTTCAGCACAAAAGCCAATGAATATGACAATATTCTGAAGAATATTCTCTTATAGGAATTTGTTTTTGTGTATCTCTGCAAAAGATTTTAAAAGCTTTAGAGAGATTGGTGTGGTGTCAATGACAGATATGGAAAAGACACTGGCCAAGCTAGCAAATATGATGGATTCAATGCAATGTTATATTTACCTTCAGTGAAGATGTTGCTTACACAAGTACAAAATTGAACTCTGATGGGGAACAATTGGGGGATATCAAATGTTCACAAAATGGCCCCAAAATTTTGTCTCAAAAAGCCTTCACCCTTAGCCTTTCAGTGCAACTGTGACAGATGGCTGCAAACCCATGTTGTATCATACTTTGTAATAGAAGAGAGCTGATCCTGGACTGCACAAGGGATACATATACAGTTATTTACATTAAAAGTAGTTTATAGGAATTCAGATTTCTGGTCATTTGCTTTTTATAGCATCTGCACTGTTTCGCTGTCAGTAGCCAAAAATAATTTAACATGTGATTCTGCTGTGCAAGGCCTGAAATGACATGACAAGGATGCATTTCTCTTCATGCTATGTTAACCACTCCAGCAGAATGCAATTGCATGCTTCATGCAAGTACTTCAGCAAGAAGACAAATAAAAGAAATAAGCAAATGACCACACAAATGAATTGCTGTCATTCATTTATCTGTATAAATTATCCATGTGACTCCTTGCCTTCTGTCAAATGTGCAGAGATCAGAAATGGAGTTTCCCAGCTAAATCCAATTGACCCTGACGATAACAAAAGTTTAGTCTCTCCTAATTTGTGTAAGTGGCATAAAGCATTGTGCTTGTAGTGGCACTCACTGCACTCTAAACAAACACTGGCATTCTTGGTGAAGGAGAAAGCCTCTCACTGCTGGTTAGGGTTTCTGAGTGACTGAAGTTGGGGATTGTGTTCGACAGATTCAGTCCCCATCTTAGCTGGCACATACCCAAGGTGTACAGGAGAGCTTTGTGCTGGAGGCTTTATATAACTCGTCCTTGAGATCTCAGACTTTTCATAGCAAAGAACTGAAGCAAGAAGTTGCCAGCTCATGCTTACCCCAAGTGGTGCTTATAGAGGCCAGTAGGTTGCCAAATTTTGTTGGCTTTCACACCCCTGGGAAAAGTGACTTGGGGGGGTGAAGTTGAGCATGGGTTTATGAAGTCTCAGGTGAGGACACTGGTTATTTAGCTGCAGCTGAGACCTGGGATCTCCTGCTCAGAGTGATGGTAAGTGTGGGTCAGAACCAGAGGGCTCAACCTGAGTCCTGTCTTGAGGGAGGTGGGGAGGCAGGAGTGGGAGATGGTGATGGTGATAGGAGTGGCAGGTACATGGAACTTCAGCTGGTTTTCAATTTTTGTATTAAGAAAAAAAAAATTGTTTTCTTTTTTTTCCCCCTCAAGTATTTAGATTGTAAAATTAAAAAAAAAAAAAAAAGGCATTACCTGGATTGAAATGTCAAGGTTAGAGTTAATAATTTAACCTTCGTTTTAAAAAAGTTTCTTATGGTCTTCATATGAAACTTCTTGTGGTTGATCTTTTGCTTTGTAGAGCTTTATATTTAAATGGCTTTATTAAGGGTCAGTGGGCAAGAAACTTTCCCTTTGCCCTTTCTGCATCACATTTGCCTTCCAGTGCAGCAGCACATATTGGGGCACAAGGAGATGTTTTAGCTGTTTGTCTCATGGGATTCTGTGTGCACCCAGGTCCCTGATTAGAAGTCTGTGTCAGCTCCTGGACCTTGTTGCAGTTCAGATGATGGGATTCTGAGCATCTTGTGCTGAATATTAGAAAGGGTATATTCACAAAATGTGAAAGTTGTCTTCCAGTTAATGCAAAACAGAGATAAAAGTGTCTGAGAGCATTGGTAGAAAACACTGCCTTTCTTTTCATTACTCATTTCTATGTGTTCTAAAATTAGTCTACAATTTCACTATTACCTACCTTCCTATTTTGTAGTCTTTCTCATAGTTTAGCTGATGTATTTGGTTATTGCTCACAAAAAATTTTTTATCCAGTTCTGATGTTCAAAGACAGTCAGATCCAGTGAGTTACCTGATTAGCTGTGGTCAGTGCAGTTAATCAAATGGATCGTTAAACTGGGGAGAAAATGATAGGCACTTCTGCCATTTAGAGCCCCTTCCTAGCATAAAGAAGTGCACAATGCAGTCTCCTGCATGCACAGAGGGCCAAGGAGATTGGGAAAGTCTTAAGTGAGATGTTGCCTTTTGTTACATTCCACAGAAATGTGTTTTAGACTGGAAGGGACTTGGTGTGGAAGTGGAAAAAAAGCAAGTTTTTCTCTAACCACCCAAGTTCTGTGTGGTGGAGGCCTAAATGTACATAGCAACCACTCCCCTGCTCATCAGGGTCCAATCCTGCTGCTCACTTTAACACCTTGCTGTGCTTTGCTGTAGCTCAGAGAAGAGCTGAAGCAGTTTGTCCCTATGGTGGATGCTGGCCTTGGTCTCCAGGGCGTCCAGCCCGTGTCTGGTATGTGCAGCCATCCTTCACTAGGAGAGGGCTGTGAGGAAGGAGCATTTGATACATGCCTTCCTTACACCTAGATGTAATTGTGTAAAGAGTACAAGAAGAAGCCAAATTTCCCCCAAACTTTAGGCCTGCTTCAGTCTGGGGCTTCATTAACACCTTCCATTGGTACTGTGGCCAAGGATAACATATTGTGCCTTGGGTTCTACAGCTAAGGAAACCTGTCACCATAGGAAAAAAACTCCATCACTTTACTCTTGTAGAACTGAGAAATGGTTGTCAGTCTAAAAAAATATATATAATAAGTGATCTCCATGGAGTTTCCAAGACTAATAAATGTGCAAGGTTATTGTCTGCCAGACAGTCTCAAGATGTAGATTTGGACTACATCAAAATATTCTTACCATGTGAAAATGAAGAGCCTCTGTGACAAAAACCCCTCTGAGAAATCACCTGACATGTCTATCCAGGAGACAGTTTTCCTGGTTGCACAAAATATTTTCATCTTGTGAGGTAATATATTCATTTGATTTCAAAGTAGTTACTTACTGAGATGACTCAGGTCCAAAATACAAGTGGTTCATGCTACTGCATGTATAATAAATGCTGTAGAAAATGCTCAAGAGCTGTGTAGAACTCACCTTAGGTGATGTGGGGAGGGGCAAGGTGTTTTCTAAATATGTGGTCTGTATTTAGACTGTTAGAGATCCCTGAATGAAAAAACATCTCCTGACCTAATGCTCATGAAATTGGATCTTTGGGAAGTGGTCGTTTGGAGTAAATTGGAAAGACTGGAGAGCTGGCAGTGACCACTGAGTCTGCAGAACCAGGCTATGGAGTCAGAGCTCACAGAGGCTATACCTTCCTAATCTGTCTAGAGATTTAACCTCAGAAGGCAGTACCTCACTTTGGAGAGATTTGGGAAACTTTAAAAGCCCCCAGTATCAATTGTGCAGTCAGACAAGAGGGTAATGTACTGCCAGGCCTGGATATTGATTCCCTGCAGTCCCATACCTTATAGTCAGGCTGCTTTATGAAAACAATTCAGTGATGATGAGAAAAGAATAGATGGTATGAAGAATGTGACAATTTAGCTGGTGTATATAGCACATGTTCTGGACGAGACAGTGATTTTATAAAGATGACGTGCAGTAAAAAGAGAAGAAATCAGAGTTTAACAGTCATACAAGGATGACTGAAACAAGCCCCCCTCAGCCTTGCACGGAATTCCACGATTTTTGTCAGGCTGCCCAGGCTCTCAAACTGACACTGCTGTCCACTGTAACTATATTTTCATCAGTCTAGAATTTGAGTGTTTCTCCCAGTAAAATCCCCTAATGCTTGGGACTGCATGAAGACTGTAGATGCTGTGGCTTTCTAACATTTGAATTTTTTTTACTTGGCTTATGACTTGCACATGCAACCATAATACATATTCTCAGAAAATCTGTATGATCAAATAATGAATGCCTTTAGTGAGAAGCTGGTGACCTATGAGCAAGCAAACAAAAATTCCTCATTTGTACTGGTACTTCTCATTAGAAATTCACTTTTGCAATAAGTCACTTACAATTTTTTTAACTGGTAAAAAAAATTGATGTTTGAAAGCTGGAACCTTCTCTGACCTACTCTTTCTGCTTCTATATTTGAAGTGCATCTTTTCCTTTCCTTAAACCAATCTCTTCGTGCCCAGCTTGGAATTAGGCACTGGTTTCTTTGTTATGAGGTTTGTCTTGTTAGTTTAAGCATTTTCCTTCCATCTGTGTTTAACTCTCTGCATGAGCACTGGTTATTAGTGCTACAAAGCCCGGTAGAAACAGATTCAGGAAGGTGTGATATTGAATTTCTTACTTGTCCCCATGTGATAATGCCTTAGTAGCTGTCTGTTCCTCTGACCACAGTGCAGTAGTACTTTGGCCTTCTGCAGAATACATTCAAATGCAGTGGTAAGAGGGCAGGGACAAAATTGTTCTGGTTTTAGTCTGCAACTAAAGAAAGCTACCTGAAGGTGTTGTATAATGAGATTATATGAATGCAAACATAAAACATAACAGCCAGTTAAGCTTTCTTAATAATAAAACCTAAGTAGCACCTAATAAGAAGTGTAATACGATATTTCTGTATAGATCATACCACAGGGCTTGAGTTATCCTGTATTATTTATCCACTCTGACAATTTTCTGTGATGTAGTTACTGAAATCAGGCGCTGTTGAGGGAATTGTACAACAGCTGAAAGTAGAGCCTTTAAGTGAAACAATATCTTTTCGTGGAATGTGAGGTGTTTTAAAAGCAGATCTTTTCTATGTGGTTTCTTCTAGATTAGTCTGAATTAGTCTACTGAAGAGTGACTTTCATGTGGAGACAAACCTTAGGTGCAACTTGTAATTAGGCCAATTTTTAAACAATTTTTAATAATAGTGTATCAAAGAAATATTCTGCATTTGTACTGGTATGAGGTAAGCCTTGTTATCCCCCGTGTAATATCTGTTTATCTCTAGACCCAGAGGTTGACATAGTTAAAAAAATAAAGAAAATAGGTCTAATTGAAAATGGGAACAACTTTGAAGAGGTCAGGTCTCATATAAACATCAAAACAAGAGGCTTAGTCTTGCAGCAGCCTCTGGCAAAGAAGTGTGTAAATGTTGAGACTTTTTGAAAATCTGCCCTCACGTTCACAGTGGGAACTTCCAAGGTGTTAAACACATTTGAACAAATGGCTAATTTCATGTATTCAGATGAGAACTCCTGACAATTTGTGAGTTTTGGTGTTTTCCCCTGATTTCTCTCATGCGGAGCTGAAGGGGAAAGAGAAATTCGGAGTAATACTCCAACAAGGTAAAGTAGCTTTAGTAGGTGTTAAAAAAGTGGTGTGCAGTGTCTGAAGTTACTCAATGGCAAGTGCTAAAAGGAAAACTGGAGAATGCAGATTGCAGTATTTTAATGCTACCCAGTTTATAACACTGGATGGTCATGGAGGATTTGAGATCTGCAAGCAAAGTGGTTTTTATATCACGAATACTAGTGCTGAGTGAGGACAGGAACTTTTCCTTAGTAATGAGCAAAAATAATTTTGGCATTTGTTATGTCTTTCATGAGTGAGGAAAGGAGAAAGTGTTCCTTTTAAAGTTGATTTTAGAAAATGACATAGCAGCTTTAGACTGTTGCTAGGCTTGGGATATTTGCATAATCTTTGAATGCAGTTGTAAGTATGTGATACTTCTTTCAATAGATCAACCCCTAAAGCTTGTCGATAAATATGTGCTATAAATACGTACTGAGTCACAACTAGGTTCATAAACACTCAGCAGTTGGCATAAATAAAGGAATGCTGTTTAGATAAGTGGGCTCCTTCTCCATGGCTGTGCTTCCCTGGCTGTGTGATGCTTTCTGGTGTCTCCTCTGCCTTATGTAATATCGTTGTCCCCTTTGCGGGTAGAAGTAACAACTGTGGGAGGGGAGAAATCATAGACAGGACAAAAAGGACAAGTTTTAGGGCTGTGCGTTTCCAGAGCTGCTTGTTGGAGTACAGAACCTGCTGTCTGTGCATGAGACAATGGTACCTTTTGTGAACTTACCTTGAGCCTCATAACATTTTATTTCTGGTAATGCAGCAGCCCTGATAGCTTTATGTGTGCCTCAGATTCTTCCTTAGAGCCTGGGGATGTAAAGTGCCACTTCGGAGTGCTGTTTGGGGTTATTTGGCTGTTATCTTCAAGTAGGCGTTTTACTGAGCACAATGGCAGATTGGAAAGGAGATCATGCGTCAGTGTTTTGGTTTGCTTAAAATGTCTGCATGAGTGGGAGTGTGCAGTGAGTGGCACGTGCTCCCAGTGTGCTGGGGAAACAACAGGAATCTTTTGTAGGTAGTGCAGAAGCAATGTTTGAGAGGCTTAGGCTGATGCTCAACCCTCCTGCTTTCAGCTTAAGGCATGATGAAAAGGGAGGAATTTCAGCCTCACCTCAAATGGAAATGTCTCTTGGCCCTATTTGTGCATAGATACCTTTAGATAGGCAAGCAGGGCTAATGTATTCCTTGGTTGTCAATGCTGCTCCCAATCCAAAAGTGTTCCTCAGTACCAAAGAATGGGAGGTTTTATCAGCTTCTCTGGAGGCTGCTTTTTATAGATGGCAGAAGAGTGTTCTCCTTTTGTATGTGCCCAAAGGGAGCCTGAGCCACACTGACATTAAAACAATACTCAGCCTGTACGAGTAAAATAATCCCAAAGGAGGTGACAAAGTCGGGCATCTCTGCAGAAGGTAACAAGGGTGTAAAAAATACTTCTATGTCATTGATTTGTCATGAAAGGCAGGTGAAAAAAGCAGAGGGTGAGAAAGTGCAGCTCATTCTGTGTTGAAGGGCAAAAGAAAACATAATTATTGAAGAACTTGCAAAGAACAGAGATCAAATACGCAGTGTTCAGAAAAGCAGTTATGTCCTGTGAATAATTGAGATGGTTTGCAGCTAATTCTACCTCAGAACTAGTGTTGAAGGGGAAAAAGAAAAAAAAGTCAAAGCTGATTCAGTTCCACCTAGTGCCTTAAAATATTAGGGATGCCATTGTGATTAATGTGTAGCGCTGTAGAATCCATGCACTATTCAAAATTACCAGAAATGCTTACTCACATTTTTAAACATGTCAAACTAAAATTCTGAGAGAAAATCTTCACTACTGGAATTATATTTTGTTGAGAAAACAGAAGTATAGTTATTCTGCAGAATTTATGTACCATCAAAGTTCTATTAAGTTGTTTTAAAGATCTTTTTACTACTAATTGAGAAAAACTAGAAAAGGTTTGTATTCTGGGATGTTGCACATCCTTAACCACTCCTAATGCTAAATTGTTTTCCAAAGAATTTTAAAATACTTTTAATAGCTATGTTATGCAGTCTTTCCTGGTCTGCTCTTCCAGATCTTCCCAACTGCAAAACCGATAGCAAAAATCAACTGTAAAGCAGCTCTAAAGCTGTTTGTGCTCTCAGAGACTCTCACCTTCTTAGGAGGAGCTAGAGAGCAGTGTCAGAGCTGTCTTTTGGAAAAACGAGGCCACCTCTTATTTGTCACTAGTGCTTTCAATTGCTGCACTTCTGTCAGTGGAATGTGCTTTTTGTTGATTTCATGCCAGTAGTGTTTCCACACAAAATGCAGCATATTCATTGAAGATTAACCCAAAAACCTTACTTGGAAAACAACTGGTGCATTTGTTGACCACTTGATGGCATCACTCAGTTGTGCAGGAACTAAACTGCGTTGTCAGTAGAGCAGCGTTACTTGTGCTTGGTGTTTTATTTTGACCATCAAAAAGTGAAGGGAGTTATTAATGCACTCCCACAAATTAAATTATGAAAGCCACAACTCTAGTTTTGATCACTGTTTTTATTTTCTCTTGTATGTCACTTACCATTTTGGAATAATTTCTTTGTGTGAATGCAAACAGAAGAGTGGTCTAGACTGCTCCTCTTCTTGCTCCTGGTTAATTTTTTAAGGATGGCAGTTAATGGTTTAGTGGGTTAGTACTGACACAAAGAATATTGTCATGCATCGAACTAGCTTCTTGGTTTGCCTTTCCAGGGGTATTGCTTTAAGTCTCCAATTGTTGCAGTCAATGTGCATGCTAGGGAGAGGATCTATGCACTTTTGGTGTTCGTTATAGGTCCTATAAAGTGAAAGCTTTTTGCAGCCTTCCTACCAAAAGTCGTCTGTGTGTGCCAGCCAGCAATGCCAGTGTCCTGAAAGTGCTGAACCAAGGGGGGGATGGAGCAAGCAAGGCACAGTGGCAATTATGCAGATGTAAAGGACACTTGTGGTAATGCCAGGGGAGCTCTCAGAGTTTATGCATGCTGAGAATTGGCCCACAAGATATCAGGTTGTAAAACACAGAGTTGAAAGGAAACTAAAAATCTAAAAATGGCTTCTCTGGAGCAGTCGATGCCCTTGAGCAGTGAGGAGGCCCCTGTGCCCTGAGCAGTGGCCAGAGGGATGGAGCCAGATGCTGACCCCAGCAGCTTATTCCCTTATTCCTCCTCCAAAAACAATAAAAGCACTGCCCAAAAATTGGGGGACGGCCTTTAAAAGCAATTTTTCCAAGTGTTTTTGGTCATGCTTTCCTTGCTTTTGAGATGGTTTTTAGATGCTTTATTGCCAGAGACATTCTGACATAGTGATTATGTGAACTCTTATGTACACACATTAATGTAGGAATGTCCTGGTACACCTCTGTCCTGCCCTTTCTCCAATACAGAAGAGGAGGGAGGGAACATTTATTGTTCTAAAATGATTTATCCAAAAAATGTACATATCTAAGTTAAGGTACTTTGAGGTTTTGGTTGGCTTGTGTATTTTTATTTTTTTTTTTAATCAAACCACAGAGGAGAAACTGTGAATTTTCTTTCTTGTTCTAAGATGCATTTTGTTTTTATAATGGAGTAGGAAATACCCATCTTTACTACATACAAGGTGATACAGCAATAAAAGTGCTACATAAAAGATTTTTGCTGTCTACCTTTGTTATCTTTTCTCTGTATTATCAGTCATTATGTGACAAGTAACTATAGCTTCATGTAGATTTCATAATAAAAATAATAAATTCCTTGTTATTTGTAGAAACATAGTGTAAGTATAGAACATAAAAGTAAGTTCTTTGTTTCATTTCTGAAATGAAACAAAAAAAAATATATTTATTGCTGAGTATCCAAAGGAAGAGCAACTGCATAGCATGTCATTAAGTGCAAATGATGCAAATTCATTATGAATTGCCTTTCTCAGTTAAAGAAAGAAGCTGAAGAGTGAGAAACATCATAAAACGTGAAGCAAGAAATAAATTACTCTTCAGGTAACCCCATTTAGGGGTTCAGTGAGTGCTTAGATAACTAATTTTAATGTTGTTCTTAATACACCAATAATAGGAATCTCTGTATAGATCAATATTTTTAATAAAAGCATTCTCAGTGATATAAATGAGATTATTCTATATTTTTTTCTGCCTGATCAGCTGGTTTTGCACAAAAGCATTAAATTTTAAAGGCCTTTGAGGCCTAAAGAGGAGTAAAATGCAGATAGTGAATAGTCTTGTGCCGTTTTTCTGTGTGACTGAATTAGCTGTGGGCTTGTGCTTCGACTTCATGGAAGTTTCTCAAGTACTACAGCAGAAACATTCAGGTTTTGCTTAGACATGTGTGAAAACACTTCTGTGGTTTGTGTTATTTTGGCTTTACCTGAAAGAATTGTATCATCATCCTCTTGAGTTTGAAATATTGCTTGGTGGATGCAGTCTTTCTCCTTGCATGATTGTTGTTTCTGTCTCATTTCTGTGCTCCAACAAACCTCCCAGAAGGACTTTTCCCATTTAATTTGAGAATACCTCTGTGGGTGTGTTTCCCACAGACCTTACATCTTGATTCAAGACACAATTTTCTGAACTGCTATATTTTTATTGCTTTTTATGGTTGTTCTAGTGCTTCACCCCAAAATTTTACGTGTCTCTCTGTTTATATATATGAGTAGGCTAATAAACCAAACTGCTAATTAAATTTTGTACCCACAAATAATATAATAGTTGATTTGTATGTAGCACATGACATTCTGCATCTGCTTTCTAGTTCAGTTGGTAGATCTGCACTCTCAGCAAATGATATTACAAGCCTTGATAATCTCATGGAATAGTAGGATTTGGGTTCCCAAAAATAGGGTTTTTTTCCCAGAATCTGCTGTGTTCTCTGGACTTTGTTTTAATGACAATTTTTTTCCTCTACCGCTTTTCAAAGATAAATAATGTGAAAAATTAGTTTTCTGCCAGATTGAGACAGTAGCACTGAGGCAAGCATGAAGTCCCTCGTCTCAGCAGGAAGGTGGCTTTCAAACCTAATCACAGACACTTAAGTGCCAACTTAGTTAATCACTTCATTGCAGAGTAATACAGCATGTCTGAAGTTATCTTCTTCCTTTGAAAATCTGTCCAAGCAGGAAGGCAGCAGCCTCTCCAATTTTCAGATGGTGAATTTTTTTTTGAAATGAAGTTATTTGTGATTTGGATGATTCTCTATTTGCAATGCAGTAAAGAGTTCTTAAGGATTAGTCAAACTGAAAAAAAAAAATGAACTAAAACCTTGAAGAGGATTTATTAAATATGTGAGGGTGTCCAGAGTGGGTAGGATGGTGATGCCCAGAAGTGAGAGACAGAAAGACATTGAAGTTTGAAGAGGCAGTGTGTGAATGCCAGTAGGAGGATGTATTGTTAGAGCTGAAATTACACTGGCAGCTGCTCTATTGATAATGGAGAAAACAAAGGAACAAGTTTCTACCCTTTTCTGATAGCAGGAAATCACTGGAAGGGAGACTGAGAGTTGGTCATGTTGTCACATTGCCAGGAGCAAGATGGTAGTTTCTCTTGGAGAATTTTAATTCCCAGTGGTTTGGAGAGAGAGGAATTTAATTACAGAGATCTGAGATAAAACTCTTAATGCAAATATCCCCATGAATAATGTGCCAAATCAGGACTTTGCCATCTGCACCTGTCTTCAGAAATAGGAAATAAAGGAAGCAATGGTAAAAATACAAGTCCTGAAGCATGATTGCAGCAAAGTAGAAGTCTTGCATTGTCTCATGTACCATGAGGAGTCTTACTGATGAAAAAGCTCATATGAATAAGGATAAGTCTCAAAATTAATAGCTTCTTTTTTCAGACTTAACTGTGGTCTTAATGGAATATATCTGGAGTTGGAGATGTGGGTCACAGAATGAGAGAGTTTTGTATATGTTGCTATGATGTGAGAGTCAAATTAGAGGCAATGGATGGAGAAGAAAGCAGTGCCTTGTGAAACACTGATGGAAATAACAGTTCAAGATGTAGAATGTCAAGCAGATGTATAAAGGGGAGTTTCTGAAAACAGACTTCAAAAGAATAGGTTAGGAGAGATACTTCACCAAAACATTGTGAACTGGGTTAATTAATAATTTAGAAAATTTTAATCAAATCCAAGAATAAGCTTGAGAAGTGGTCTGTTCATGGAGGCCAACACTGAACAAGTGCCATGACAAGATTTAATTGGCTCAAATAGATTAATGAAGATTTATTCTTTAGATATGACGATGTTGTTCATGTTTTCATCATGCTAGACTGCACATTTCTTACTATATGATTTATTTGATATTGGTATCTTCTCAAAGTTTGGTGATGAAATAATTCAGTACAGTAAACTAATAACTGTTGCTGTTCAAGTAGCAGTCAAATCTGGAGCAGGATTACCAGAAAATTTGTGTCTTTTCATCTGTGGGACAAATACTTTAAAAGATTATTTCTCGAAGCCTATCTAAATAAATATATCTGCAAGATATATAAATATGGAAGCATTTTAGTTACAATATTAAATGTATGTAACCATAACTATAGTAGTTGAAGATCACTGCAGTTCTCATGGTGTTTTGATTCCCCTTTCCCTTAAGTTAGTTTGATGTGGACCAAAGCATTTCAAATCAAACATATTCAGGTCTAAGAAAATCAAGACATTTCTGTGCAAAAATCACATGTTCTTTTCAATGCTTATGAAACTGCAACTGATAGACAGAATTAGTGGTTTACTCACAGAGTCGGGGATATTTGATTGTTGCTGCAAATCCATAGCTAGTGTGAAGTTAAACTGAAAATTATGTGTTTTTCTAATGTTAGTTTTCTGTGCAAAAAATTGTAGGAAGGTGGGGGGAATCCTAAAAAAAAAGTGGTCCACCAGAGTTTTCTCTTGAGATTGTATAATCCTTGAATGTTCCCTTGATAAGGAATTTTGAGATGCTTTAAGAGCTAATGAGTTTTTTAATGGGGACTGTTATGTTGTTGTTTCCCATTGTGTTACTCATGTAAAAAGTAATACTTTGCTTCTTTATGTGCTCAAAGCTTCTTCTTAGCCTTCAGTGCAACAATTGTGGGGAGATTGAACTTCTTGTAATCCATTGTATTTTTTGTATAATGGAAGTCTTCTATTAGAAATGACATGTTCTGTTTCCCGTTCTGTAATTTGACTAAAGAAAGCAATTCAGAAAACATGAAACCTTTTTTTTTCCTTAGTCATTCCAGTTTTTATTGCCTGCTATCTCAAAACAGAGAGGCAAGAGGAGAAAACACTTGCTAAGTAGCAGATGCTTTCAGGCAGAACATAATCAATCGACAAAAATATTAGAATATGGGAGCATATTGACTAATTCTTCAATCTAACCTATGGACTCAAACTATGAAACACTGGGGAAATGCCTCAACTGAAATGATCTTTACTGAGATATTTCAGCTGTGTTTTGTGGGCTGTGCTGGGAGATAAGGGGGCCCATTTGCCATGATCTGTCGCCTCTCTGGTCTTTTTGCTGTTAATAAGCATCAGCTTTTGATTAGTGTCAACCACTGAATGAAGGTTTTTCTTGTTACACAACTGGTGATCAGCTCTGTATTGCACAAATAAGTGGCTCTCCAAATGCAGCCTCCCATCAGAAAGGGCTTTGTTTTTCGTCTCCTTCTGTCTGCTTTGCAAGTAAATTGTTCCTGCTACAGCCCCGTGTGGCTTGCTGCTCTCACCCTTGGTGACAGCAAAGCTTGCTGGCTGGTGATCTCTGCAGGGGTTTGTGGCTCAGCTCTGCTGTTCTCTCCCTCTGTTCTCACTTCTCTGTTCCCTCCCCTGCTGTGACTAAATAAATTACCTGTATGACATGTTCAGTTTTCTCTGGCAAGAAGCCTGGGAAATCAAATCTGTTCCCGAACCTGGGTCTCCCATTTGGCAAATATAATGCCTTCCTGCTGTTAAATCAGGTCAGCTCTCAGGAAAAACAAAGAACAATTTCATATAACTATAATCAACACAGAGTAAATTTAGATAATGCAGCTGACATATGTTTATTGTAAAGACCATCAAGGAAATAATTTTAAAAGCTCTTCATCTTTGTTGCATCAGGATACATGTTGAACATTCTGTGCATAGAGAAGATCAAACATTTTCTTTCTGTTATCCCATATCAAAGTGAAGTATATCTATTTTCTGTATGGTCTAAGAAGATTTTAGGTGGAGTGGTTCATTGTTTATGTGGGAAACAGTTATATATTTAATTCTGAAGGCTTAATGTAATTAATATTAATTGACACTTAACTGTTAATTACTATTAATTACTCATAGCCTACTTCCTTTGACTTTCTGGCCTCTAAAAGTGGAGATATACTTAAAAGTGTGTAGAGGAGGATAAATGGTTTCAATAGACTGTGTTTTCTGCCTTGGTGCGTTTCCAGCGGAGCTGGGGCAGCAGGGCAGTGGCAGGGTGGCTGCAGGCCACCTGCTGCCACCAGCCCTGACACGGTGCTGGCAGCCCCGGGCACCCTCCTTGTGGGGGAAGCACCAGCACGGGCAGCCTCCCCTCTGCAGCTGGAATCTGAATGTCCTGCTCAGCCCCCTTCGTGTCCCAGGGGGCTCTGAGTGGCACACCAGAGGCTCTTCTGTTTCTGCACTAATAATGAGCTTGTGCACATTGCACAGGGCCCTGGAGCATCTCCAGTCCCCTCGTGGGCCTCTGTGCTGGGGGATCAGAGCCATTCCTGTGGGCAGGCTGTGCTTGGGCAGTTGCTGGTTGGGGTCTGAAACAGCTGCTGAACCCCTGAGTTTGCCCCCAGCCCTCTTTAAAGGTGGAGCAGGCAATTCCAAGTGCCCCTGGGGGACCCTCAGGGATGGGGCCAGCCTAACCTGTGGTCCCAGGGCTGACTTTGCTTCCACTTATTCACGAGGGTTAGTAAAACCTGGCATCACTGGCTGCTGTACAGTCTTACATAGACTTATCACCACTACTGACTGAATAGCTGCTGAGGGCCCTGGCTGGAAACATTTTCTAACTGCAGCTGAATATGTGGTTGCCTTATCTGGAGAAGTCTTGGGAAGAACACACCATGTGAGATGTCCTGAGCAGCAGAGCAGGCTGCCCAGGCCTCTCCACAGTCTGTGTTTCAAACTCAGCATGAAAATAATGCTTCATTCTCAAAACCAGATGGGGTCAAATGTATATGCTGTGTTTTTAAATGGTATGTGCTTTTCCAGATCTTTTTAAGGACAGCCACAGTGTTGCTGATAATTGTGTAGTCATTAATGAGTTGTCTTGGGTCTAAAGAATGCCTTTGTTGTTTCTTCATTGCTCTGAGACACACAAGTGAATGTTTTCTTATCAATTTAAAAAATCCTTCAAAACTCTGCTGTATGAGGCAAATCCTTGGGATGTAAGTTGCTTTATATTGTCCGAAATCTTCATCCAATTTGCCCCAAAAGGATTAAGGGGTTAAAGCAGTGAAGTGAGTTTTAAAAAATGGAAATTCAGTTTCCTGTGTGCACCAGGAATGACCTGAAGCAAGGGCTGTAATCTCTATCCATATCAGCTGCTGTCTCAAGGACTGACAGTAGCTACCTTATCTGTCCTCAACTTTGGCATGTCAGGACAGATTGTGGATACTGTCTCCTACTGTAAATGTACAGGACCTACCTCTGAAAGGCTTCAGCTGATAGTGTAATATAAATCATTTCAGCCCTGTGTTGATGGCAAGGGCAAAACCTGCCTCGTTCCCTTGGCATCTAGGTTGGCCAAAGGAATTGCTGAACTCATTCAAATCCTGCTTTATGTCTTGTCTTCCCCAGCCTGCGACCTGATGACCCTGGGCATCTTAGCCTTGGTGACGTCCACGGGCTGCGCGTCGGCCAACGCGCTGCAGTCGCTGACGGACGCCATGCACATCCCGCACCTGTTTGTGCAGCGCAGCACGGGCGGCTCCCCGCGCACGGCCTGCCAGCTCAACCCCAGCCCCGAGGACGAGGAGTACACGCTGGCCGCGCGCCCGCCCGTGCGCCTCAACGACGTCATGCTCAAGCTGGTCACCGAGCTGCGCTGGCAGAAGTTCATCGTCTTCTACGACAGCGATTATGGTAAGGGAAGGACACTGCTTCTGTTACATTAATTTTTTCTCAACTGGGAGGGAAATATAAAGGGAAGGGTGGAATATGGCTTGCTGGGTTTTTCGCTCACAAAGGAGAAAGCGTTTCAAGTGGACGCCGATCTTTGGCTTGAAGGAAAGTTTGCTGTGAAGATTAGTTCTCAGACAAGGTGCAAAGTTGCTTAGCAACACCTACCGAGGCAGACAAAGTTTGAATCATCTCACTCTTTCTCAGTAAAATATTAATCAAGTGTTGGCATTGATCGGCAGGGGTCACGTAGGTGTGTAAGGAAGTGCAGCATGGTCTCTACCTGTTCCAGAAAATGCTTTCTATCAAAGCTGAGTACTGTTCTCATTAAAAATTAATTTTCACAATAACTGTTATTTTTTTTGCATGCTTCCTCACACTATTCTGTATCTGGACTAATTTTCACAGTGATCTACTTCCTGGCATTAAACCAAAAGGTAGACTTAGCATTTTCACTAAATATCATGCATTTCCTTCAGTAAAATTCTTACTTGGGGCTGAAATCTGAGGAAAAGGAATGTCTACCCAAGCAAATATGGTAACTTATGATAGATGTGAATAATAGTAAAACCCCAAATCTCTCACTGTGCTAGGCTCTCAGAGGGAAAGGGCACTGTGTGTATTTTTTTTATATCCCCCCTCCTCCCCATCCCAGCTCAATGAGCACTGATCCATGTGTTTAACTTGAGGTATGTTCAGCGCTCTTGTCTTAGGATGTTATAGGATCTGTAATGGGGAAAGTAAATTTTCTATGGTATGTTTTGAAACCCTACTAACACTTTTGCTTTAAAATGAGATACATAATCTTTTGATGTGGTGATTTACCATGAACAGAATATAAAAGTAGGAAACTTAAGGTTAAATCACAGTAGGAAAAATAGTCTTATGTGTGTCTATGCGTATAGTTGAGATTTTATATAGTCTTCCACCGTTGCAAAATAGATCTTTATTTGCATTCTCCCCGTATACTATCAGATTTTCAGTGGCAAGTCAGGGAGAAACAGAATCTTTGGTTAGTCCTGGTTTAAAAATCCCCAAAATCCAGCAAAGGAAAAAACAACAATCCTGAGTTTAAAAGAGTTCTGAAAGTCTTGGGAGCAGATTTCTGTTCTCAGTTGCTAGATAGTTACTTGCTGTTTCTTTAACAGGATCATTGAAGATTATGAGGATGGTTTTAAGTAAGAAATAAACTGAGACTGTAACATCCTTTTAATGACATAGAATTGTTTTAAGCATGAGAAGACTTTCGTGATGCTTGTAGAGCTATTCTGTAGACTCAAAAATCTAGTTAACCCAGCAAATAAACTACCCTGTAATTACTGTCCTATGTAATGCTTGAACAGTGAATGCTTTGGAAGCAGAAGTCACAAGGTACGTGGTAGGTGTTCTTTTGGTGGCCTTGTGCTAGTGATGAGAAAGTTGCTCTTTAGCAGGGGATTGGGTTTAAAGAGTCAAAATTATTCTAACAGTTATTTTAAGAATGAATGAGAAAAAAATCATCTTATTAGGATTTCTTAGAAATTCCCCAGATACTCTGTGTGCAAACTGCTATTGCCTATTTTCCCTGCTAGCCAACCTGCTTACTGAACTAAGGTATCCCTTATTCCAGTGATACATCTGTTTCTTTGCCTTTTTTTTTCTTTTATTCTCTTTTTTTTTGCAAAGGCTTAACATCTCAGTAGCAAATTCTGAAACCCTTAATTCACATACCTCTAAATTCAGTTATGATCAGATTTATCTTTTCCATTTAGCACAGGCTGTATCAGTAAGATGGTAAGGTTATGGAAAATTGCCACAGGCAATTCTGCTTCTTCCAGTGGAGAGCATGCTATGTGCTGCAGCTGCCCATGTGCTGTTTGCTCTCCTTTTCCTCATGGATGTGACATCCATCTTAGGCTAATTCCACTAGAATAATTTTTTTCATAGGAATTGAGTGGGAGGGGTTTCCATAAAGAAACCAACTGAACCTTGCCAGCACCCGGGGCATGGCCCTGCTCCTGCTTCTCCAGCTGCACCTCCCTGCTAAATGGGCAGGAGTTCCCTGATGAGGGAGGTGACGTGTTTGGGATTACAGAGAGTTTCCAGCACTGGGCTTTTGTGGTTTTCTATAATACGTGATCCTTCTCTACCTGATCTCTGAAAGTTGTACCATTTCTTTGAGTAGTGTTTTAATTTGTTCATTTGTTGATCTCTCAAAGCCTTTGGTCTCCTCCTTGTGAAAACTGTCAGATTTTCTGAAGGCAAAATAGCATTGCCCAGTTTAAGGAAGTCCCGTGTTTATAACAATGCTGTGTTAGATTGAAGCTGAGAATTATTTATTAAAGTTATTACTTGTCCCTTCTCTGACACACATTTTGAATTATAATTTCAGCACTAGACTTGGCTGTTAGAAACACAGAATAGTTTCAGAACAGCCTAACAAGCCCATAATATTCTTGTGGTTACAATAAAATATGCCTTGTATTACACTGATAAAAATGACAGACAAAAATGTATCCACGACTTCAGTGAAAGGATATGGTCCTTTACAATAAAATGTGTTAAAGTCTACAACAAGAAATTGAGAGATTTCACAGAAGAGATGTGGAAGTTTTAGTGCAAAGTTGGCTGCGTGGGAGTTGTAGAAGCAGGATGCAAACTGTGGCATTCCACCCAAATGTGAAACCAGCTCCTAGATTTTGTCATTCATGGTGAATGGGTAATGGCTTGGTTCTGCATGAGTGACCTTTTAAAGACCTCAAACTTGAGAGCTGCAGCACTCAAACTCTCCTCAATGATACTCTGTTCTCCTACTGAGCTGTACCAACAGGGGAAATGCTGGTTGATAATCATCCATTCAGTTCTCCTGTACTTACCTAAGAAAAGATAGGAGTTCATACAGATATTGCATCTTCATGACTTAACCCTTGTTTTCCCACTTCTCTCATTTGTGGTTTGTGTGTAATTTCAGAAGATGCACAGAAACCTGCTCCCCACTGAGCACACTGGGAGGTTTCTGTTGCTGACACTGACAACATCCAGTTTTTGGGAAAAAGTCAAGCTGACCTTAAGTTTGTCCATGGCTCTCAGATGGTGCTCTGTGGAACCAGGTCTACCCAGCTGTAAGAGAACTTGCAGCAGAATTCAGATCTGTTGGTGCCATCCTAAAAAGCTTCAGTTCTGCTGATGTGTTTTGAATTGCATTTTCGTCTACAGAAGCATCTTTTGTATCTCTCTTACATTGCAACAATGTGTGCTTGTTGGGAACTTTAATGTTTTATTTTGCTAACCTTATGGATGTAGAATCATCAGCAGTTGAATTTTCTGACAGATAAATTGGCAGTGGGGCAAGTTTCATAAAGAGTCTTACCAAGCTGTAAAATGACTATAAGTTAAAAGCTGTGGGTGCCACCCACCAGAAGATGAGGCTGGGAAATAAACAGTTGAAACTGTGTGTCTAGGGGTGAGCAAATAAACAGATGTGTGGTTAGAGGATGGATTTGAGAAGGGGTTTGGAGGCTGGATGGGAAAATATAAACAATGAGGAATATTAAGTCATATTTCTGAAGAGAAATGTGAGTAATAGCTATGTTTTCACTAGATTACCTTACTACTGAAAAACACTTTTTATCTCTGTAGTTAGATTAGGTCTCTCTGCCTTCCTTCATACATGTCTGCATATTCCTATTACAAAATATAAGATAAAAAAAGGATGGTTTGAGTCCACTTTGTCAATGAAAATAGTATTAGACCTGTGAAAAGTAGCTGCAATATTTTATTCTTAAGTTTTGGTGTCAATAAGTGAGTGTTGTCTGCTGAAGAAAAGTGTGATGTAAATGTTTTACAGAAGAAACTTTTGAAGAACATTTGACCTTCCAAACCTGTATGTAGAGAGCATGGTTCCTACAGGGGAAAACCCCAAGGCCACAATTCATGGCTTTCCAAATTATTTTTTTTTTTTCTTTTAAGATTAGATGTCTTTTCTTTTTCATTGATGCTGCATTAACTTTGAATGCTACTTGATCAGTCTTGCTATGTGGAAAGAACTTAATTTTTGATATGACTGTTTTTGTGGGAAGTTGTGTTTCCCACAGCAGTTATGTGGCAGTTTTATTTCTGAGTCCTGCCTGTCAAGGGCCTCAGTTATGATTGTAAATTACAGGCATTGTGCTATTAATAATTTTACAACAAGATATTGATCCTGGAACATTGTGTCTTTTGTCAAGATCCCTTTGTGCAGGCTTCTACTTGTGCAGTTATTTAATTTGCAGAGGAATATAGTAATGAAAATTGAGAAGTGCATGCATTTCCACAGTCCCCATGCAATGCTGCAAATCACTTGTGATGTGAAGCATTGGCTGTCACAATAAAAAAGAAGCAATGCAGAGCATTTGCACATCAGCCACTTTCACCTTACCTGCTTTAAGTTTTGTCCTTGTCTGTTTATAACATCAGTTATCTTCTGCTTTCATGATCTTTCACGATTTCAGCTGCCAGCCAACCACTCTGCATCCCTTGGGTTGCCATTTTCCCAGTGAGCACCCCTTACTTAATGTAAATAGTGGGAATCTGGCTCCTGAGGTGTTGAGCCAACTGCACATGTATTGGTAGGTGCCTGTCCAGCACATCTGACACCACCAGGGAGTGCCTGACTTTTCCTGCATGTGCTGTGTGATAATTTTCATGTGTTATTAAAAATGCCTGGTTTTTTTCCAATGGGTTGGTGCATCCCAGCTGGAACCATTGTGGAGAAGCTTGAATTAAGATTGCTGTTTGAATAGTAAGATATATAGACTTTAAGCAGCCAGCTGCAGAGAAATAGAACTTCTTTATGGTTATCAATCTGCAACAGCAATCACTTAGGGAGGGGATCCTTGGGCATCTCTGCATTGGTGCTGTTGTATGAGATGATAAAGGGGAGGAATAGACTTGGGCTAAGCACCTTTTCACCCAACAGGGAACAGAGTCCTCTGAGTATTTATTCTGCACAGTTTCTGCACTACCTAGCTATTCAGGGCATAACTGCATACCAGCTGTCTAGTTTCCAGACTGACACAAAATCTACCTGGAAAAAATGAAGCCTTTCCTGTAAAAAGTTTGTGTCTTTTAATGTATGATCATCATTGCTGCTGCAGAGAATGCCAGGAAAGAAAGAATTCAGCCAAGTTCTCCAAGTCCAACAGGGAGTTTGTGATACCATGGGATAGAGGGAAAAAAATTGACCTTTTGACTTTTACATTGAATTTGATCTGGAAGCTATTGAAGAAATGGCATTGTGTGTTCCCATACTTATCCTTGAATCACTTTTCTGACTGTAGCAGCACTTAAAGTAATGGGTCTACTTAAATTAAGCATGGGTTTTTGTCATTTCTTCTAGCATTTCTTTTTATTTAGTAGTGCATCACAGTATATAACATTCAATGTAATTAAAGAAAGTCAAATTCACCTCAAATTATTACTTATACATTACTTTTAGTGCTTTGATTTTTAAGGTATGTGAGTGTGTGTTCTAATAGCAGCAGTAAGATTTCCCCCTCTCTAACAACCCCCTAGTTCCTAGCATGGTATGGGAGCATGGACAGAGGTTGTTTCCTATAAAAGCTATTAAATACTTCCAGGACAATGCCTGATGTGATACACAAATGATCTTGCAGTTATGGTACAGACTTTATTCTCAGTGTGTACTATCATAGCTTACCTATGTTAAGTTCAGTGGTAGCAAAAACCAGTCAGAGATCTCTGGACCAAGAATTTGGACAGGTTCAGGCATCTGGTCTCACTCAGAAATTCAAGGCAAGTGCAGGAAATAATTCTGACCTTTCAAATCGTTTGAAAAATGTTTTGCAAAGAGGTGATACAAGTTCTTTTGAAAAATTCATAATCCCCTGGACTGACACTTTCAGAACAGAAGGTTTGCACTGTGGATTCAAAATAGATATTTTTAAAATCACTTGGTATCTTAAACATTTTCACAAGTCTCTATCTGGGTGAATGCTCATGAAAAATAGAAATGAAAGGCTTTATTAGAAGCAGTTTTCCACCAGTTTTTCAGCTCAGTCATCTGGTCAAAAGTGGTTATTATTCTAGTTCTAAAAGCCCTCACTGTTCATTCTTAACTGTTTCTTTTTCAACTCATTGTTTCATTTTAGTGACCAGTCTTCAGGCTCAACTTTGCAGAAACTAGTGGATATTGGTAATTCTATTTTCCCCTTTTCTATTCTGAAATGCAGCACACACTCTCTAAAGAAAGAGCAGAGTTCAGCAGCCTGGAAGCAGAGGGTGCAAATTAATTCCTTTTGGGCTGAGAGGTCTTTGGAAATTGTAGATGTCATGTGCAGAGAAGGTTCTGAGTTCTTGACTTTCTTTCCTTGACTGATGGTGTTTGAATCTCTTGATTTTTTACCTATGGCATGAAGCTAAGCAGTTTGTTTAGGTGCGTGAAAAGGACGAGGAGAAATGTCAGGATGATTTGGTGTACTTGAGCTGGGAACTTGGGGAACACATTCCAGAAGGGAGTCTCTTTAGTTCACGTTTGTTGGGGACTCAATGTTTATACATCCATTTAGAATGTTTGATAAAAGCATAGCTGGAAACTGAATAGAAAGAAGCAGAAGTTTTTCCTGGAGGATATATGCAGGGCTTCAGGCAGTGACATAATTCTGAGAAAATATATTTAGATATCTTGATTTGCAATGAGCTTTGAATAGGTTCCCAGTCCCTGTTGGCTTTCATGAAAGCAGTAGGGTAGGGGAGAGGATTCATGTACGTGTATACATAAATATACAAACACACACATGTGTACATGGATAGATTTAGATACAGAATTATAGATATATAGATAGATATTTATGGATGAATTTCAAGAAAAATAGTAAAGGCACGTGTGTATTTATATATAGGTATACACTTGTGTGTAAATGTGTATGAGTCCATAAACAGAATCAAGGAAACCTATTTCCTCTGCTCCTTTGGTGCCTTTGCCCAGTCCCCCCAGTAATCTTTCCAGTGCCACTACAGGCAGGACTGCTTTGGGTTCTTTCCTGCTTGGAGATTGTTTCTTGTTTGTTTTACCAGTTTAGAGTTGATGTGGCTTCCCATCACTTTTCTGTTTTCCTTACTGAGACAGAAATCCCATTCCTTCTCCTTCTCACGTTTCTTGTATAGCGATCCTGTGTTTTATTTATTTATTTTTCTTATGGCTAAACCATTTGTGGGTTTGCTGGCTTTCTTCAGCACCCTGTCCAAATTGTTTTCAATGTCTAGCTAGCTGTCCACAGCCACACAAAATTCTCCTCCCAGCCAGAGAAGTGCAAAGGGGTCAGAGTTTTGCTCTTCATTGAATTGTGCTGTGTGGGCCTTTTATGCCTTCTGCATTTACCTTCTGATGTATTTAATGTTTGGATCTGGTGCTCTGGGAGTTATTTTAATCATTTCAGAAGAAAATGCATCATTAGACTGTAAAAATTAAATAAAAAGCAGAGGAAAAATTGCTTCAAAGTTTGGATTTTTCAGACTCAGAGCCCATTACTAGTGTAATCTGAGTATCTGAGTTCTATTGGAGAGTGGTTTAACATTCATCATTTTACTATAGCATTTAAGTGGAAATAATGCATTCTTTTTTGTGTACGAATTGAGTAAATAGGATTAGTCTCACTACTGGGGAACATTGAGTCCTGCAGAGATCCTTTTTCATACTGGATATTTTGTTTTAGTGTCTCTTGGTTTAGTAACCAAGACTCAAATAGACTGTTTCTTACAAAGCCATATGGGAGAATCATACAGGGCTTCAAGAAACAGACAGAAATTGAGCTGGGACTTCCCTTGCAATAATTTCATTGATTATTCCCTGTGATGGGAGAGCACTAAATGGAAACAGCTACTGTAACACTATTTGGAGACAGTAGTTGAGTTCATCAATTTGGAATGTCTTGTGGGGTCAGGCACTATTGACAGTCCCCGCTTCATTGAATCATTTAGATTGGAAAAGATCCTTAAGATCATAAAGTCCAAATATTAACCATGTTCCTAAGTGCCATGTCTACAGGTCTTTTAAATATTTCCAGGCACGGTGACTCCACTTACTCCACTGCTCCCCTCAGCAACCTGGTCCAGGGGCTTGATGACCCTTTCACTGAAGAGATTTTTCCCAATATCCAATCTACACCTCCCCTCGTGCAACTTGAGGCCATTTCCCCTTGTCTTACCACTTGTTACCTGGTAGAAGAGATGGACCCCCACCTGGCTACAACCTCCTTTCAGGTATTTGTAGGAAGAGAGAAGTCTCCCCTGAACCCCCTTTTCTTCAGGCTAAACGTTTGCAGATCCCTCAGATGCTCCTCACAGGACTTAAGCTCCAGACTCTTCACGAGCTCTGTTGTCCTGTAAGCACTGCACGATGTCACTGAAAATCACCTGCTCCATGGCCTTCTTGGCACCTTCCCAGCACCCTACCTCATCCATCAGCAGGAATCTGTAGAAAATATATAGGGGGCGCTGTACTCAGTCGGTTCAGGGATGATTTCTACAGTTCAAGGCAGCTCCTGAAACATGCAGTTTATTTGCAAGGGTCGTGGGTGCAGGAGCTCTGCCTAAGCTGCCACCCACAGCTTAGAGCGTGCCCCAGAAAGAGCAAGAGAGCATAGGGGTAAGAGGGAAGAGTAGAGAGCTTAGGAGACGAGAGCTTAAGAGAGCTAAAAGTCTGGTTACATGATATTATATCTCTTCCTATACTGAATATGGTAATATTACAACATCCAATCAATAGAAGACAGAAATCCTTATAGAATTTACATACAACCTATCAAAACTACTACATTACCATACTGTGTTATATTTTAACTCCTAAAAACTATTTTCTAAAACTACTTTTTTCTTCCCTGCCACGCTGGCAGGGTTTTTCTGACTCTTGGACTTTTCTGTTTGCTGAAGCATCTTCTTCTTTGCTAAAGACATTGCTCAATCAAGAGAGATTCTCCTTCAGCTGGCTAGCCTGTTGTTTTTTAGTTGTACAGTGACTAACAGCTTGGTATCTTATATTTCAAAGCTAGCTTTCATTTCTATTTCACTTACAGATTTTATATTTCCAGAATCTTTTGCCAAGCAGTCATATTTATAAGGTTTCCTTATTTCATCCTCCCCAACAGGAATCAAACCTTTGGGTGGATCAATCTTCAGCTGTTGCATAGCAGACGAGGAAGGGAATTCAGGATAGCAATTCAGCACTGATGTGTGTTACAGCTGGCTTGAATTTAGTTTGCAAAGTCAGAGTGATTTCCTCTGTTCTGCTTCTGGCCGCCGTTTGTTTATATCAACAGCAAAGTATCTTCCTAGAAAACCATCCATGAGGAGTCAGGAAAATAAAGAAACTCTGCCATGGAAGAATAGTTTTGTTATGTTTATACCAAAAGACCAAACAATATCCAGTGCCTCAAGTACAAAGTGCCTTCCTTGCATAATGGGCCATAACTCAGTGATCTCACTTGTCTTACTGCAGCTCCTCAGTAATTCTGTAAGTCATTTTGCTTTGGCCCACTTGTATTAATGTTTGGCATTGCCATTAACAGGAATTAAGACATATCTCATCTTCCAAAAGCCTTATAATAATATCAAGGGAACTTACTTAACAAAGGAATAGTCCATTAACTAGAACCAACATTTCTCTGTGATCGCCTTTATCCTTTAAATGACAGAATCTTTACAGGAAGGAACTGTCATTTGTTTTTGTCATAGAAATAATCCATCCTGCTGTGGAAGAATAATTAAAGGTCAAATTCTGGCATTGTATTCATGAGTCAGCACAGCCTGAGCACCAACACCCAACAGGACACCCCACCAGGCTCTCGTGGTGCAATAGAAATCTTGGCTGAAGAAACAGCAGTGTGTTTTAATTTTCAGTGAAGATTTTCCCTGTTTATCTGCATTGAGGATGCTTTGTTATAATTCCCCTATGTATGGAAGCATCTGTGAGTGCGTCAAACTATTTAAAAGTAGTCTGGACCACCCAAAGTGCACTCTCCCTATTTAGCAAGGAGCATTTGGTGACACACTGCTGTATAAAGTAGTATCTGTGGGAGTCTTTGTGGTGCTGCATATCTTTTATTCTCTCCCATCTTGTGCAGCCACATAAGCCTGGACAAGCTGTAATTAAGTGAAACTAAATTACTAAAATAGGAATAACAAGGGCAGCCTTGCAATGGGAAGGGTGGGAGGCAAGGAAAGATGAACATTTCAAATGCTGCATTATTGGCCAAATGGGGTTGACTGAGTACTGATGACAGGTAAATTTAAGTCTTCTTTCTCTCAAATCTTAATTAAATAATTGGAAAGAAAGATAATTCCAAATTATGATAGAAGAGCCTGCAATCCCAGAGACAAGTGAGTTTGCCAAGTTAAGCAACCCTCAGTAACCACATACTGGCTTCAGAGAGATGTGACATTGGTGTAATGGCAGTGATGACACTAGAAGTTGGAAGTGCTTTTGGGGGAATCTCAGACCATCTTCTTCCTAATCAGATTCCTGTTATTTAGCCAGTTCCCTTTGGATCTGGTTTAGGCAGAAAATTAACAAACTAGGAGTAAGAGAAATCTTGAAGGTTTTTTTGGTTATGCCAGAGAGCAGTAAGTCATTTAGGATCTCTTCAGATGCATCAGAAAGGTGTTTGATGGTTCAGAATGTGCTTTGCTTGAAGAAAAATAACCAACTGCTTAGTAGAGTTAAGTGGCAAGATGGGAAACTACAAAGTTAGCAGTGAGATTTGTCTGCTTCCCTTTTGGGCTTAGCTGTAGTAAAGATGATAGAAGGGCTTTATTTCACTAACTCAGCAACTCCATTGCATGTTATTAAAAAAATTAACAGTGTAAAAATTAGCTAAAAGCTTCACTTTTGGGGCAAGGAGAGAAAAACTTTTTTTTTAAGACTGAGATCTATTTTCTTGTTTAAGTTAAAGAATCTGGACTGCGACAGTTTAGATTATAAAGATGAAAAATTTATTACTTTTTTTTTCTCAAATTACGTAAGAGCTGGTCTACCATTAACTTGAAAAATGAGTGAAAAGTCTCCTTGAAATCCAGATACAAATGAGTAATCACAGGAAGGGAATTGGAGAATTTATAGCAGCCTGTCTAAAATACTCAGACTCCTGAATTTCAGACCTGCAGCAGGAAGGTCTGTGTGATGTGAGGAAATACCTACAGGAGGCAGAGCTCGATTCCTTCCATGCCAGGAGGGTGCATGAGGCAGTTTGTGTTCCTGTCCTGCAAAACACATCCATGTGCAAGTGCTCTATCTCCAGGCTGAATAGAGGGACTGCAAAGGCCAAATATAACCTCAAACTGAAACACACCAAACTTTGCAGAATGGGCTGTCCACATGGATGCAAAGAGTGAATTGTTCAGTTTATGTTGAATTTTACTTGCAGCATCAGTTACTACCCTCTGTGTGCGAGGTCATCTGTCAGCCTGCCTGTGTTCTGAATCATGCTGGTCTTGTTGACCAGTTGTAAATCAATCTATTATGGTAGAGGCTTCAAGCCTTTTCTACATGATAAGGAAAAATAGGTGATCAAGGCAAGTGAGATCTCCAAACTCCTGCTGTACAAAAGGTTGTACTGTGAACTTGATTTTGCAGACTCTTAGCAAAGAATCAGCCCCGCAGCAGCTCACCTAGGTTTGATATCAGGGCTTTCCAAAAGAAAGGGATCTTACAGAATATCCAAGGGTACTAAAAGCTTTAATCAGGCATTGCTAAACATGAAGTAATCCAAACATCAGACAAAGTCACAGGACTAGTGAGTGCTGCTGCTTAGGAAAGGGTGCGTTCCTAATGTTCTGGTGTTGTTTAATCTCTTTTGTGTGCTAATTAACCTTCTGTGTTTCATCTTCCTTAGCTGATGTCGGGAAGATTCATTGTTATTCTCATATTGTATTATGGATTGCAATGGAGTAAACCATCTCTAGAAGAGTTCTAAAAACCTGTGTCTACAGTAGTTATTGTGCTGATTTAGGATCTGCTAAAATATGTCAATTTAATCATGGTTAATGCAAGTTCTAACTTTCTCTTGTTCACATTTTTAAATTCCTCTGAAGGTGGACTTTTCTTTTGCTTGGGATTTCATGAAATTTTTTTAATCACTCTGTAGTAAAACCAAACAAAATTGAGACCCTTCTGCTGCAGAGGGGCTGACAGTGCTACCTGAGGGAAAGGAGCATCCTTACAAAACTAATAATCACCTCAGGCAGGGGGGAGTATTTGAGGAGCTCTGATCCTTTTCAGGAGAGAATTACATTTTCATAGCAGGTTTTTAATATTAATGTATGAAGAAGGATTACCCTTGCTGTCTAGCAAAACAATAGCTAATTAGATATTGGTTTTTAATAATGATGGAAGTTAGTGTTAGACATTCGAGACAATCATTTGGGGATTCAGAATGATTGTTTAAAAACCAAAAAAGCCTAGTTGAATTTCCTCCTAGTTGTGGTCACTGCTGCTTTTCAAGTATTGCTTCAGCAGAAATCTGTAGAGACACTTTTTTTTTGTCCAGGATTTATTAGAAAATGAGGAGGTAAGAATACCTATGGTTCTTTCATGTAAGTGTGAGTGATTTTAGAGATATTTAGATCAACATACTCCTGAATGTTCTTATTTATGTTACCAATCTAACTAAAAAAAAAATAATTGACAAAAAATATTGATCTGAGTATTCTCTTTAGCAGAACACACTAACCAAAATAAGCAGCTAAATGTTTTTTTCCTTAATAACGGTTTAAAGACTGGAAATTGGCAAGCGAAAGGAGACCTGTGGGGATATATGCAAATAGCTTTGTTTTCCCATATGTCTTGGGTGGGAGGATGACTGCTTTCAATTTAGCTAATTCTTTATGTGCTAAAGAGATGTGGTGTTAGGAGAAAAATCTTTATTTATTTATTTTAAGGAAAAGGAAAGACTCTGATAAGGATCTGAAAGACGTATTTTGAACATTTAATGTTTATTGCTCTTAATTACTGTGGTAATTGTATAGAAGTGGCAATGTGTGATGTTAATTCCTAGTTTATTTATTTGAAACATGTTAATGCATCCACAAGCAAGTTTTTCATTAGAAAATCTTGTGTAGGATGTAGCCATGTTGTCAGACACCAGACTCTGCCTACAGCCTGTCTCATGGTGGGGTGTCTCTTACAGAACTTGACTTACTGATATGAAATATCATATGTTTAAAATAAAATTAAGCCAAAATAGTCATTAAACTTAAAAGACCACAGAAGCTGGCAAGATGCTTCATCTCTATGCTTTGAACATCAATTCCCAAGGAGAAGTATTTGGAGTGTCAGGGAGATGACCAATCTCAGTGCTTTATCTACAGATGGTTTTGCCTTTTGAATAGGTTTTTACCAAGACCTTTTTAAAAAATGTGACAAAACTTAATTTTGCTGAAATTTAGGGGAATCTTCCATATATCAGTTTAACCTGTCTGGAGACTGCAGGCCCTTGCAGAGAAGGGTTTATAAATACTCCTTCCAACCACAATTGCATGTACATGTCCTCATCAGTCACAGTGAGCCTGATCCCATGTGCCAGTCAGGAACTTCAATGCGTCTTGTTCTTATCAATCAGAGTAATTTGCACTTGGCCTTCATCAGTCAGGTTTACACTCATGGCCCATAACCTTGCAGTTACCAAATGGAGCATGCAAGCAGTGTTCACATCCCTCTGGCTTTTCCACAGCTTTTCTGTTCAAAATATTCAGGTCACAGGTTCTATGTGTGGTTTAGATTTGTTTGCTTTTTTGAAAGCAGCAAACACTTATCACAAGGGAAGTTAATGGCTGTGGTGAGGGTTGAGCTGAAGTCCTGCTCCTAATGTTTCTTGTAAAAATGTCAATAACAGAAGCCAACCTAAAATCTAGTTTTTAATACCTTTCATGTGAATCCTTAAGAAAAAAGGTGATATGCCCCACTTTGTCACCAGTTTTGGAAAGAAACTCTGATTATTGCTTCAAAATAGGGGTTGTATTTGTTAGCATTGCTGTTGGAGAAGGCACTTCCTCCTTTCTTTGACACCTTGACCAAAAGGGCCTAATTAGGCAAGACATTATTGAAGCAATGGGGATTTTTTCCCAACCTACAAGCTTCTGGAAGGGCCTCGCTGTACTCACCGGCAGTTTTGTTCTCCTTGTATTAAGGGTGAGGAAGTTACATCAGTATTTATTAAGTCTGAAGTGACTTCTGTGTTCACTTGTGGTTCATCTGACAGCCGTGCACTTTGCAGTTAGTGTTTCTATTTAAGGTACAGGCTCTGTCTCTCTCCTTGCTTCACAGGGCAATGGGGAAATGGAACCATCCCTATTAGAGGTAATTGGTAAAAAGCCATAACTGCTGCCACACTACGCAGTGAGGCCTATGCACCATTTACTTGCTGAGGCTGCAAGTCAGAGCCTTCGAAATGATTTGCCTTTTTCCCTTCATGATCACAGGCTGCTTCTGAGGCTTCACTGGAATGCAAGTCGTGAGGACTGGGTTATGATTCTGTCCTTTGTGAGCTTTCCCTCATGATAGGAAAAGCTGTGGAGTAATCTGGGCAACATTAATCAGGAGGCTAATCAGGAGCTGGTTGTCTTCCTTCCCCTGCAGTCTTCACACCTAAGGACATAGCAGCTGCCTGTACAGTGGCACAGCAGCTAATAAAGCAGAGCCAGCTTTTGGGGAGAGATCTGTTGATTTGGTGTGTCTGTCCTTAACAGCTGCCCACCTGCTGCTGAGGCTGATTGGTGAGGGAAGGGATAGGAGAAAAATGGGATAAACCCTCATGTGCACAACACACATGAACATATCTGCTGTGACCATTTAAAGGGGACATTTTTTGTTTGTATTCCTGTCCTCATGCTGACACCAAGTGTCATCGCTCAGTGTACTATATATGTGTGTGATATGTATGTTCAAATGTGTATGCCTATGTGTGAATGAAGAACAAAGACAGTTTGTGTTTGTATTGATGAATGTCACTTACCTGGAACCTGTAATTAGAAGTTGAACTCTAAATACAGAGGTAGCATAAATACAAAAAAAATCTGTAGGAATAGGACTTTGGCTTGGTACCATTTAGAGACATGAAAAAAGGTGATTTTTCTGGGGAAAAACACACAAATTTCTTGATGTGCTTGTTTGTGGTTGGGTGTTTTTTTTGTTTTGTTTTTTTTTTTTTTGGCAAGTCAGCATCTAGCTTTTCAGGCTCCTGAGCAAGTCAGTTTTATGAAGCTGGAGGGTAGGACCTAATACACAGCATTCAGGCTTTGTAGGAACATACCTTCATTGAAACTGCACTATTCCTTCTGCTCCTTCCTTTTTGTGCACACAGCACAAATGTGAGCTGTGTATTGATCTTTGCAAGTGCACATGTTAAAAAACTAACATAGAACCCACTGGTAATGAGCCCTGCCTGTAGCTGTTAGAGCTATAAAGGTTTTGGAGTTACAACTTTGTTTCCAGGTAGCCCTGTTAACTTTCTTTACCATTTTGCTTTTCAGATTTAATTTGTTGTGTTCGGTCTGTCCTGAAGAGTGAGTGATTTTGGCAAGGTCAGGTTATGTAGGTAATGTGGCATTGATTTGTGAACACCAAGTGTGTGGCAAACCCAGAGGAGTTGATATGTTTGAGTGCTGTGAGCTGACTACCTCTTAATATTCTCTTTTTGCTTTTCCTTCTCGTTTTCTGGTCTCTCCAATGGAAAGTGTAAGATTTCCATCACACCACAGTGTGTGTGCCAGGCAGTCCTGCTGTCTGGGGCTTCCCAGGGTAAAGCTGCCTTCACCATACACTGGATGTACAAAGTGTCTTCTCCCTGCTATCTCCTGGTTCAATCAGCACTGTTACTAATGCATGATACAAACGGGGAAGCACAAGGAAATCCGTGTGACCTTAGTTAGCATTCGTGCTTAGGCCTTACTGCGAGCTTCTGAGAGCTGAGTCTGATAGATGTGGTGTTGTAAGTTAGCTCCATTAGCTCCATGCATATTATAATTAAAGTCAGACAAGCTGATAAATATTGGAGGTCGTTGGCTGTAAATCCTAATGGTAGCCAAGGTAAAAGATGTTGTAACTTACATGATACTGAGGTAAAATTGCCTGAAGGACTTGTCGCAAGGACCAATTCAACCTGTTTTTAAGGATTAACATATCTCCTAAGTTAAATTAAAAGATAAAAATTAAATATGATGTTAAGGTATTTGAAATTGTGAGAGTGTAGAATATCTTAGTGTGAATTTGAAGGACTTCAGCCTGAATGTCTGTATGTTAAAGAATGAGCCCTTGGGAGACCATAAAGAGACATTGCTTTGCTGCACAGATCTTCCTGCTTGAACACTCTTGTTTACTGTTAGAAGCTTAAAGTGATTGATAGCAAAGCCCTCCACAATTTTCCTTGTGTCATGTGCAGTGTTTGATATCACTATTAAGGCAAGTGACAAAAGGTACTGGCCTGAAGAGTCATGAGTGTAATACAGCAGTGAGGCTTTCTATGCTACTTCCCACTCCCTGAGACATTTTGATAATTGAGAGCTTGTTTCTGCTTTCCAGTGTGTATTAAAATGGCAATAATTGTGTAATCTCAGTCCTATCGTTCCATATTAACTTTGAGTTCCCATTGTATTGGTCTCTGTTTCATTGCACTCAGATGCTTGTATGGCAAACATTACAACTGGAAGGTAATTCTGCCTTAGGTAATGCTCTTTTTCTCTAATGTCCTTGTATACTGATGATTGAAAGTTTAATATATTTACACCTAGAGTGCTCCTGCATGAAAGTGGTTGTTTTCTTTTGAGAATGGGATATGTAGAGATAGCAAGTGTTTAATTAATCTTCCTATTTCCTTCTCATGATTAAAGATTATTTGGTTTTTTTTGTTTTATGGAAGATGTCGCTCAGTGAAAGGGGGCAAGAAGGGACACCTTACAGGGTTATTATTTTTGTGTCTGTTGATTTTAAGAGTGTATTGGGGTTGGAATTGTTTCATACCACTTTGGAGGATGGTTTGTTTATTTGAGTCTTCTGAACAGCATTATCCCTGGAGAGAGGGGGATGCATTGGTGCCTGGGGGATGGAAGGTGGGACACCATTGCTGACAGCGCCCTGCTTCACACTGCAGTGCTGGGGAAGGGGTTTGGCACTGGGACAAGCTTGGCTTTGGGCTCTGTCAGAAGGCTCCAGAAGGGAGTGCTGGAAGACCCAAATGGCAGGGACCAGATTATGGAAAAATGGCTCTAGATTTTGGTAAAAAACCTTTTCCCATGACTTTTCTCTTCCCAGGCAGAGGTCATTATGAATTACATGGATTCAAAGCAGATTGGCAGCACAAATGGATGTGTTCTGCTCTCCAGTTTCACAGTCCTAAGTGTGGCTGGGGTTGGGGATTTGTGCAGGACACGTCTCTACATCCAGGAATATTTCTTGCAGGTTAGGGCTGGTGAGAAAACAGCTACAATGCATTGCAGAATTACTGAGAGCTGGGTCATTTCTATGCTGCAAAATGTCTTGAAAATTGTTAATTCTTTTCTTTCACAAAAGGGACAAATAGTTTATCATAGTAATTGCTGTCCACAAGAAATGCAGGCACACTGCACGTATCTTCAGCCATTAGCAAGGAGATGAAACACCAGAAATGCTGGTTTTGCTGGGACAGTATAGACCTGCTGCTGGTAAACATTTGGGGAAGTTGGGCCTAATTAGTCCTGAAGAAAAGAATTTAATACCTTGATCATGAGTTCAAAATATAAAACTGCTTGTATTTTACTTAATTTTTAATTTATTTGGGAGCATTTTGAGTCAGTGTATACAATAAAGTGTTTCAAAAGGTGGGGTTTTAATCTTTAGAGGTAAATATTGTTTCTCTTGCATGCTCTCCTTCTGAAAACACTTGGGAAAAAAGGCCAAATAAATTTAATATGCAGATGCCTTTTTTTTTTTTTGGATGTTGACCTTCCCAGAACAGCAGTAATGATTAGTGGTGTTTTGAAGGCAGGCATCTCACTTTATCTCTAGAGCTTTTCTGTATTTTTCAAATGCTAAATTGAAATATAAATGGAAAATGTTTACTTTTATCTCTGGAATTATTTCTACCTAGTTTTCTATTTGTTGACAGGCACTTTTTGTTTCAGTACTGCACAGCTTCAGTTAGCGCACTGATCTTTATATTAAACAGACACTTTGTGCACACTTTAGCAACATTTTGACATTTTCCTTACTTCCTTTTAACCCTTGTATTTTTTGAAGAGCCTTTTCTATATATCAAGCTCTAGGGCCTTATTTTGTTTCGCATGTCCTATGCTACTAATAAAATGGGGGTAACATTCAACGTTGGAAAAACAACACCGTTTGAGGACTTGCCTCAGCTAGACATCTACATCAAGAGCTCATTTATTTTACTCTATTTTTAATGAGAAAATTACTCTTGAAATTGCTATATGGAAGTATAACATGAGGTATTTATGAAAGATGGCATTAAACCTAGGCACTCTTCCCTTTCTACAGGTTTGTCAATGTATTTTTGCCCAGTTTGGAATATTTGCTACTTTAAAAAACCCCGAACAAAATATGTTTTCTTTGTATGAGCTCAAATTTTTGTTTCTGGTTTGGACATTCCAGTTTAAATTGTTTGAATCAGTAATTAGTATTGACTGAACAGTAACAAAAAGTGACAACTATAAAGAATTATTTATTTTATGCCTTTTGTTTTCCAATTTTTAAAAAGCATTTAAAAATTGCTTTTGTTCGGAAATGCTCCCAGTTTTCCCATACCGTTATAGAAACAATTCCTCTGATTTTCAGTTTTTCAGTTATTTAAAATTCTGTTGAAGTTAGGTAGCCACATAGATGTCTTCTAAAATTATTTTTGAGGAATTTTCGATTATTTATGTGAACCTGCATGTACATGTGAATATATTTATAAGTAATATGATTTGAAATGTTTTTTAAACTGTTTCTTGTACTTTTGTGTTTATCAGAAACTATAAATCTTTATTTGGAAAAGCTTGGATGGTACCTGATTTTTCTGTAGTGGTTAAGTTTGTTTCATCTGTGGAAACCAACAATTATTGTGGATAAAAGCAGATTCAAAGGTATTCTGAAGAGCTGGGAGAGATTTATTTATCCTCAATACAGAATCCAAAGTTTTGGGCTGAGTCTGTTGCCTCACGTGCTTGCCTGTAGCAAAGCACTTTATTGAGGCTGTTTAACACCTGCCCATCAGTCTTGGCTGTTAACCTATTGTCGATGAGATCATTCAGCGGTGGGTTCCTTGACAGTTCTCAGATTACAGTGGAAAGAGACGAAATGTATGGCCAGAGAATGAAAGATCACCTAATATTTTCTCTCTCTAGGGGGTCGCTTGCAGAGGGCCGGAGTGCTCTGTTTCCTTTGGAAACCTCCGTGTTTCATGTCTGTAACTGATGTGTCAGCTCCGATTGGCGCCGTTGTTTTTCACCTGCTGAATTTGAAAGTGTTGCAAACTGTGTCCACTTAACGCTGTGAAAGGGATCGAGTATTGGTCTATTCAACTGCAGTGGTGCCTAATCCCTTTAATGTGCTCACCTCAGTGTTCAAACAAAACACAAACAAAGCCCCCAAACATGGTAAGCAAAAAGTAGCAGAGTAAGTATGTGTTGAAAGGGTGTCCCAAAGAGCTGCCTGTGGATGATGCCTGCACGATGAGATGGATTTATTATTGCTGTATCAGTAGGGCTGTGTCCTTTCAAGAGTATAATTCCTTAGAACTGTTTTGGAACTGAGTTCTCTGCTAAAGTAGTGGTTAGCAGAGGGAAGCCTTTGATAAAAAATGAAAATAGATAACGTAAATGAGAGAACTTGGTCTGTAGAATATATTATTAGAATACTTGTAAACGGATTGGGTTTTGGCTCTGCCACCTCTTACGTTGTCTTCTACAATTTGCCTATTTTACCTATCTACTTCTGAGCATTGACATTCACAGTCAAAACTAGTCTGCAAGTACTGTAAAAAATGAGTCAAATCCGAGTTGAGGTTTCTAGCAATAATGCAGTATAAATACTTTAATAATTCTGTGGAGCCTCTGTGTGTGTTGTGATTTCTGCACTGAGGCAGAGAGGTGCTTTATGAGTCACACTGTCTGAGAGAAGCCTCAGGAGATCCCAAGATCCTACTCTGTATGCGTATAAATATATTTATTTTCAAATAAGACTCTGGACCTGAATACTGAGGTGCAATGCTGAAGTGCTGGTTTTTTTGGAGTGATATGACAGCAGTAGCATCCTTTAATTTCATGCCTATGCATCAGTTGATTTTGAGAGAAGACACGGAGTTGCAGAATGGTTTGGATTGGAAGGGACCTCAAAGAACATCCAGTTCCAACCCACCTGCCATGGGCAGGGACACCTTCTACTGAGGGCAATGCCTGGGATGAGGGGCATCCACAAGTTCTCTTGGCAATTTGTTCCACAGCTTCACATCCTCACAGTAAAGAATTATTTCCTAGTATCTTATCTAAACCTGCTCTCGGTGTGAAGCCATTCACCCTCATCCTGCCACTATGTGCTCTTGTAAATACTCTACACAAAGAAGAACTTATAGATAGGAAACTAATGGCAATCATTTTTCTGAAGAATATTTTCACTGATTTTGTTCTAGGAAAGGAGTGGTTTTGTATGTATAATCTGAGGGAACCTGACACCACTGAAACACCTTGGCCTTCCAGACTAGAGTGAGGGGTAGAAAGGGGGGAAGCTCCTCTAAGAAGGGTAAAGATACAGTGAAAGAAAATATTAAAAATAAGTTTGTCTCTCTTTTCCACTTGGAATTCAGGAGAAAATGGAGTAAGCTTAGGGTTTTATGCAAAGTTAGTTTTTGGACAGCCTATACTCAAAAATTATTTAGTTGAAAAAAGTGTGTTCTAACATGGTAATTACTATTCATTTGCTGAGACTGATTATACTGTAAAGGAGCAGTTTAAAGGCCCAAGGAGAAATAAATGACTCAGAACGAAAAAGTTGTCATCCACCCATGCAATCACCAGAAATAGAGAAAACTTTTACACAATAACAGGTACAATTGTGGGTTAAGGAGCCGGATCCAAGGAGCTGTCAGCCTGGAAGGCAGCAGGAGGAGAGTGAGGAGCTACTCCTGACAAATCCCTCTCTGCCTCCATTCGCAGAAATGCGACAGTATTAAAATCAGTTAATGCTCAGGTGATTTTAATTATTATATCTTATGTATTTTAAGACCCACTAGATGAACTTGTTTGATTTGGTAAGTTAGTCATAATGCATTTTTTTGAATGGCTGGGAAAGGCTCTATGTTTCTAAAAATGGGCTTTGGAGTAGGATTTTTAGTACCACGGCTTTTGAAGGCACATCCAACTTTTTCTGTGATTAGCTCAGATACAAAGAACAACAAAAGCCTTGGGAGGTCTCAGTGTCCTGCTTCTTTAGCATGGTTTTCTCCAGCTGGTCCATCTTGGTCACAGCATAATTGGTAATTGAGTTCATCTCCTGAAAGCTGGTTCACATATGACTGAAAGCTACAGCCACACCTTTTACTGCAGCGCAGGCAAACTAACTATGATCACTACAGATCCAGCTGCCATCACACAGCCTTCCTGTAAGAGTAAATTAGACCTGCCAGGTTTGTTCTCACCACTTTCCAGCTCCCAAAATTTCTGTAACTTGCTTTACTTGTGTGAGGAAGAAGCTTCCCAACACTGACTCACTTTAGGAGTTCCAACCAACACCCAGAGAATGCTTGAAATGTAAGAGAGAGAAGCTGGTCCCATGCATGGCTCAAATATGTATTTATTTGTGAAAGCAGTGTTCAAGGCACAGAAGTTTCTCATGCTGAGAGATACTGCTCAGGAGATAACTTGAAATCTCAAAGCTGCTGAGTGAGGTGGTCTCTAATGGGGAAGTTTGGGCAAAGGCAGTTAAGCAGTACCATAATCAATCTCCTCAATGAATGAACCTCAGCTTTTCATGATTTATAAACTGAGTGGAGCCTCAAAGGTTTCAGTGGGAAATACTATTCCTGAAGTTAATGTGTGAGTTTTTGTTAATGCTTGATGGATGAATTTTGTTCCAATTGCCATCGAGTAAAATAAGATATTTATTTCAATTCTCAATCCCCCCCCCCCCCCAATTCAGAACTAGAATTTAAATTGGTGTGTTCATGTGATTTAATCCCACAGTATGTGAGGGAAGCAGTTCTTTGTCTAAGTCACTTCAAGAAATGATAGAAAAAAACCCAATATATATATTGACATGTACATATAATTCTTAAAAGTTGGTTTGAGGTTGAGTGTGGCAGTTTTGAGTAGCCATCATCTAAGACAAGTGATACAACTAATTAAATTCTGCTTTCATAGATTAAATTGATTCCCAACAGCAGCAAAAGTGTCAGGATAGAATGGAATTATTTTCTCTTTTTCAAGATTCTCCTTGCTCATTTTTAAAATTTTAGTTCCTGAGCTTGGCAGGCTGAGAAGAATGGCTTATGTTGCAGGGAGCTTCAGGCATTATCAAAACAGTCAAGAACGTACTGATCCTGTCACTGGGGTCAGTAAGGAAGAAATGTCATGTACTTGGTGTGTCTACAGGAGTTAGATGTGCTCCAGTACTGTAACAGTCCAGACTTGGAACCTCTGCTCTTGACTGTGTGGATTGTGTGCATTAATAGTCACTTAAAAATATTTTCACAGACAAAGAAGGGGAGGGAATCAAAGACTCAGATGTTAGAGGAAAATTGTTTATGATCCAAGGATGATGCTCCACCAGTGTGGAAATGAATGCTCAGGAAAGAACAGTGGTACCTTGAGTACTTTTTTAAAGTTGATTAAGCTTTTCTCTCTGTTGAGCTGGACGAAGAGGAACTGCCTTTCCTTTTGGTCTCTATAAGAAACTAGAAGAACAGGAGAAGGACAATAATATGCCTTGCTTAGCAGCCTGAGTTTGAGATACATCTGTGCTTTGGCTCTTTGTCCCTTCAGTTTCCATCTGGGTGCTCCCTCATGTTGTTTGAATGTGCAAAAGCATGAATTTTTCTTTTTGGAAGCAGAAGAGCACAGGGGCACTTCTTATCAGAAGAAGAAAAGGATGATGATCCTAGACCAATCTTTGTCACAATGGTTTGAAGCATGTAGAAAGTCTGGATCAGTCTGGTTCTTTTTTTTTTTTGTTTTTGTTTGCTTGTACAAGGTAGGAATGAGAGCCCCTTTTGATGTAACAGATATCTGACTGGTAAGGACTTGCAAGTAGAAGTGCAGTAATGTTTTCTGGTTTTTCTTTTCTGAAGAACTGTGAATAAAACATGTTTGGCCATGGCCTCTTAAGTGAAATCTTGTAATTCTATTAGCCCAGTGTACCTTCAGTTGTGAAGGTTGCAAAGTCAGAATTTGTATACCAGCTATGTTCTGTGTTTTCATATTAACTGTCACATTAACAAAAAAGATTATTGGCTACATTTATTGGACACTTAAATCTGCCGACATTTAGATCTGTATTTTCAACTTCAAAGGTTAGGTGTCAGGTTGTACAGTTGGGACAACTTGGACAGAATGCTAATCAGCACCTCTAGAAGCTCTCTGAGGGGTTTCTTATAGTCCACTGGAGGGGTAGTGGACCTTAGGATGTCGTATTTCCCTCCGTGTTCTTTTCTCACACAATTCTCCCTCCCCTTTGTTTTCCAAAGCATGTTTGGACGTAGCTTGCCCTCCCTGTCTGTTTTGGCTCATATGCCATGTGCATCTGTGTGATACCTAAATATCCATAAAAAATGGTATTTAACTTGTCCACTCTGTTCATGTAGTGGGGGAACCTTTCCGTATTCAGGCAGCTGGAGCTGATTCACAGGTGAATAAGGAAATGTAACTTTTGTGTGGATGTTGCTGACCTGCAATCTCTCTAGCTACAGAGTGGTTTTCTTAAAAAAAAAAAAATCTTTCTGATCAATCCTTTGATAATCCCTATTATGAAAGACCGTTCTTATTCTCCATTAAAAATATAGGATGCACAACGAGACCAATTCTGATTTTAATTATCGATAACCTTTGGAGCCATTGGCAATCTAATCAAAACACAATAAGGGAGTCAAACTGTGGAGAAACTAGATGAAGTAACTTTCAGTGCATTGCATGAAAAAATAAGGAATGTTAACTTTGATACATACACTAAAAGCTATGGAGATTCCTGAATATGACTAGGATAGACACACATCCCCCATCACTGCCAAAGGCCTGGATATTTCATTGTCTTCGGCAAAACTTTCTGGGGCTGTTAACTAGTTTCAGAAGAAGCTGCAAAGATTCTGTTTTCCGTTTATGTGTTCCTTAAGTGACTGGTGGTTCTCACAGACGGTCCTTGAAGTGTCCTTGGGAAGATTAGCATTGACTAATCTTCCTAGCATTGACTAATTGAATGGGTAATTATCCTGCAGTAGCACATATAGAGTGGGTGGGCTTGGAGGTGCCTGTGACAGAGCTAATGTAATAGCTTCAGGTAGGATGCTTTGTAATTGAATGCAAGAGTTCAAATGTGCTGAGGACCATTAATATGTGTCAAACTTCTCTGCTACCTCTCCTGGGTAATGAGGTGTAAATTAAGAGAGATCTGGTCAGTCAGTTGCTAAGCCATCTTCGTTTACTGAACGTTGTTTTGACTGTTGCTTGTTTTCTTTTCTCTTTTGTCTGTTTACTTTGGTTTGTTTTGTATGATGGAGAGTGCAAAATTCCGAGAGTGACTTCTTTCTGCATCTGTTCTTCTTTTCTTTAATTGTTGGTGTCATTTGGATGTGGTTGGTTCTTTTCTTTATTTGTAGGGAGATGCCTTAGATATCAAGGGGTTTTTAGGAGCCATCTCTGACAGAAAGACTTGCAACAAACTGTGCATGTGGAAATCCAATCCCAGTTAGACTGCTGCAAAAAGGAAATGTCGTGCACAGATAGACTTCCATGCTGACTTCCCATTGCTGTCATGCTTCTGCCCACGAGGAGACAGGCACAGTGTTTTGATCCAAGTGCACTGAGAGAAGGGGGCAGGCTGAGTGAAGCAGAATGTACAGAGCAGCTGTCTCAATTAATTTCAAAGATGGTGGGGATTTTTTTTCAGTGGCTTCTTTCATACTATTCTGCAAACTGAAATGTTCTTGTGCTGTGACTTCTGGAGCAAAAAAAAGTTTTTTGCACTGTTTTGCTTCTCAGGAGTGCTAGAGCAGATACTTAGAGGCTTTCCAGTATTCTGGTGCTTTTAATTCCAGTTGGGAATACAGTGGAATGGCGTTTGCCATCTCTGACCCTCCTCCTACAGGTGATAGTTTATGAGAAGGAACAGTGCTGGACTTGTGGGCAGAGAAAACCTCCACTGATGTGGCATATAAAGAATCCCATACAGAAAGCAAGAAGAGATTTTTCTGGACAGCCGTGACAGTTGCTTGCATTGTGCTTTGTTTTCTCCCACAGCTTATTAATCTTCTCAGCACAGCTTCAGCAAAGAGTCAGGTCTGTTCTCTCCTCGTGAGAGGATAGTCAGCAAGCTAACAAACTGATTCTACTCTGCCACTGTCAGGAAGCAGAACTCCAACTGACTTAATTTAAAACAAAAACCACAAAACCAGAACAAGAACAAATGGTTGGTATCTCACAGTGCTCCTTTCCTTCTTTGTCTCTTAAGACCCCATGTCACCGTTTTCACTGTTTTTCTTCTGAAGAAAGTGACTTCATCTCAGTTTTTGTTGGTACTTTCCTTTAGAAACAAAAGGGAGACAGGCACTAGATAGCCCTTCGCTGGTGACAGCCTGATCTCCTCGTGTTCTGCCATAAATGTTAAATGATGTCATACTGATGAGCTCAGCATCTTGGTCTCTTCACCATTCGGGAGTTTCTGTCCCAAGGCTTAGATAAAATTTCTCACTATTTATAATAGCATCAAAGGGCTTAACTTTTATTTGAAATTTTTTTAACTTTACCTCTGCTAGTTTGTAGCCCATATACAAAGGAAGTATCTTCCNAAGCAGATCCAATACTTCAGTATCCAGCTCCTGCCTTTTTTTTGACTGGCTTCCTCACATGAAAGAATTTCTGGTTTTCAGTATGGGTGTTTTGCTTAAGTGTAGAAATAATAGCTTTTTTTTTTTAAAGTTTAATTTGCTTGAATGCACATGATTTAGATACCTGGGCTATAGTGACAGTAGCAGCTTGAAATCCAGATCATTTTCCACCTGTACTGAGACTGACTATGACAAAGTCTGTTGCTCCAGCAACACTGAATTCGGATCCAGATTGCACAATTCCTTCATGAATATAGCACTGCAGATGAATCACTTATAAATTAAACAAAAGCAAAAGGAAAAGTAGGCAAACAAAATCAACCTTTCCTCCAAATCTCCCCAAATATTACTCTGAAACTAACATTTTTATTGTTGTCAGGAAAGAGGCTGAGTAAATATAATCAGTATTTCTTCACAGTAAACTGCCATCATCAGATGGTGTAGATAAAGTAGAAGTTCATTTTCTAAGGCATCACACTTCCCTCAGATGTTTATAACTTCCTGAGATAAGAATGCAGAGAGCATAGTATTCATAATGCTAATAAGATGAAACTGTATCAATTTGAACAAAGTATGGCTTTTTTCTACATAAACGTGAAAATATTTCTGAAGTGCTTCAGTAACCCTCTTCCCCTCTCATTATTAAGTTAAAGGAGGATAAAACTGTTTTGTGTGCTTAAGAGATACTTATGTGTGTAGATATATCAAGCAAAGGATATGTCCTTGTGGGTTCCATTTTTCAGTAAACTCGAATGACAAAATCAAGCCTTGCTTAGCTCAGCAGAGAAAGTGTGAAGCTGGAAATCAGAGATGATTTTCAGCACACCAAAATTTCAGTGTCTTCCATTGTGCCCTTAGAACTGTTGTGTGTATTAAGTGTATCATGTTAGCTTTTCATATTTGCAGCTTGATCTCGCAATTGGTGAAGGGCACCCATATTTTGCTGACTGCATGTGATGTCTTTGGTATCTGCCATGTGTATTGGATGGACTTTTAAATATTATGCTGTTTATTTCTGAGACCATGAGCTGGGTCTTAAAGACTCTTAGACCATATTCCCAGGGTTTTTTTCTGTCTTTTTTTTATTGTGAAAACAGCACAGCTCCTTCAAGGACTCAGTCTAAAATCTTAGGGTGAAGTTACCATCTCTCTACTAGTACTTGTTGGATTTTTAATCATTTTGTTAGCATTAATTTTTTATGAGTCTACTTTGCTCCATTTCCCACAATTCCTTTGTGCATGTTTGCTTAATATTTTTTTTTGTTTTTTTCTGTGTCTTCAAGTAAATGATTTTTCTCTGGCAATATGAGAGGAATAATAGGTACTGATAGATTGAAAGGAGTGTCTTAACAGTGAAAAGAGGAGACAGAGTAGGATGCTCAGGTGTCTGAACACTGGAAGGAGGGACTTTAAAGGCAACACATTGGCATCGAATTCCCCATCAGATTTGTAACTTTGATGGCACAAATTAAATTCATAACTTTTTCCAGTTCAATGCAGCAGAGAGTTGACCTACCCCAAACAGAATGCAAAGTGCCCTAGGTTTGAGGCTTTTACCTCTAAGTAAGTATTTGCAGCGAAATCTGGCATGGGGATTTTTTTGGTATGCTCAGATGTGAACTGATCTGGTGAGCTTTTCACCAAATACATTTCAGCTCCTGGTTTTAACTCATGTGCTGCTGCTGCGACAACACAGCCTTATTCAGAGCACTCACTGGCACAGTCTGTTCAAATATGAGGCCTTCAATAATGTGGGGAGGACATGATTACTGTGAGGGAACGCAAGAAGGCAGTTAGAAAATCATACATGTTCCTTCTGTCATCCCTGCTTTCTCTGGCAATCTGCCCCCACTAACCCTCACAGCAGTCTGGCTTCTTTCCTTCCAGCACTGGTATTTGGAACTGTGGGCAGTCAGAGATTTTGGGCAGCTGTTGAGACCTGGGAGATGGCAGAAGTTGGCTGGATACAGCCTGACTGGAGACAGTCACCAATCTTCTGAGTGCTCAGTTTCTAAATTCCAGTTCTAGCTGGTGGCACGGTTTTGGAAAACATCAAGCTGCTTTCTCAGCAATTCTCACCTTCGGGTTGGGACTGAGAGGTCTCTGGTACAGAACAGTGCTGTGAGAACACAGGTAGGGCTTCTGCAAGGAGCTTTGAATCTGCTGCTGAGGCAGATTCTAAATGTGTTTCATGTAATTTCAAATGTATTATTTATTGACTTAATGTTTTTCATGTTTGCTGTGCTTGTCATTATGGTAAATTCTTTAGAAAATCATTGTATGTCAATTTGGTGCTACTTGCTTTTCACCATCATTTGTGTTGTACTAACATAATGACTTGGAGAGGAAATGTGTTTATGATGGGGTTTTGCTTTATTGGACATACTTTCCTAGACTCTAGCTAATATTTTCCTTAAATATTTTGCTAAGCCTTTCAACAACTTAAGTAATACTTTTAAAGAACTTCTATCACACTGTGGCCGTGATATTTGACAAAGTCCTTTTTGTGAATAAGGAGATGGAAACATTAAAATGTTGTTTCATTTCTTAGTGCCTACTTTTCAACGTGCCAATATTGGGCTGAGGAGCTTCAAATACAAGTAGTAGTGGGAACATGTGAAATAACAATACCTATGGCTGTCTTGGGAGTTCTGTGTGTTGAAATGAACTCAGATGATGCAGTTGTCCCTCTAAATTATAAGAATATTGTTGTATGCTATAGTCTAATGTTTTAATCTTTGTCTTACATTTGAGTAACGGCTGTAGCACACCTAACTGAATGTGCAGTTCTTTAAATCTCACTTGCACATTGTGTTTGTATATTCCTGCCAGTGCATCCTTTTTCCAGCTTTGTTTTGTTGCTTTACTTTGTTAGACAAAACATCACACAAGGAAACTCAGTATTAAAAAAAAGGTAGAAAAATGAACATTATGACTCATACAGTAGCTGTAGTGTAACTTCACAAGAGATATACATTCAAGCATAAATTTAAACTTGCATTAACTGTGAAACATGAAATGTTCTGAGGCAACTTCCAGTGCTAGTAATAGCTACTTTATTGCTATTTTGTGTGCTTGAAGTCTCTGCCACTGGGTTATGTCTTTTTATATTAAATATAAATTTTCTGTCATGAAAACTGTAATTGTGTGTGGATTCTCAGGCAAAATAACTGTGTAATTGCAAACTTGGACGGGAAAAATCCACTGTCATAAAAATACCTGCTAATTTTGAAAATATGAAGGCCTAAATCTGTCTTCTGAGAACTTGTGTTTCTTCAGAGTTATTTATCCTCTCTATAGAAGAATGTTCTTGAAGTTTAGGAAGCGATTAATAGTAAGTAGGAAATACTTGGAAAACCTTCCAGGTACTATTTAATACACTGTGGAATATCTTATTTGAAAGGTGCAAGATGTCACAGAAAGCTGCATTTTTTAGATTTGATTTTTACTTTTTTAGTTAAAACAATAGAGCTAGTGATATTTTTTTGAGGTTTTGGGAAGAAAATAATTTTGGCAAGTACATATATATATATGGAAACAAGAATTAGGCACTTAAAATTCCTTGAATTGTTGCACTTTTTTTTTATTGAAGCTTGGAAACAGTGAGAATTTGTCTTACCCCTTTTGAAATATATTATAACATTCTTTAAGCTTTGCCCTTCCTGTTCTGTAACCTCTGCTCACTTCCTTCCTTATCTGAGCCTTTTATAAATTCATGTATTTTAAGGCCAGAGAGGATTATCTGACTTGATCTGTCTTGAATCTCTCTTAGGTAGCAGACTGATTGAGTTGTAGCAGAGTGCTTGGAGAGTTACCTTAAACAAAGGGTCTCATATGAAGGAGAAGCTGCCGTTTGCCTCAGGGAGATGGTTCTCATGGTGTCACTACTCTGATTCTCACTTCCTTTTTCTGTCCTGCCTTTTTAGGCTTTGCACTTGATCCTGTCTTGAAAAGAAAAAAGGCAACCAAACCAAAACCATGAAGTCTTCTTTTGCACCTATTTAATTCCTTCATTCTGCCTTTTTCTGTTAAGTCCTCTACACAACTCTCATCTTTACTTGAATACATCTTTTATCTTCCTTATTCCAATAAAGAAGAGGAATTGATTGATAATCCTGCATTTTGGACCTTTCCTTTCTGCTCTGCTCTTGTTCTTTGATGTGCATGCCCATGTGTTGGCTAAGGCAGAACAGCTGCACTCCTTTTAAACTTTCCTGGAAGGCATTGTCAAAAATGATGTTTTCATTGAATTATTTCTATGTTCATCTGTTTTCATCTGAATCCGGGAGCAGGGCCCAAGGAGAGGCAGACTACTGTGTGGCAGGATCTTGTAGCTGTAATGCAATGAAAGGGATATTAGCAGAAACATTGTCATAAAACTCATCACAATGTAATAGGATTCAAAAACAGTTTGGAAATCTTTTACAGGAGCCACTAACTGTGGTTCTTTTACTGTGTGTAAAAGCAAATGAATCGCACAAAGGTCACAAAAGAACGTTTTTGGTTCTTAGGCTTATTTCCAACATTATTGCTGAAAATCCACAGAGTTGTCTTCATCCTTTAGAATTTGTACACTATCACAAATCATTCTGTTCTGGTGGTTGTCTTGTGTTCCTTTCATGGCCCTTTTATGGTGATATAAATTCTCCTATGAAACTAAGGAAACGTCCTTTCCTGGGTTGCACAAACTGTATGAGAAGTGATCTTGTTCACAAAGATTTATTAGCAGGGTCTCTAATGATGTCCTACCTTCATTGTAGTGAAGAAAATTACTTCAGAGGAAAAATAAGAACAAAAGCAGTGTGTCAGGAAAGGGTGTGGGATGGCTGAATTACTGTTTGTAAATATTTAGCAAACTTCCAATAAAGGTGCATGAGAAGAGCCCCAAGAGTAAAATGTATCAAATATGCAACTTGAGTATGTAAATAGTGAGTTAGTGTAGGACCTATTATGGGAAAAATTATATATTCTTTAATATTTTTATTTCTCTTTCTGCTTCTGGTTTGCTTTGGTTTTTTATTGTCCTGATTTCACTTCTCCCCTTTCCCCTTTCAGGTCAGATACAGCAGCTGCTCAGGAATTGCAGCACAAGTGACAGTTGTGTACACAAGTGCTGTACTGTAGGATTTGCTCCATCATGTCTGCAGCTGGCTTCTTAAAGAGATTGCTTCTTTCTTTCAGTATTGCTACTTCCACTGCTATTCACCCTTGCTGCTCTTCTGTGCTTTGTGTGGAAGGCTGGTCATCGAGAGATCTGGTGCTTGCATGTGTGTGATCTTTGCAGAAAATGCTGCTGCATTGCTGCTTGAGAACAAAAGTGCAATCTGGGATAGCAGGAGCTGCTTTTTCACTAAACACATTCTTTTTCCAAGGTGTCCTGGTCTAGACAGACGTGCAAAATTCACACTGCAATGCCACAACAGACTCTCATTCCAGCTGACTGCTGCCTTAGATCTGCTGTGTTTGAGTTTTCCTGTGGAAGCACTTCACTTTGTAGCAATAATGCTCCTAGTATTTGGCAAATGGGATTTTATGCCCTAGGACCACCTTCAAATTATTTGGTTTCAACTTTGAAAGTCTTCCTAGCTTGCTAAGAGCAGTACAGGTAGAGAAATGATGCTGTTTCAGTCTGCATGCTGGAAAATGTGAGCGGAGTTGAAAATGTGTGGGATAAATTGTGAGCACCTCTGTGAAATATGATCATCATGTAGATGCCTGATAACTGTTGGTGTTGATCTCCTGGGCTGCTGATGTACTGATCTAGCTGAGACCTAGGTAAGTGTTTTCCTTGTGAGTTATGTTGCTGTGCACTGAACTGCACAGAATGAAGGAACTGTGCTTTTGAAAGAATAAATGGCTATTACTTTTTTTTCTAAGTATCTTATCACTTGTATCTGCACACAGTAAAGCATGAGTCAGGAATAGTTTGGCTGGATATTAAGCATTCCCCTGCCATGTCCATATACTGCTTTTTCAGAAAGTGTTTGTTTGCTTCAATTTTTAAAAAGACCGAATAGGGGATTAGATTATGGTTTGTCACTTGTAGTTTGGATATAGACTTATGCAGGTATGAGGATTTTCTTGTGGCTTTCTTAATTAATTATTTCAGAGTAATTTCATAACTCAGGGCAGCAGAAAAGCTAAATAAACATTTGTTTAGAAGTAAATATGAAAGAAACACTGACTTTATTATTTATTCAGGGAGGGGAAGGGAGAATTTTTTCTTCTCTTTCTCCTGTTTGAGAATCATCTGACTTGTCAAGTGAGCACTCTAAAAACCCTCTGATACTTTTTGTTAAGAGTTAGAATCTGTAAAATACTAGTATATCTACTATAAAATGCTTCTTTAAAACCTACTTTAATAAATAACATTATTAAAAGTGTAGATTTGTTTTGAAAACATTTTGCTGCAGAGCCTGATAGAAAGAGGTAGCTCTCTGAATTTTTCTCGTTGTAAGTCCAGTATCTATTTTAATACATGGTTGCATATAATCAAAGTCTCAAAGAAATAAATGAAAACTGGCTTTGACAATGTGTTGATTCAGCATAAAAGTTCTTTGAAGTAACGCTGGCAGCGTCACTGCCTGAAGATTACTGGAAGGAAAGTGGAGCCTGAGGTTTCCTGGTCAAGTGCAGAAACTGAGGTGATCCCAGTGCTGAGCATCCCTGCCCAGCCTGTTGTGCTAATTGTGTTAGTGCCCTTCTGCCATCTGCTAGTGACCAGTCAGAGAAAAGAAGCCAGCTGCACCTTCCCGAGAATAGCATCACTATTTCTGGCCTGGCCAACTGAAGCCCAGGGCACAGATTTAACTGGTGATTGGCCCTGAGCCCAGAGCTTACACAATGTGTTACAATCGCCAATCTCCTCTGGAAGTTTACTCTGATCTTCATATTTTCGTAGTCTAAAGCAATACCCAGTCTCATTCTCCTGTCTGTTTGTATTTTTTACTTTTTCTTGGCCATGTCCATCCAAACTGCAAGAAGACAGTAGTTAGAATCATATGGTGTGTTTTATCCCAAGAAATGTAACATTACTTACAAATGCACTGGGCCAACAAAATACTCTAGATTTTCTTCTGGAAATAGTAAATATATTACAAAGGAATTAGGTAAAGAATGAAGCTTAGACAGCAAGAACATAAATCAACTTATTTAAAATTAAGTGAAAATAAAAAAAAAATAAGTGAAAGTGTAATTCTGAGGAAGTAAAGGGGGCTGAGTCTCAAATGCTGCTGAACTGAACAGCTCAAGAACTTAAACAAGGAGGAAGTATGAGAGTTCTTTAAAGCAACAACACACACACAGGTTAACCTGGGTGAATAATCACTTCAGAAGTTTCTTTGGTGGAGGGGCAAGGAGGAGAAAGAAATAGTAATCCAGAGAAGGACAGACTTTAGAAGTCTACCTGGAAAAGAGAGTAAGAATTTAGAGGAGGGGGAATCTATTTTGGGGCTTATTTTTTAAAGGGTTTTACATACCTTTTTATGCATACAAGAAAAAGAAAATTGTATGAAAACAGATCACATTTCTGAAGGCAATGTGTGTTAAACTGATGTGGAGTCTTTCCTTGGTAAGCCCACTAATTGCTTAGTTACAAGAAATGCAGTGTTTTTTACACGTCTGCGTTTTGGCAAAGTTTTCTGTGCGATGTCATGTGGAAAAGTGTTGGTTTCAAAGGGGGCTGATATAGGAATGGCAGCAGTGGCTCAAGAGAAAGGGGTAACCTGCTGTGCTGGAAGTGGTATGGGTACATCAGAGAGCTGAGGGTTTTTTCTGGAACAGCCTTACTTTCCTTACTGACTTTGTCATGAAGGGTAGCTTAGTGTGCTTCTATAATGCAGAATGATGTGGGTTAGTGGCTATCTGAACAGGCCCTCACATTGTGTGGTACCCATTCCTGCCTCAAAACCCAGGCTGAGGCACCTGCCCAGCCTCTGAAACAGGCAACTGGCCTCCTTCTAGGGGCTCCTGAGCTTTGTCCTGCTCTGAGTCATGGGTAATTTACTGTGACCTTTGCCATTGCTCGCTACAGAAGAGCTGGATGGGAGCCAAGATTGAAAATATGGAACTGACATATTTCTAACAAAAGTGCCTGGGAAGATCCTGATGAGCTTTGTCCATCACCAGTTTTGTGAGATGCCTAGAAATGGGCCTTCCATTTTTTTCCTGTGTTGAGATATATGTATTACAGAGTAAGGAAGTAAGTACTCCAATATATTTTGAAAATGGGGCTATTAATCTCTAATCTTCCTTAAACGGACGTGTAACAGCTGGTATGCTGATGACAATGGAATGATAAAAATAAAGCAGCTTCATAATAAAAAAATAATGCTGACTGATTTTCTTTTGTGAGGTTGTATTTAACAACTTTTTCTTTTCCATGTAGGAGAATTGTTGTAGGTGCTGCTTGCACAAAACCTGATAGCTATTATTAGAGTAAAAGAGTACATTCATGTGGTAGAGTTCATAAAGAATGTAGATTGATGACATCTTTCTCTCAGGAAATTTATAATCAAAAGTGTAATCCCAACCCACGGGATTTTTCCTTCTCTGTACTGCTTGATAAGCTCCTGTCTTGAAGATGTTATCACGGGAGATTTAGATGACTGCTCTGTGCTTTATAAGTAGAGGAATGGGCAGCAAGGCACTATTACGATAAATTTTAATGCATTTTAAAAGTGGCCATTTAGGATGGAGTGTTGAGGATTCAGAAAAATTCAGGCTGTTATCATCGTGTTTTGGTTGTCACAGAAGGGGCAGAGGGGGGACGAGCTCCTCTCCTGAGCAGAGTGTGAGAGCGCACAGGAGGAGGAGGAGGAGAGAGCGGGCTCCTCGTACGGGCTCCACACAGAGGCTTCTCCTCGTGAAGGGACAGGGACAAAGAGCCAAGGATCTGGGCGTTTCCAGGGGTTTTATAGTGGGGATGGGAAAGGCAGGGATAAGGGACACAGCCAATGGGATATGGGATAGGAGGCAGGGTTGAGAGCAAGGGAACCAATGGGAACAACACATAGGAGGGATTTAGGGAAGGAGCTAACGGGGTTTCCAGTAACATAGATTTTTTCCAGTACTAATGCATATTAACTTAAGGGGAATAAATATACATAGACTAATGCATAAAATAAGAAAGGGGAAAATGTTAACCAACCATACAAAAGTATGCAAACCACCGAATTGGGGAATTGTGGGTTCTCACCCTAATTATAGAGTGAGTTGCTAAACTTCAGTGCTTGACCACCACAGATTGGAGTCAGTTGTATCCTCAGAGGTCAGGGTGGCTGCAGCCACTTGCACCTCCACATGTATTGTCAAGCTCTGTGAATTCATCATGGGTATTGTGCTATTTGGTTCCTTCTCTTCCCATTCCAGCTCCAGGAGTTGTAACAGAATGTGATTACTGTAACTCTTACTTTCTTGTTTATTTAACATGAGTATCTCCTGTGAGATATGATTTTTAGGGAGGTGAAAAACTTCAATGCTAGGAAATCTGTGAGCTAAGCTAAAGGTAAAAATAATTTTGCATGTCTCCCATACCTGTCTACCCTTTTCCAGTAAGCACTATGGGGTTTGCAGTCCTTATTCTTGGATGGTTGTGCACAAAGTCATAAAGCTAAAAACTATAATGTTGATATTAGGAAACACAAAAAGAAAAGAATACCATAGGGGCTCTCCCCTGCCTATGAGTAACCAGAGAGTGGTGTAACATCATAGGTGTGAGGTGATGTCTTAGAGCCCTGTGTTCCATGGGGAGGGAGGAGAGCAAGACATAGGCACTTTGCTGCATCCAAGGTTAAAAATAGGGAGGCAGGGCCATGCCAGACAACCAGAGATTTCTCAGGTAGCTATGCAGTCTTTCTGTAGGTCTCTACATTTTTATTAGGTGTATGTTTGGAAGGATGTTCCCCAAAGTGAATTTTCACTGCAGCATTTCTGCTTGTCAGCACCCAATGTACTCCTCTGGCTCTGTAAAACCCACTGGGCAGCTCTGCAGCATCTTCCTGTTTAGAAGCTCTGAAACACAGGTGGGGGTGCAGGCCACATCAGAAATCATTCTCAGGTGTATGGGAAGGATGGCAGAACTCACACAGGCTTCACATAGGCCATCATTTAGCCTGGTGCTATTAGCTCTGACTTTCTTGATGAATGTATTTCCTTGGGGTTACTGGTGCCCATCCTTTGTTTTTGGCTCATGGTAGCCCAGCCTGTAGTCAGTAACCTGCAGGTAGAGCCGGTAATGGACCTTGTGCTAGGCAGGTGTCCATACCTTGGCTAAGCAAGTGCATGTTACAGCCCAGGCTCCTTTCAGCAGCATCCAAATGAGCTGGAGCTGAGGTGCTGGCTGGGGGCAAAGGGCAGCAAAGCATTGGGACCCCTGTATGCCTCTGCAGATTCCTCCAAGAGAGTCAGCTGCACAGGAAGCTGCTGCTTGCTGAGGCTGACAGGTATTTTGTCTGTAATACTCAGTGGAATTACACATGATTAACCCATCCCTCCCTGGCCAGTTCCTGTGGCATGTTCAGCAATGGTTAATCACCATTACATCAAAGTGATTTTATCAGTTCCATAGACTCTCAGTTGTTAGTGTTAATGTTATTATGGCTCTCTTTATAATCTGCACAATTGAAGTCATTGACTGGCACTGAAACTGAGTCATCTATGAGATGGCTGTGAGGTGTGGACTAGACTTAGAAATACCTGAAATTATTCAGAGCAGTCAGCTCCCAGGGGTGAATATGAGCTGATTGTGTGTAAACAACTTCAAAGTGGTAAACTTGGGATAAATTGTTGTCAAAATAGTCTGGACCGTGACTACCTCACTGGTGATTTTGAAGAAGATATTAAAAACTTGAAACAAGTGAGGTGTCTACTCTCGTCGAGGTTTATTTTTCATTCCAGTTTTTACAATAGAGAAAGAAATTGTAATAAGTGTGAATGAAGGCTATACAGGCAGATGCAGTCCAGATGATAATTTGTCTAGAAACAGTTGTAATATGGTTTAAGTGTATGATGAATAAAACTTTTTAAAAAGCCACAGACAGCCTTTTTATGTCAGCTCTGTAGAGAAGATAGTCTACTCTAAAATGTCCTTTTGTATAGAAAGTTCATAGCAATAATGGTGTGATATAGTTTTTAATGTTTTCCTACATCAATTTACTTATAGGTTCACCCTTTTTATAAGTTCTCTTTGCTTGCCTCTTTTCCTGTGTGGGAGATTAGTGCTGCAGGAATTGCTCCTTTATTTCTTGTTGTGGAATGGTTTCAATGTGGGTTACAGTGTAGCTAGAGTTGTTTTTGTAGCTTCGAGGGACTCAGGTACTAAAATGTGAGTGGAGCTGAGCACCCCATCAGTATAAACAAGCCTGAGCAGTTGGTGGGGACAGGCTGTAGTCGCCACCTGTGTTTTCAGTTCACATGTCACAGCCCATGCTAATGTCCCAAAAAGCACACCTAAGCCACCATGACAGAGGAGGAACTGCATGCCATGTGCAAGCCCAGATTAGGTGAGCTTGTGATAAAAATGCAGGATTTAACTGTACTCTGGTGCAACCTCAAACAGGCATTTCCAGTGATAAGAGGCTTGTGAATGCCCCGAGGCAGATGAGAGCCTGCTGCACCTACTGTGATCATTTGATTTCTTGCTTGCCTGGGCTCTGGGAGTCTGTAGGCATTTCATCAGTAATAGTAAAACTACTGAATTAATTAAGAATGAGAAGAGAGCTCTCCTCATGTATCAATGAAATTAAATGTAGAAGAGGGTGTTTAAAAAGTGATAATAGATTTAAACAGTCCCATAATCTGGTAGGAAGCACAGAGCATGACACTATTGCACAGCACGATCACTGACTTTTGTTGTATGTTCAGATCATTCCTGTACTTAGTGCAATTGGGTTTCCTTCATGCTTGATTTGCTTTCAAAAGCTATATGTTTGTGGAAGTGAACATTAATTGTTGTCCTGAAATTTCATGGAGTGCATATTCCTGATCACTATCTATAGTGCACTATAGACTGCTTTTCCCAGAAGTGTCCTTCCTTATTTCTTGAATGTTGTTCTTCTGACATGCTTCACAGCACTCTTAGGTTTCCTTTAGAAAACCAGCTTAAAACAAAGGAGGATAGGTGGGTATATTTTTGTTGCAAGATGACTTTTTTTCCCCCCATACCTGGCTAAAATACTTAGCCAGCCTGTTTCTGTACATTATGGATTCTTTCTCTCTGCTTAATTAAGTATTTCTTCATTGAAAATGCAGCTGCTCCAACTGAACACCTTGTACAACCTCTCTGCCTTCTCCAGGAAGGACTGACATCATTTTATAAAGCTCCAGTTAAGATCATATCCAAGCCAATGAAGCAGATAAATAAGGTTCCAGCCTTAACTTCCAGGGGTTTTTGAATATTTTTAAAGCCTGAGTAGAAATCTGTCAACTGGATGGAGCCAATGCAGCAGAATAGCTGCTGGATCAGGAATACACACTGAAAGCTCCCGATGTTTCCACCTGTTTGTCAGGCACAAAACGTTCCCTTCTAGCCCATGCCCAGAATGCCCCTGTCTTCGCAGAACTGGGCATTTGGGCCTTGTCATCTTAGGCTTGTTTTGGGATCCCAAGCCAATGCTTTCTGAGAGGCACAGCCTCCCTGCTGCCATGCTGGCAGTGCCAGCCAGTGCTTTGGGCTCTGCATTGTTCCACATTGCCCAAAGGGACAGGGCACACGTGTGGCTGCAGGCCTGGGGCTGGTGTCATGCCCTGGCTGAGCTTTGTGCTGTAATCACTTGTCCCTTTTCTCAAAATAGAGCTTTGCCTCCTAATGGGTTAAGACGACTGTTTGTGCTTTGTCTCTTTGGATCGATGTATCCTGCCTACTTTTCACAGTGGTGGAACAGCTTTGGCAGAGGGGGCAGGAGGGGGGTGAACCCAAAGCAGGAAAAATGAAGCTTGACAGAGGTGCAAGCAGGCTGAGAAGTTGCTTTCCCCCCTGCTGAGATGTGTAGATGTTTCAGTGAATGTACAGTGAATAGACAAACTTATTTTTCTGTAAAGCATCGGTCACTGCCCTTTGCAGAAAGGGCACCAAAAATAGGGCTTGTGCTCAAGAATGTAATTACTTAAAGGCCTAACCTGATACCTGTTGAGGGAAATAAGACATTTCCAGGTAAATACCTGGCAGGAGAGAGATCTCACGGCTTCTTCCATGTTGTGCGTTAATGAGGTGTGTTAGAGGAACGGAATTGTGCAGGTATTAAATTTAGATGCATACAAAGAATGATAACAGCTTTTAGTTTATCTGACTGATGGCAACGTGGACTTCAGTTTCTTTTAGTGTTTGTCCCAGGAAAATTAAATGCTGGTGCCTTCCTTGGCTGCTGCATCCTGGTGGGAATGGTGTGCTGTGTGCAGTTACCTGCGTGCCGAAGAGAGGGCCCCGTTTACCACGTTCATAATTTATTATTTCCATGGCAACTGGCAACCAGTGTCACTCAGAATATTTCCCCAGTATAAACTTTGTGTTTCATATACCACCTGAATCAGACTAAGGGAAAGGAACTTGTCTGTCAAAGAAATATAGTTAGGTTTTTATGAGACTGTGATATATCATGTTGAAATCAGTCAAAGATTTTCTCCTGTCTGTGCATGGATTACATGGATTATTTTATCTGACAATGACATTTATACTGTAAAGGTCAGCAAAAAAAAAAAAAAAAAAGAAATCAATGCATTTTAAAGGATGAAAATCAGTGGTAAAAGAACCCCACTAAAATGAAACTCATGCTTTAAGAAGCAGATATTTCTATTAGTACATTTGCTGAAATGCATCTGCCAGTTTTTAAGAGCAGAGATTTTTTTCATTAGAATGAAAAGAATTTCTCTAGAGAAGTATGAAGAGAAAATTCAGTTATATTGACTTTGGAGACAAACAGATGGAACAGGGTTGTGAATTTTAAGCATGACTGGAAGATATGCTGCCATTATTAATAATGCTTTAGTCTGTGTGATTTGATTTATGATAATACATTTTTATATAGTCACAATATATACATTTTGCATTGCAAATTAGGGAGGGTTTTTGTTTATGTTATGTGGTAGTAATTAACCAGTTGCTGGAAAAATGCAAAATGACTAGGTGGAAAGTTAGCTTTCTGGTGGACAGCTGTCTGTCCAGCCATTATCAGGAAAACTCAGAAAGAGTTGTGTTGGCTGGGATTTGGAAGAGACAGGTTAATGTGAATAATGCTCACTTTGCCTTTTGCAGCGTAGGTAGGGCAGTGTGCCTTCTACATCCACTAACATGTTGAGTTAAAATCTGCTGGGCTATTTACATAGTGGCTAATACCTCCCAAATCCTGCTTTAGAGAAACCAGTATGGGGCATTAGAGGGAGCTAATCTTTTGTCCCAGAAATAAGCTCATCTGAACAAACGAGATGGTGTTCATGCTGTTCCAGCTTCATTTGCCCTGCCAGTGTCCCCTGCAGGTCTACTGTAAAACACAGACATCACTGTCAATCAACCATCTTTCATCTATCCCAAACTGGCTTTAAATTTGTCACAAATTTGCATGGAAGTCACCCCAAGAGAATTAGGAGCCTGGCATGCCAGAATTTTTGAGGTCTAAATTAAGAGTATATTGGTAATATTAGTATTATAGGATCCTTTATGTTGTAAAAGACCCTTTAGATGAGGCAGCCCAGCTGTGAGGGGGACCTCTCATCAATGTGCTGCCCTTTTGGGCCATTCTGGCACTGCCACACAGGGCGGCTCCGCCTTCAGCCTGGCAGCAATTTATCCCTTATTATCCATAGATTCTCTGAGCTGACACATGGCTTGTCTTGTGGAATGAATAGAGAGAAATCTGAATTTCTTATTCTGAAAACGATTTCAGAAGACAAAGTTTAGCTGATTAGATTATAGAAGTGACCCAGCTGAAAATAGTCAAACATGAATAATGCCAAATTCTTTGTGTATTTGAATTACTTTAAAGTGTCTCCTTAGACTATCAAAAGGCATCGTGGGGGAGTAGTTCTTTTTTGTGTCTATGCTTATTTTGCTCTCTGACCAGCAGGATTAAACCACCAGACTCAGGGCTAGACACTTCTGCCCTGATGTTGTACATATTTGCAGATGGAGGTGTGACAGTTACCTTTCTGTCAGAAGTGAGGGCTACAGAGGTACCAGAAAGAAGTAAATGGAACAACAGTTGTACTTTTTAAGTCAGATTTGATTCATTAAGCAAATAGTCATCAAAGTATACAAATGAAAAATGACACTGCTGGAAAAGAAACCCTTAGTTTTTGGTTCCAAGAGACTCTTTCAGTGAAATAAAATGATTAGCAAAGGACTGCAAGTAGTGATGGGTTAGGTCCTGAATGTTCAGATGCTGGGAATACAGAAAATGTGCATAGCTTCAAGACAATCTAGCATTTCTTTTTATTTCTGTGAGTTGGGTTAATCAGCCAGTCTAGAACGTGCTCCTTTCCTCTTCTTCACTGAACAAGAACATGTTCTTTCTTTAGGAAGAAATAAATCTTTAGGTCTACACCACATAGTGAGAAAATGAGAGGAAAGATGGGTTTGTAGAGGTGGAAACAATGTGTTATGTGTTACTTACTCTGCTTGGACTTGTTTCCCAACTTTTCTTCTTTACCTTTCAGTTCTTCTGCTGTTAAAGAGCAGTGAGTCATAGAATGGTAACTTTGCTACACTTTCCTCTGTCATGGGAGAATTTTTTCTGCTTTAGAATCTGATGAAACTCTGAAAGTTTGAACATTTGACAAATTTGATTTTTCCCAGTATGGGAGCAAGTGGGGATTGACTCTTCATAACTTAAAAATTTCGTGTAAAGTTGGTTCGTTTTGAGACCAAAATAAGTAAATTCATACATTCCCAATAATTTGCTTTCTAAGTATACTTAGAAAAAAATTATGTTGTTCTGAAAGTAATTGGAGAGTACTAATTACCCCTTACTTTACATTATTAATGACAGTATTTTTTTCCATCACCATCTTAATTTGGATTTCCATGGACCCTTAAATTAGAGAGTACTTCGAGTGTATGATTAATACTGCTGTTTAATCAAGCTGGGACATGTGGACTGGAGTTTTGTCATTTATGGCTCTGTTAACTGAGTTTCTGTTGAACTGGTTTTGTATAACCTGTGAAAATATGGAGATAGTAACTCTGTCCTTAAAAATAGCTGTAGGTTGTAGGTGCCTGGCGTGTCTGCAGTGGCCATCTCCACGTTCTTCCATCAGGCCACCACAGAACAGGCAGGGGTCACTTGCAGACCCTGTGTTGTATCTCAAATGTCATGAGGCACCCATGTGCAGATGTTTGAATGGCTTCTGAAGGGTCATCTGATAATCAAAAGCTTCAGTTAAAGATGGGGAACAGATGGGAATAGTTAATTAGGCTTTATTTTAATGCTGGCTTTTTTTTGTTTGGTTGTTTTGATTTTTCTTTTGTGTGGAAATTAATTTTAGAACTACAGAAAATACTGAGTGAGATCTACAAGTAAAATTTCCAAGTAATAACACTATTTGATTCTTAGATGAGATAGGACTGCATAATTTCTTTGTTCTTTGAGGTGCTCTGAATTTTTCTGTAACATTTAAATGAATGTTCAAGTATCTTCAGAACATGGTTTAAATTTTGGACTATGAGCCACTCCAGGCTTGTTTGTCATTACTCCCGATAATGTTGGTAGCTACATTTCAAAGAAGGTACAACCCATGAGTTTTTCTGTGCCTCTTCTGGTGATGGCTGTGCAATATGACAACCCTAAATAAAAATTCCTGACATCCTGTGCAATAGAATTATTGAATTCACTTTGAGCAGCATGATGTGGTGCTGACCTCTCTCCACAGAACCTTTTGTGGCTCTCTACACCCTTGATAGGTAGGGAGGAGCATGGAGCTCATGTAGGTTTGGCCCCTGCACTGGGATGTGTAGAGCAGTTGAAGGCCATAAGTGAAAGTAAATTCTGCCAGTTCTCAAAGTAACTTCCACTGGAAATTTAATTGTACAGATCACAGAGAGGAACAGCAGAATATAGGAGGATTCTTTCAAACAACAAGGGAGAAACATCATATATTTCCAGCTGTAGAATGTTAAATAACAAGTGGTTTATTATAGCCCTTCAAGTTAGAAAATGTCAAATGTGTCAGACATAACATTACCTTTTTTTTCCCTTCTTTTGTCTTTCTGGTTTTTCAAAAGCATGCTCTATCCTTGCACTGACGTGTGTTCTGTTTAGAACACGCAGAGCACAGGGATGCTGGCTGGTTAACTGCCTTGTTCAGTCTCGGGGAAAGAAATACAAAGAACACCTTTCCACGTCCGACTTGCTCATCATGCCAAAAAGGAAAGATGCTTTTGGAAATAACTGTTCAAGTTAGGAAGGAATACAAAAGAGGGCATTGGCTTTTGAAACTTCTCCAACTTAATAATACTGCTACAAAGTCACTTTATAGATCACTTGCACACCACAACCCATTAAAATCAAAATGTTGTCCAGCTACAAGAAATAAAGGAATTAATCTTGATCGTCAGCTGTTGTGCATTCACTGGTGTGATTCTGACACAGGCTGAACAGGTATCTTGTAAAAATCTGGAGGGGAATGAAAGCCAGGGGAAATGCTTAGTCTCAGGCACGGACACTTTATTGGAAGATTTTTATAATACAGCCCAATAAAATTTTATTTTTATTTGGAGTTCTTATTATAAACATCATTGTAAGGTATTAAACAAAGAAACAAGAGATAACCTACCCATACACTGCTTTTCTATAATCACAATAGAAGGAGAACCTGTGGAGGTAAGAAAATAGGCCACTAGAGGCACACTAAAAAACCCCCCAAAATCCCAGCCCAACAATATTTTTGATCATTTGTTGAATTAAAAGGAGGGTGAGATGTACTGTGTTGGTTTAATTTAGAAATGTGTAGTTGATATTATTCTGTACATCTTTTAATAGTGAGGGTAGGCTTTGTTAGAGCTTTCTGTTGTCATCATTACATTTGTGGTAATGTGGACAGGAATATAAATAATTGCCTTGAAAAGTGGCATACGCTTGCCTTCTTGGCAAGATGAGGAGCTGTTTTACTCTTTGCAAGGTGTTCACTTTCTGAAGCAAAGAGATACTGAAAGCAAGGGCCTTTGGAGACGTCTCCTGCACGTGTCAGAGGAAGGGGCTTGGTGCTGCACTGCCCACGGAGAGGCAAGTGGGGGGGTGAGTACATTGAACATTTTCTACAGGACAGCTCAGTCTGCACTCTAAGCTCTTCCTCTTGACTGGTTGACTTGGGGAAGAGCCTTACACCAAACCCCAGTGTTTTCCAGAGTTCTGGGGTGTCTTGAGATAATTTGGCAGTTTCTGGAGGTGTTAGGTTAAGTGAGATCCGTGTCTGTTCCTTGCCTTTGAGGATGAATGGAATGGAGGAGAAGATACAAATTTGTGTCTTGGAGGTCACCCATGGATGCTTCCAAAGTCAGGTGTCGTATGAAGACACAGTGCACTGCTTCCTGCCAGGCCCTGGTCATTAGTAAAATACATTAAAAATAATCTTATTGCATCTGTTAAACCAGATGTCCAATTCTGACACCTCTAAAGAACAGAGAAGTGGGTATTCCTCTTGTCTTTGAGTGTGACCACAAATTTGCATGGTTCCATCACAATTATATCGCTAGGAACTTTTGTGACAGAAAAACTGGAATTCTGAGTTACAGTAGGGGTGTGTGAAGTGAAAGTCAGTGACCCACTGCCACCTGTTCCCTTTGGAACACTGCAAGAATTTGCTGTAGTAACTAAACAGGTAAAGTATGCTGTGGAACAGGGTTAGTTTGTTAAAATGGTGTTTAATTTTATGTACATATTTTTCTGCTCACTAAAGAAATCTTCAAGAGGCTGTCAGTCCTGTCACTGTCTCAGTGCTTGCTGTTTGCTCAGCAGTGTGAAGGCTGGTGCAGGCAGCTGTCTAGCTCTGACATCTGTCTTGTTTGCCTGTAAGGCACCGTGCACACCTGGGGTATGAGCTGAGTAATAAATAATGGTAATAACTGTGATTAGAAGCAGTTGTTACAAAATCACAAACCCTCTGAATATAGCACAAACTTCCATTTGGGCATTTGCATACACATGTGCAGCAATGTGTGTGAGCAAACACGAGCAATCTGGATGATGTGTAATTGGTAGGGTGTGGAGAGGAACACATTGGCTTGGATAAAGCAAACCAAAATTTATGACCAATAGTGTTTGTTTAAGCTCTCTAAACACATTTCACAAAATTTGATGTGTGTGTTTTTCAAATGTTCTAAATGTTTATGTACTGCTTTCTTAAATACTAAAACATGGAATCAGACAGACTGTGTAGAGATCTAATTTGATGTGAAATGTATGCATCTACCAAGGAAGGTGGTGTTTCATTTTGTGAGGTAGTTCCAACCACAGAAGCTGATTTTATTTGGTTTTGTTTGCTTCTCTGCTTGTTTAGCTCTCAGAGGTGAACCAAAATTCTCCCCACTAGTTTGACTTTGAAGCAATTAAACTAAGAAAATCAGTAACATGTAGGGATCTACTCCATGATGCAGTGCTGTGTAAGTAATGCAAAAAAGAGTAAAAGTAATAAAGTCTTATTATATTTTGCTGGTGTCTAAGAGCTTAAGAGCCTTTCAATTTACTTTAAGCTCTGTTTGGTTTTGATATTAAAAACACCTGAGGGTCTGTAACTACATACAGTTGCCTTTGAGTTTTTCCTGCTGATGATTTCTAAGTGTTTTTTTGGTAATTTTTTTCTTTCTTTTCTTATTTTCTTTGGGGTCATTTATATTCAACTTGTTGATAAATACTGGTTTAATACCCGTTGAAAACCTCAGGTTAAGCATAGCTATCTTTGATTCATCCAAATAGTGTACAGGGATCTTCTGATAATTAGGCCATTTTATAACAGCTTATAAAGCTTTTCATAGCAGCTTTTACTACTGAGGTGGATTGCTGGCTCTGCTAACTCTGACTACTTTAAACAATTGGTGTGAATTAGAAAATTCCATATTCTTCGAATGTCCATGTATCTGGTCTAAGTACTTCTGTTATTTTAGAAATTATAGAATTTCTTTGATGTATGAATGCTTTTAAATTTTCCTTTGCAACACTGAACATTCTGTTATGAACTGGAAAGCTTCTTGTCCTTACAAGGCAGTGGTAAACACTGATATTTGAAGTACATGGTACAGGTTTAATCATCCATTTGAGTTGTATTTACTAAAAAACCCTCATATTGGAAAATAACCTGGAACTAAATATATGTTGGACCCTTGTCTGAGCTGAATAAATGAACTTTTTTTACAAAATGATCCTTGTGGATCAAAACTGAGGCATAGAGAACAGTGCAGTAGCTGCTTGTGTTAGAGCATTTTATGCTGTATTTTTTCAGGGAGTAAGTGGAAATCTTTAGTCTTTCAATGCTGTCATTTTGGCTTTTCCTAGCTGAGATTTGAGGAGCGCTGATCGAAGTCATGACTTTTAAAACAGTAACTTGAAACTCTGTAGTTTCCTCTAATCTTGTGCTACAGCCTATCACAATGCAACAGTTGCCCTTTGACACGGTGGGTTAATGTGAAACTCCAGGTCAGGATTGAGACTAAGTGGGTTGAAGCATTAAAATGGGTTGAATTGTGGGAACAAAAAAATTCTGTTACCCTTGTCCAAAGTTTTGGTTAGAGCTAAAATAATGACTGTGTCAAAATACAGGAGTGTAACTACAGGGAGGGAATCAGCAGCAGCAGAAGATTGCAGCCTGCCTCTTAAATCAGATATAATTGTTTTGCAGATGTCCTTTGCAATGTTAATAATTTAAGAGCCAGACTGTGGTTAAATGCTTGGAGAATGCTAGAACACTTAAATATTCATTTAGGTGAAATTGTTTGTTATTTATGTTTCCCTTGGACTGTCAGTAGTCTCTAATATATATATGTGCTGGTTTGTATCCCGACCTGCCAAGCAGAAGAGGCATTTTGATAAACTCAGTGAGGCTTTGGTTTTCTGAGCTGGAGGAGAATGCTGTGTAAAGAAATGGATGGATTTTGTCTTTGAGGGGGAGAATTTTGTCTGCTTCACGCTGCAGCCCTTCAGAGTGGACAGGGATGGCAGTCAAATGCCATTTCCTGTTAGACACCCAGTCAGTCATGGCCTGCCCAGCCTCTGAGCTGGAGAGCTGCTCCTGCTAACAGACACTCCCATTTTTTACAGTGCAGAAAGGACTTTTCAATTTTTGTGTTAATCCAGGTGCACACTGGAACACACTTGGTGTGCTCAGGAAGGTGCATGACCCATGTAACCTTACAGGCAACCTGATTTGAATCCAGCTGTGAAGCTGTTTTACATTTACACTTTACACCAGACAACACAGACACACAATCATGTCAAAACACAGGAGCTTCTCTGTTTGCCTCAAGTGTATTATTCTTCTTCTTGTGGAGGGCTCCTGTTAACTTCAAAGGAGATTTTGAAGTGCATGAAAACAGATCAGGGCAGAGCTTACAAAACTGTCTATCAATTGTAGCTGTCAAATGGTATGTGCTTGTCTCCTGTTTAAAGTCAGCATTGTTCTTACATCTGCCCTGCCCAAAATCTAAATGCTATCAGAAACTCATAGAATATGATCATACTACCACAACCAGTTTCTTTCCTTGAGAAGCAGGTCATCTTACGCTGAGATAGTGGTACCATTTTTAGTTCTGTATTTTGGCTTGAGAGTCTTGATGGGTTGTGGGACAGAGGTGGTTTGGGACATGAGTGATAATGAAAATACAAGGTGGAGCAGGACCAGGAGGCAAGGTGGAAGGCCAGGAAGCTCTGGAAGGACGGAGGTCATGGTAAGGATGGAATTCAAGAAGGAGAGAGGGGCTATGCTGGTGGAGGCTGTAGAAGGCTCCAGAAACCGAAATGAATAAGGTAAAATGGTGTTTGTCTCTGTTTTTCAGTCTTTAGCCTCAGATTTCTATGCTGGTTCACCACTGGAAAAGAAAAACTTGACACTTATTTTTGTAGTCAATCCCCCTATCCCAAGACAGGAAGATATTATGAGACAACTGCAAAATTGCCTTGATGCATTTGTTCTCTGCCTCCCTCAGAGAGATGGCTCTTCACTGACATTTTTATCTGTCCTACTTTGTTCAGAAGTTTACCCCTAACTCTCTGACCTAAACTCTTTCATGTGGAAGACTTGCTGCAAGAGACTTCTTCCCCGGTACCTTCCCAAGACTTCTTCTCCTGGTACCTTCCCAGTCTGGGTAGATCCATCACGAGGTGTGTTCCTTCTAGGACTGAGGGAACTAGAAAATACAATTGTTCCCCCCCCCCCCCCCCCCCAGTATATTTTGGTAGTTTTTCTTCTGTGAGTTCTTTTTGCTACAAGACCTATTGGATGCTATTGAAGCTAGTGCTTAACCATAGGAATAATCACTTCAGGAGACCACAGCAAACCACATTTAAGCAAGCTAGGAAAGTGGAAAGGTGGTTTTGTATCTGGAGACAAGCTCCTCAAATCAAGTTTATTTCCAACAACAAATATTATGCAAATATGCACTGTGATTTCTTTTTTTTTTAAAATCCACAGCTCCTCTCTTACCTGGAGTGAGTGGGTCCTCAGCTGCAAAGTTGCATTCTGGCCTTGTGTGTGCATTCCCTGCCATTGCATTTGAAAGAGAAAGATCTGGAAGCAAGTGTTAGGCAGAAGCAGAGGTCAGATTGACCTTTCCCGTGTCTGAGAGCTATCCTTGCTCCAATGTATTGTTAGAGCAGTAATTGAATTGATCTCACAGTGAATAATAGGAAGTGAATCATGCTTTTTAATTTTTTTTTGAACTCTCCACCAGCCTGAAAAGAAATTAATCTGGCAGAAGTTGCATATATTGTCTATTTCCCTTCTCCTGAGTTCCTGCCTTCCATGATTACCATGACAGGGCATAAAAATACTAAAAATTAAGGAATCCTTAAGAGTTCCTGTTGGGCATGCTGCCCTTTGGGAGCATGACAGTCCCACAGGGGGAAGTGGAGTGCATCGAGAGGGGAGTGGGTGTGAGCAGTTGTGTGCACAGGTGTGCTGGGACAGGTGAGTGCACAGCACTGCTTTCCTGCTCTTGAAATGATATTGTCCTGGCCAAGGCACTGCAAAGAGCTTCAGTACTGTAGAGAAAAGCAGCTATTTTCCTTTTAGGGCTGACCTCATTTTGAGGAAAGAGACAGGGAGGAAAGGAGATTGATTTAGTCTCTGTGTGTCTGCCATATGCTGAGGGAGCATTAGTCTGCACCTGTGAGATGGCAGAGGTTGAAGGATGTGGAGCCTGAGGTGGTGGAGTGATGGGGGGGAAAGGATGGAAGCTGCAAAAAATTTGTTTAGGAGTCCCATGCAACATGTTTCACTGAGGGGTTAATCTAATTTTATCTGTGTTACTTGTTTACTGAGTCATTCACTGGGGTCCTATTTATCTTCAGGACCATGTACTTCAGTGGATGTTTTTCTAGCACGACTGAAAAGTGGTTACATGCTCAGAGGCTGTTCCACAGCCAGCAGTGAGAGCTGATGTGGTCAGACACGTGATGTTAGACTCACCTTTTCAAACCTCTGCCTTAATTTCTAAATGTGCAAATCAGTGGAAACTGTAGAGCTAAGTGTGAGCTAGTGTTGAAATCTTCAGGATTGTATGTTTAAGCCAGCAAAAGGAGTTTGCTTCGTGAGTGCTGGACCAGCATGCTTGAAATAAGCAAAGAGGAAGAAATCATCAAATAGAGTGTGCTGGGTACCATGGTGACAAGGATGGCATAAATGTTTCAGTTCAAATCCTTAGTTAGTTGCAGAATTCCTGGAGTGAGCAAGGCTTTTCCATATAAATAAAACTTTTAAGAACAAATAATTAAAAAAAGCAACTGTTAAGGGTCCTTTTTAATAAGGCTCCCATCAGTGGTGAGCTCTGTATATTAACTCATAAATTTGTTCTCAAATGATTAAATGTGAAAGTGAAACATGGAGCAGGGTGTCTCAGCAACAACCTTCCTGGGCCAGGATTGCTGCTGGATTCATATTTAATCCTGAAGGAGGGGAGTTTGTCACTTGGAGAGGTCGAGGCTGGTTGTGATGGGCTGTGACTGCCTAGAGTAACCCAAGAAACAGCAGCTTGGTGTTAGTTGGGTCTCACTGATGCTGCTGCTGGGAGTGAGACTTCCTTCCAGGAGTTTGTCAGTGCAGTGTCATTTTCAAGAAAATCCCCTAGAAATTGCACACTGAGCCAAAGTTGGTAAGGTAATAAGCAGATAGTAGGTCTTCCAGGTGGTTCAGTTTACCCTTTATTTTTCCTTATCCATCTAGAATAGAAAAAAACAATGCAATAATTATGGTATCTGATAGAGGGGAGATTAAAGGCCTTGAGATTTTTTTTTTCCTTATTAGAGAGGTTATCTTTTTGATTCTGTACAGGGTAGTTTCCAAAATGAGGACTTTATTGCTCATATTGCTGTGTTACTTTTCAAAGTGAATGCATATAGGTTTTGAAAAGCTATGATCTCACAGAATCCCTTCATTTGGTGCATTTACTGCAACTTTGATTAGCCAAATAAGATGTGTGCTACCTTCCTACAAACTCTCTGAATTGTAGAATTGGAGGCACTCCTAGGTTCATCTTTACTGACTTTACAACTTTCTGAGGGCAGGTCTGAGCACCGTGGTGGTGAGCTGTGCACTGCAAGAATGGCAAAAGCTGAAGGGTGTGCCCTGGGCCATAGCCCAGACAGTTCAGGTACCATTCTATTCACTACTGCAGGTGGGGCATGAAATGGTACCCACTGATAACAGCTGAAATCTCACTCACTCTGCATTAGGGCTGATTTTGTTTGTCTCAAACCACTGTTGAGTTCCTGGACATTAAATAATTCTTATCAGACTTCCTTGTGAACTTTGTAAAGTCACACAAAATCATGGTGAGAGAATGCCTGTATGTGTATAGATGTGTATAAATGAAATACATGGGAGTGTATTAATTTTCTTGTTTCATGTGCATCTACATCTGTGATTAATGATAATTCTCATAGATTACGGATTTTCTGCAAGTAAGGATTGTGACAGAGAAGTGTCTTAGTTTGAGAGGATAAAGTTCTAATTTTAGAAATTCTAATTTCAGAAGTTCCTGAAAATGCAGCAAAAGGTACAGGTGGGTAGATATCAGGAACTCTCACATTGGCAGGTGAAATTGATGGTTTTGGTGTAGCACATTTGGTGTAATACTGCAAAAGAATGGAGTGGAAAATGGAGAGGGAGCAGCATGAGGAGGGACAATGCTCCAAGCTTGAACTAACAGACTATCATTTGTGCTGCTGGAAGTTTTCCTAGGGGTGATACAGCCTAGCAGGAAAACAACCAGCATTTTGTGTGGACTAGAAAAAGTGCAGTGGCTGTTAGAAAAGCTTGAAAGAGTACATATTCAAGATCAAAAATAAGAGAATAAATCACAGTGTTGACAGGGGACAGTAAAAATATTACTAAGAAAGGAGCAGCTATTTTTTGGCTGACCCAATGTACAGATATTAAAGTCTGCAGGAAAGAGAATGGAATCCTGCTTCTGCAGTTCAGCCAGAGAGAAGGGGATGAAAGGAATACCAAATGGGGAGGGTACTGGAAGATGGTAACATTTGAGCAGCTCAGAAATGTTAAGGGTTGTCTGCAGAAAATTACTTATTAGAACATGCCAATTTGCTTAATTTTATGAGTGTGTATCATTTTGGGCAACAATTTCTCTTACATTCTCATTCTAGTCAAAATGACAAGCAGAATTTTCCAAGACAGCCCTTCCAAAGATGATGGGAATTTCATGCTCAGGTTGTTGTTTGGTTGGATTCCCTAAACTCCTATTAATATTAATGCTTATTGTGTGCAGTAATTGTAGATAGAGTTGAAATGGCATTTAGCCCTCCTACTATGTTTTAACTGTGTATTTTGTCTGTTCTCAAATGTCTCATTTTGAATTAGAAAAGGAAGACAGAAGATGACCTTTATGCAGAGAGAGGGTTTGCAGTTTCTTTCTACCTTAAAATATAGTGGTACTCCTCACTAATATTTGTACTTGGAATTTGAGGAAAGAAAATGTAGAACAAATAGGTTGGCACCATAATTATCACCAATGTATAGTTTATGAGGGAAAGCAGCAGAGCTGAAATTGGAATTTTTAAGGACTTTGGTACCTTACTCTGTCTGGTGAGCTACTGCCAAATAAATATGTAATGGAATCTTTTTTTTTTATTCTGAATTACAAGATTTGAAGTGAAATAATCGTATTTCACTCCTAACTGAATTTTAGTGCTACTTCTGAAGGGAAGGATTAATTTTAAATGCTTTCTTGTATATTCATTTCCTTTAAACTGGAAACTGCTTTAATTAAAGTGAAAACTTTTGACATTGAATTTAAATGTTCATCTTCTGTTTCTCACCATAACTTTGTTTAATAGACATCTACAGTTTACTGGAGAAAAGCCATTCTGATTCCTCACAGGAAATTATAGCAATTCCTCTATTAAAAGTTCAGCCTCTGTGGTGAATGAAGGTTAGGCTACTTTGAAATGGTGTTTCATGATTTGTTTCCCACAATTTATTACATGGAAGTGGGAGACTTGAAATAGATTGCCTGAACTATATGAGCACACCTTGAAGAAGATTTATTCCAATTATTGAATTTAGATTTACTTTTTGAAAGTGCAAGTATAAAATCATCTATCCTGGTAAAGTCTTTGCATCAGGTATTTGTCTAAAGGACCTTGTCTGTAGTGGCTCTAAAACACAGTGACTAAGACTGTCAAAATGCTTTCTGGTGGTGAGATACATGGTTGTAGATATAAAAATATTGGTTAAAAAGTCTCTGCAATAGCCTGGCAAATTATCTAATGTGATGTTACTTGTGGATTTTTTAGGACATACGTAGTGAAATTTTTCTTTTGCTATAGGCTTACATTAGACTTGAACTGTATTATAGGCCTAACTAGGTCTGATTTTTTTAAACTGAATTCTTGTTTGTAAGTATGAGTGGCCTGACATGGACCTTTCTCAAGCTGAAAAATGGGCAAATAACTTGGTTCCTGTATAAAATCCATTCCCAGAACCTTTGCTTTCTGAGGCTCCTGCAAAACAGCCACCAATTATATTCTGGTGATTGGTCATTTTTTCTACCTGAATAAATCTTTCACAGCTCAAACTTGTTCCAAGGTAATTTGCTTCCTCTGCTGGAGTGGTGTATAACATCTTTTTTGAGTAAGTTTTTGATTCCCAGTGTCTAAATGATCCCGCTCTCCCATACACCTTAGGCCATGCAGCTCTGCTTCAGCTGCATCTCTGTGCATTTCTGTCTTTCTCAGTTTGTTTGCTTTAATTAGTTGTTGTGTAAGGTTTTATTAGTCCTGTGCATTCACTGTCAGCTTTTTGTTTGCCTTTTACTAACACACCCTCCTTCGTGAATAATCTGAAATGCATGCACTGGACACGGCAGCACCGTTTGCTCTCAAAAGATTGATTGTAACCATTGAATCATAGCTTTGATTTATTGTAGGTCTGGGCAGTGACTGTGGGTGATGGATCATGATGGTCATGGTATTTCAGAAGTAAAGTTCAAATTATATTTTAAAAGAATTTTCCCCTCCTTTGAAGCATCACATTTGTAATCTTCCCATAGAGTTTATGGCAGCAGATGATTATAGTGATTGATTCTTCCAGGATCCTATTAGGCCAGCTTTATTTTGCCAATATAGCTTTTTAATTACTGAGTTTTTTGATATTTTCAGCAAGAATTGATTTTTGAATAGAATCACTGGTAATATTTCTAACAAGTCACTCTAGAGACTAAGTTCCTTCATACTGGCAGTAAACAATGTAAGGAAATAGATTTTGTCACAGGGTGCAAATGGTTTTAATCTGTCAGTCTGTGAATATTAAAGATTTTTATATTCCTTACTTTTATCTTAATAATGGAAATCTAACTACTATTTAATTTTAAAATTTAGTTGATTGTGCTGTTTTGATTGTCTCTGAGTACTTTGGGGTTGAAATTCCGTTGCTTTGGTTAAATTCTGGGGCTGTTCTAAGGCAGGACAGAGATTGAAACAGCAACAAATGTTGCCAAAAGTGAAATGCAGTGGATGACTTGTGTACAAGTCTGGCTGGGATGGAGTCAGATTTCTTCAGTCCATGCTCTGCTTTACAGTAGCCAACGGGAACACTTGCTGGTGTTCCAGGGCAGATCTGAAATAGGGAAATTCAGGTAAGAGCAAATACTTCTTTCACTTAATTTTAAAATATCTCTGAGTACAGCACAGCACATCGCCCTGGTCCAGAAATAGCAGCTGAAGTATTTTTGTAAAATGCATTGTAGTACAAGAGGAGAAGCCATATTCAGCTTTTAAGTGGGCTATGCAGAGCTGTAGCTGGTGGACCAGGCAGAGGAGGCAGAACTGCAAATGTGTGAATGCCTTTCCTCTTACGTGGATGGCTTTGAATGGAGTCATTAAGGTTGGAAAAGACCTCTAAGATCATTAAGTCCAACAATTACCAAACACTGCCAGGTCCACAGATGCTTGGATGTTAATGAAGATAAAATGCAAGGGATTTCTGAGACTTTGAATGTGTTTCTTAATGAACTATTTAAATTAAGTGAATATTGATGCTGTTAATGTAGAATCTGGATAATTTACTCACTTAAAAGCATTTTGTCCTTGCAATAACCATGTAAAATAATACTCTAAATGATTTAGATGGTGAATGGAGGAAGAGACATCCAGAATTAAATTTTAGGGTTTTGGTTTAGAGTAGTGTTAAAAGTATCCAGCAGCTTAAGAGTTTTATTGGGGAATAGGCTGGAAAGTTCTGAAATGGTCACAAGTCACCTCTTTACAACATCAGACCTCTAAGTATGTAAACAAATAGGATCCTGTCAGACCTGCCAGCAGCCAGAGGTGAATAGCTTAGGCATAGGAAGCCTCTAGGATCTCCTCTGGTTTACTTCTAATGCAATTCTAAAGACTAAATCATTTTACTCTTAATTTTTTCTCTCCTCGCTTTTCCTTTTTGTTTGGATATGCAATTCCTCTGAGAACAAATCCTCTCTCATTTAGTGCTGACAGGACCTATCACTGGGTGGATGACATGCAAGTTAGGCTGCCACAAAGAAGTAAAATCATGATAACTTGATAATGAAAAATAAGCAAACGCATGAAACCATGAAAAGCATTGGCAAGTTATTTAGTCAAATATGCTGTGGATATTAAGATTTTTTTTTTTAAGATAGAACTAAATGCTAGAATATTGAAAATACTGACATTTCTTCCAGTAGTTGTTGGGAATTACATATCTAAAATCATATTTGCAGATATTCCTTTGCATCATTTAGGCATTTTTAAGAGTAAAAATGGAGTCTGGAAGCATTTCGTTTTGTTTTCTGGCTCATGCCCTTCAGGATTATTTTTAAAAATTAATAATCACATGCCTACTTTCATTAGTAATAAACATGCAGAATTTAGCTTTGTAATGTTACAGTTATTAAAACTGATTAAGACTAATCACTATCAGTGATATAAATCATATTTTAATCATAAGTTAAATTTTTGCATTTCCAGGCGTGTTGTTACTGATGGCCAAAGTATTCAACTCTCTCTGACTGTACCGTATCTGTAGGTGATGAAAAGACTGGGTGTTATCATTTAAATCACGGGTCTGTTCACCTGACAGCATTTTCAAAGTTTTTGTCCTATATCTCTTACTTCTTTCACCACAGCCCAAGCAGTTGGTTAAGGTTAATATCAGAATGTGAATATTTATATGCATGATAATACAATTCCTTAGATAAGTAAAAACTATGTGTATTTATCTAGTCTATCAGATTTAATAAGAATTATCATGATCAAAGTCTGCTAGTACCAAAAGATTCCTTGCTATTGCTTTCCTAATATTACTGCTTTTGCAAAATAGTTGGATGATGCTTGCTGGAATGGCCACCTGCAGGGAAGGGCATGTCAGCCTGACAAGCACAGGCTGATGAACACAGTTAGCTACAGATTATTCAGGATCAAGGCAGCAGGGAGCTGTGAAAAAAAAATCATCTGCTCCTGTATGGAGAGCTGGCATTTTCTCTCTGTGAGCTGGCCATCCCATCTCTATCCAAGTGGACTCGCTTTGCCTGCTTCTTTCTCCATCTGGGAACGTCACACCAAGCTGTCTTTTCTGATCTTCTCCCTTGTCAGGCAAATGGAGAGGAAGCAGAGGGGGATATTGAGCTAAGAACTCGCACGCACTGAGCCTTAGAGTGCATGTGAGAGGTGGGGTACCATGCCACCCAAAGTGATGGGGGATTCTGGAGGTGTGCAATGGAATCTTACCTTTCTAATTCTGCAGCAGCATATAAAAATGGTACTGTTAGACTTGGAAAAAAACCTCTTCTGAATAGATTTGTTCTTGTAGGGAACAATCCTAGCCTGGGCATGATGAGTTCTTAACCCCTTGCACGAGTGTGCTGCTGCTGAGTGGAACACTGGGCCCTCAGGAGCTGATTGTTTGCTTTCCAAGTGACAGCCAGATCCCATCCTATGAGGCAGTGGTTCCCCAGTCAAGGAGAATTCTGCCTTTGAGAATATTCTGCCTTTGCAGAATAACCCCCCTGCTTTCTCCCTTTCCCTGCTCTCACAGCTCTCTTGCCTTCTCCTGCATCCTGCCAGGCCCTGCTGCAGCAGTGCTGGGAGGTGTGGGAAAAGCAAAGCTCGTGTGCAGTTGACAGGAGCTGCGGAGACCTTCAGGGACACACAGAAGGGTTCTGGCCCCACTGGTGAGGAATGCTGTAGAGTCACCTGTAGCAAGGGCACTTTTGGGGTAACGTGACCTGCAAGAGTGAGACCCTATGGATTAGAAGGGCTTTGGGAGTTCTCCAGCTCCCTGCCTGACCAAGTTCCTTACAGGTCAGTGGCTGTCCTTGCTGACTTACAGTGCTCAGGAGAGTTGTACCTGCTGTTCCACTGAGCAGAACAGGTCCTAAGGGGACGACACTCTGTATTAGAGACATTTTAAAGGCTGGAGCAGGGTCTTTTTAGGGGGAAAGGAGAGAGGGTGGTAGACCATTAATGATTTTATGGGAGGCAATGACTGAAATATGAGTGAGGAACAGCAGTGAGGGTGCTCTGGGGTAGAAGTGAGTAGATGAGGGCAGATGAGTCCAGAGAGCTGCACTGAAAAAATGGCATTAAAATTTGATATCTGTGGCTGTGAAGAAAAAGAAACTCTTAACTTTTTTAGGTTGCCGTTTGTAAATGGGCCCATTGAAACAAAATTAAAAAGTTACTGCTTTCCATGTAGCATAAGAGATAAAAATTGTATCAGTTGATGTTAATAAACCTGCAGGATACAATAACTTGCATTTTAACATCACTTTCAGCTACTTTTTGTAGAGGCTGAAAGAAACCAGGCAACTTTAGAAGGAGATTGACCCTTGTGTTTGTAACAGTAATCAGATTATATGAAATGTATAATTAGAGCCCTAATATGAGATATTCAAATCAGTTGAAGTGCAGGCTGTAACAAAAATAGACATCAGACATCTGAGGAGTCTGAGACATCAGACATTTGGGTGTGTATGCAGACCTTTGGAAAGTCTTTAACAAGGAGAAAGTAGTAGTATCTGTTTTAGAACAGTGTTCAATCTTGAGTTTTAAATCTCCTCAGTATAACTGGTTCTTTTGATTCTCCAGTCCTATTACTTATGTAGAAAATGCAGCAAACAACTGCTTGTATCTTTAAAGGCTTTATTTGCAGCTTTTTTTATTTTTTCCACTGACTGTGTCACCCTAAAATTGTAAATATAGCTAGAAATTAAAAAAAAAAAAAGTTCAAACCCTTGTCTTACATAAAGCATCTTACAAAATATGAACTTTCATTTCATTTTTTATTAGTTTTATATATATATCTGTATATGTATATAATCCTTTTCAGTTGGCTGAAGGGAATTGTAAATCAAAATGACTGTTTATTGCATTGGGAATAAGGGATGGGTTGGATAAAAAAAGGAAGTTAAGATATAAAGCATCAAAGGCAGTGTCAGATAGACATCACCAAAATAATTCGCAGGAGTGAATTATAAAATTAGAAAAAAGGAAAAGTTTTTGAACAGTTCTTTTTGATTATTCTCAATTCCTTTTTGGTTTGTGGGTGGTTTTGAATTTTGTTTGTTTGTTCATTTGTTTCTTTCTTCAGAACCAGGTCAAAAATGTAAATGAAGTAGCACAGGCTTCAGGATACGCCTCACTTTGTGTTGGTTCTTTTCTTTCTGTTCTTTAGTAGCTGCTGGAAGAATTTGCCTCAATATTCCCATGGCACTCTTCAGTGTCCAGTTATTTCATTTTCACAGTCAACCTTACTATCTCTCTTCACATCTCTTTAGCCCATGGGACTATGCACTTCACTAAATCCACTGCAAATTTCACATGATTCATTCTCTTCTTTTCTAAGTAGTTTTTTTTACTCACTGTCTCTTCAAATTGTCATCAGCATACTGCAAAGTTCAAGAAGTCTCCTTTTTTTTTCCCCTGGTATGTTTATTCTCAATTAACTAGGCTATATTCATTCTAATATTCCTCCTTCAGCTTCTGCGTTTAAACTGTACCACTCACTCAAGGGAAATGTTTTTATTGCTTCTTATTTATTGCTATAGCAATGGAATCCTATTACACCCTCCTGCCTCTTGTGCTACAGAGATTTAAGCAGATTTTCATGGTTTTGGTCAAATTTATCCTTGTGGGTAAGAGTCCTTATATCTATAGACACAAATAATATACACACACATATTTGTAGATACTCTTTTTTACCATATATATACACACACTCATTTTATATATTTATATATACATTCATGCATTTATATGTAAATCAACACTGTGGAATCAATCAGTCAATTATTAATTACTTCATATAGAGATGAGTGGGGTCTCTGTAAGAGGAGAGACCACTTATTAAAGGGCAGTTCAAATTGTATGCTTCGATCATTGAAATATAAACCAGAAAAATGAAGATTATTTAAATTCAGAAAGCACAGGAAAATGTAATTTTTTTTTTTTTTTTTTTTTTTTTTGACTTTTAAGGCTTGGTGATAGGGCGTGAAAGAAAGCATAAATCAGGATACTATTATAATATAATCAGAAACTGATCAACCAATATTTTTAATATTAGATTCTTTCTGCATAAAAAACAAGAAAAAAAATGGTCCTGCTGCCTAAAGAATGCAATTGGTGACCTTTTAAATCTCAGAAGCTCAACTTCTAGCTCTCTCTTTTTCCAGTGTTAAAGCACATTTTGCTGATCATTCATTCCACTCTTTTGAGCAAAAGACCTCTGTTCATACAAACACTGAGAACTTGTTTCCAGGGGGAAAAAAGTGTTTCTTGTTCCTGGAAACAGTAGTAGTGTAAATAAAGCCTCAGAGGTGGCTGGGGTGTGTGGTTTCGAGTACTGTCACTGGATACCACAGCGGTGTTTCTGGGGACGTGTCAGAAGAAATGAAGTGTGAAACTGGATCTGCAACCTCTTGCTAGAAGGTTTTGAAATCAGGGTGTTTCTGTGCTGTCTCATTCCCTGAAGTTTACAGCTGTATTGTCTCTGCTGCTGTAGGAGTCAGTGTAGTGCCATGGCAGGAAATGCATCCAAATAAATCACAGAATATTCTGAGTTGGAAGGGACCTGTGAGAATTCAGTCCAGCTCTCGGGTGAAGGGCCCATATGGGGATGTTTAGGGGGAGAAGGAAGAAGGTGCAGATGAAATCTGTTAATGTACTCTGTGACCAAGAGCAACCTCTTGGTAGGGAGAAAAAGGATTATATGAATGAATGAAGAGATCTGAAGAAATACCTGAACTTGAATGAACCTAATTTTTGCTCAGAGGAGGAAATTAGTAGGATAAAATGACAAAGCAAAAAACTCTCATTCAGTGTTATTTTGCCTTCCAAAGATTTCCAACTGGCATTCTTAAGTGGCCTTCCAGGCCACGTTCTCCTGACAAGAAGTGTCTAATCCTGCCCCAAGTTATTAATTATAATAACCAAATATATTTCAGATGCAGAAGTGCTTGAACATATTATGTAGGAGAAAAGCACTATGATCCTCATGATCAATAAACTCAAACCCTAAGACAAATAAAAGAGGCCTTACCTACACTTGGTGCATGAATGAGCTAGTAGAGGGAGAACAGTTAGTTCTCATCTGCTCCTTTTATGATTAATTGCAGTATGTGGAAGTTATCTTGAAGCTATAAAGAGGCAGAACTTGATGTGTTGTGTCCCCAGAATAAAAACCTGAGGTTGAGTCTGCCTGGAATGAAGAGCAGAATGAAAGGTAGAAATAGAAATAAAAACACTGTATGGTTCATCTAGAGTTCAAATAGACTTTCCATGTCTTTATAAAACATCCCATAGTTGAATTGTTCCTGTGAACTCATCAGATTTTGATTTTTTCCCCATCAGAAAATGGAATATGTGAAAGTAATGTGAATTTATTAGCTACAGTTTTAATATATTTTTGTTTTCCTCTCACTGCATTGTGGTGATTGTAATCTTTTCTTGAGGAGGGGTTTCTGTTTTCCCTTTTCCAGCTTCGCCACAAGAACAGAAAAATGAGAAGTCAGTAATTACGTTAGTCCTTTTTCTTTACCTGATTGATGGGGTTTGAGATGTCTGACAGTAACACATTATCTTGTCCTTTCTGGCACGACATCTTGTCCTCTTCCAAGCCATTGCTTTATTTAAAGTAACTGGAATTAGCACAGTGTCTGCTCCTGTGAGCTGTGTTCAGCTGTGTGGGTTTGCCAGCACCCACCAAAGATAGCAGCACCTGCGTGGTGCTGCTCAGCCAGAGATGTCCTTCACATCCTTTCCTAATAACGTTTCCTCTGGTGACTTTTGGAGCTGCCTGCCTCCTTTCCAGTAAATTAGAAGACATTAGCTAAGGAATGAAGTTAATTAGAGGGGGAAAGCATAAGACCTCCTGAAATATTAACTTTAGGGTATTTTGGACTTCTTAAATGGCCTTCAGATTAATGACTGTGGTAAGTGGATAAAAGCTTGTGAGATTTTGGGGGAGTTGTTTGGTCTTTGAGTCTTAGAAAAAAAAATTAAATTTACTGATGCATATAGATGTGTCAATTCATTTATTCATAGATACACATAAAGGAGATGGTACAGTAAGCTCCAATTTCATAAAAATGCCAGTAGGTGCCCCTGCTGCCACTGAAGTAAACGGAGAACCCTGAATACATCTTGCTCTTGGATGTGAAGGGTTGTCTTCTCAGGAATCTGTTTACCATTATCCTTTTCTACAGCTGAGTATTTAATGAGGAGACACTGTTGTCCTAAGCCTGTAAATATTTCTCTTTGCTGTTGCTCTATAGAAATAAAGTAAAAAGAAGAGAAAAAGGTATACAGTACCTTCACAAAGGCCACAAATTCCATCATGAACATAAGCTGTTAAACTATCAGAATTCCAGCTTGGAGAGAAGAGTTGCAGAGGTGCATTGATTAAAAAGCTGAGAAGCTTTTTCTTGCTTGTGTTTTTTATTGCTGTTTTGAGAAAGAAAGGCTTCACATCCGGAAGGGTGTGTGTCCTGTGTGTTTTAGGTGTTTTTCCTGATTAGCATCATCATATAATTTATAATAAATAAAATATAAATAAATTTCAATAAATTGCAGCACGTAGTAACTATGTGAGCACTTACTCATATGTTGAGTGCTTTTGTACGTGGGAGGAGACTTGGCATTGAGTCTCCTCACACAGAGCAAAATACAGACTTGAATGTTTGTGGGAATAAGGCCTACAACATCTCATTTTTTGGTTTGTAAAATGTGCTGATTTTGTTTACAGTACGATGAGTGGAGATTCTTCTGATAGTAGTCCTGCTGCAGTGTTCCACCTCAGTGTGACCAGCTGTCTTTTCAGTAATCATTACCCATTATGTTCCCAAAGCATGGAGCTAAGAGAGTCATGCCTGAGGAAGATGTCGTTGATGAAAAAATACCCAGAAGTTTTATATTTTTGTTCTCTTGCATGTTGGTTTTGTGTTTCCCCTCCCATCTGGGTCCAGAGTTCTGTAGTTAGGAATGGAGTACTTATATTTGCCATTGTACTATGGTAGTTGTCATAAAGGAGATGAATAATTGGCAATTGATTTTTTCTGTTTGTTTGTTATTGGCATATTCTTACAAGGGAGAGTAATTGGTGGTCGTTATATGTGACATGAATGTAGTTTTTATTTTCAACTCCCTCTTTCTCCTGCCAAGAGATTTGTTGTCTCAGTAGAGATCCTCCTCATCTTGCTTTTGTCAGAAAACACTGGAGAACAGAGGAGTCTGCAATTGATTTTTTTATCCATTTGCATTTTTCTGCAGAGTTTCGTGGAGACTATATTGCAAAAATGGCCTTTAAAAAAAAGTGGGAAATCAAAGAAGGATGCATATTTTTTCTCATTTTTCAAATTCAATGTCTGTATAAGAATGCACTTTGAGTCAAACAGCTATCTGAGGAAATAAAACTTCCAATACTGCCATACTCATTACAGCCTGATGGACATCATGTAAATAAAATACAGATTGGCCAAAGGGTCCTTCTTCCCTATTTCTGGGCTGAAAATGTGCCCACCATTGTCCTTGCCTTGCCAGCCCATGAGCAAATGTTGGCCAAGTAGTTCAGGATGGGCTTGGCAGGGCAGGGAGCTCTGTGCAGCTCGGGCTCCTGGTGAGCCGCTGTCGCTCTGGTGCCTGTGGTGTGGTGCCACAGAGCCTTAGTCAGAACTGCAGCCAGGTGCCCACCCAGTCGGGGGTGCTCCTGGGGACAAGGCTCCAGACAAGGGCTGGACTCAGAGCCCTGAACCACCTTGTGCTGAAAGCTCTGGAAAGTGAGCAACGGAGTGAAACTGGGGCACCTGCCCAAGGGGCAGTGCAGGTGATTGGAGATAGTACCAAATTAACATCATTAAAGACTTGGTTATGAAAAATATGAAACTGGTTGAGAAATAGTAACCTTGTAGAGAATTTGTTTCCTCAGTGAAGACACCGTCTCTGGAGGGTGCCAACAGCATTTGAGCTGTCGGCTCTGATGGCCTTTCTGTGGTTTTTGTGCCCAGACACACAATTTTACTTGAATCTACAGAAATGAGAGAAGGTCTCTTCAATTACAGAATAAGCTGAACTGAAAGTGACCCACAAGGATCATTGAGTCCAACTCCTGGCCCTACACAGCACACCCTATGAGTCACACCTTGTGCCTGAGAGCAGTGTCCAAACACTTCTTCAACCCAGCCAGCCTTGGAGCTGTGCCCACTGCCCTGGGAGCCTGTTCCAGTGCCTAACTGGGTAAAGAACCTTCTCATGATAGCCAGCCTCAGCCTCCCCTGGCACAGCTTCAGGCCATTCCCTCGGCTCCTGTCACGGTCACCACAGAGCAGAGATCAGTGCCTGCCCCTCCTCTTCCCCTCCCAAGGAAGTTGTAACTGCAGTGAGGTCTGTCCTCAGTCTCCTCCTCTCCAGGCTGAACTGACCAAGGGACCTCAGCTGCTCCTCAAGGCCCTTCACCACCTTCATTGTCCTCCTTTGAACACTCTTTAATAGCTTTAGATCTCATATTGTGGTGCCCAAAACTGCACACAGTATTCAAGGTGAGGCCGCACCAATAAAAAGTTGAATTATTATTTGGTGGCATGTAGTTAAGAGCAACTAGCTCCTGTGACATGTATTTATAATTTTTTACACTCTCCAGGTGTTTATAAGGTACACTGAGATCCCTAGCCGAAAGGAGTTGTATGAACACAAGCAATAATTACTGTCACACATGTGAAAGAATAGGGTCTTCCTGCCAGTAGCCTTTCCTCAAGGGGCAATTTAATTTCTTTATCTGCAGTAATTTCATTGCCGTCTCTCTTGAGATCCAAATGTGCAGTATTTAAAGCTGATTAAACAAGGGAGAAACTCACTCTGCAATCCATTAAATCTAAAGGAATGTGCTTCTAACTTCTCTGCTGGACATTTAGGTATACGTGCAGAGAATGAATCTCTCAAATTCTCATGTTACTTCTGGTTTTCTCTGAATGAGAAGAGAGAACCTCTTCCTCTCTATTTCAGGCATGCCCTTTGCACATTTGGTTTGTTTTAGGATGCTTTTATTTGTATTTGCCTATCCCTAGTTTAGGGTTACTAGTCTTATTTCTGAAGGGTGTTCTTCAAATATCAAAATACAATAACCAAAGTTACCATACAGTAACAGCTGCATTTGTGTGAAAGCTGACAGGCTTACAGTCCTAACATCTTAAGTGGGTACTATTAACTCAGATATTCATAAAAATTAATATGGCTTCAGGAAGCTGCATCTCAGCCCTTCAAGAGAAAAAGATATGTTTTCTTAAGGTACTGATGGATTGATGTTTAGATTTGCTGGTACTCAGTCATAGCAAATATTAAACTCATCAGTTTAATGCAATGATTAAAATTAGTTTATGCAAAAAATATTTCATTTAAACTGAGGCTATACATCAGCAAAAGCATATTTTCTGCCAATACAGGTCTCACAAGAAGGAATGGCAGTTGCACTGTGTACTGTCCTGAAAGGTATTTTAATGTATAAACAGCAGTAGTGAGGTGAGAAGCTGTTACAGCTCATTTCAGAGGTTTACCATTGGGCAAACAGTTGGCAATTATTGCACTTGGAAGAACTGAATGGATGATTTGAATGGAAATGCTGGTTCTTCAGTGAATTCCTTTTTTTCATCAATTATAGCATATGTCCTTGTTTTTTTTTCCAACAGTAATGAATTTCCTGAGGTGCTTTCCCTTGTGCTTTTGAATGCTATGTGTTAAAATCCAGCAGGAGAGACCTGTAGCTGACCTTTCATGCTAAATGTGAAAGGGTTGTTGTAGACATTAAAAGGCTTTTGTGCTTCTGCGCCTCCTGGGAAGCTCCAGTTACCTTCAGATTGGATCAGCTGTTTCAGGTGTGAAACATCATTTTTGCAGAGTAACTTAAGTATTTTTAACCTTTTATAAGTCTGGAAACATCTGTTTATGCATGCAACAATCTGGCTTTATGGTGCATTCTGTCCCTTTTCCATCTGTTTGGGAGTGAAAATAACCTGTGATTTGACTCTATTCAAAGAAACTGTTATCTTTGAAAGTCTGAAAATAGTATTGATGTGGACAGTATAGAAAATTTCTGCAGCCCTTATAGAAACCTCAACCTTTGATATTACAAGGAGTTTGGAGTAGAAGTTTGCACTTGGTTAATCCTGATGCTTGGATCGAAACACACATTGTAGGACGTTGTTTCTGTGGAGAGATGGTCAAATGTCAGCCTGTGATCTCAAATGGTGAATCAATATTCTATGATTTTTCAAAGTTTTAAGTTTCTGATAGTTTATTTTTTTCCTGAAATCTCTGATTTCTTCTGATTCCTTGCTTTTCTGTCATGTCTTTGAGAAGGAACTATGCAGCTTCTAGGTCTGTTTGGTCAGGCAGTGCAAGTGCTGGCATGTTGCTTTGTGTTTGATCCCTGTTAGTAGAACTGTCCAGAAGAGAAAGGGAAAATTGGGAAATGAGAGCTCCAGCGGGATTCCAAAAATTCCCAGGTTATTATGCTTGTTGTCAGCTGATTTGGATGCTCAGAGTTGACATTTGTTTAAAGGGAAACAGAGCTGTTCTGTGGAGGAGAAAGCTATGGAGAGTTACGTAGACCATTAGTGCATAGAAATACAGAGAAACCACATTTGTCTGAGGAATTCCCTGCACTGCAAAGTGAATTGGTGGGAGAATATTCAAGGGAAGTATCCACAATTCCTCCTGGTTTGCACTGTTTGTCAGAGATGGGTCATGGAGCTCAGCAGAGCTTCCTGTTGGATCTCATTTGGTCCAGCTGTTCTTACCTAAGCTGAATAATAAAAAGTATCCAATTTAATGAATGGATTTATTGTACTTGATATTATATCTACTTGCTGTAATAATGACTACTTGGTTACTGACTTCATTTCTTCATAAAAAAAGGAAAAGAAAATGGGATATAATTTCAGAGGTGTTACTGTGAACTCTGGCATATCTAAAAGCATGCAAGAAACCAAGGATTTTTTTTTTAGCAGAAAGTTCTCGAACTAAAACTTAATTAGGAGTGAGGTAACTAAATTAGACATAGTTTGAAATTGTGGGTTTTAATGTTTGTAGAAAAAAATTATCTTAGCAGTGATTGTAGGAACATGGCAGGCAAAGACACCTGAGGAAATGATTTGGGTGAAGTGAGGAATACATGCTTGGAGAGAGATTGTAAGGGCATAGAAAAAAAGGAGAAAATATATTTTATTTATGTTATTTCACGTTTGTACTTGGCTCCAATAAGCATTTATGTTCTAATATTTGTGCCTTCATACCTGTTGTAACAGATAATGTTGTTATACTTTCTGGTCTGATCACTCTATTTGAGCACTAAAATGATTCTGTGAGTATTTTAGATTGAAAGCTTCAGTGCTTGTGCAAAGTCTTATTCCTCTAGATGATTTGGACAAAATAATTGCCTTTTAGAAACATAAATAGTAATCTTCTTTCTATTGTTTGAAGAAATAAAATTTGGTTGTTTATTGATTGCAGAATAAGAGCTACCTTCTGAAATATGTCCACTTTCAGTTTTCTAAAATTCTAGAATATATTCACATCCTTCAAGTAGGTTATTATCTGCAGCAAGGACACAAAGATGGTATTCAAAATAATTTATTCAGAAAGCTGACAATGCAGCAGGAGTCTAATCATCAGGATGTGTCTCTGTTTCTAACACCAGGCATATTATCCCTTACTTCTAATGCAAACAATTTGCAGTTGGGAAAATTAGGGAGAACAGCAAATGTAAAATAAAAAGAATGAAACCCATGAAACTGAAGTGGTTTAGGAAACCTGTTTCAGAGTGCTTATGTTTTATCTTTCAAATCAATGGATCTTGGAAATGTGTGTTTTATTCTGTCCCAAGAAATGAAATGATAAATGGGAAGTATTCTGTGCAATTTGAAGAGAATCAAAATGACAGTAAAGCATATCTTTGAATGAAAGAGAATAAATAATCTCCTTTTTTTTTTCTTCTCTTGGAGTTTAAGTATAAAGAACAATGCCTTGAATACCCTTCCTAATTCTTGGAGAAGGTACATATATTTTTATAAGTGTATAAATGCCAAAATAGTGAAACTATCCAAGCCTTCTTGACATTCTTCTCACTACTTTAAATATTGTCAAAATAACGCTCAAATAAAACTGACACTGGGAAAAAAATGTGTGAAGTATAGAGCCTGCAACCCGCAAATGAGAAAACTCCAAACCTCACCATCTCCTGCCTGATCTCATACTTTTTCACACTTATTTATTTTTCCCTTTTACAAATGTACCAGTGAAAGGATTTGCGTAGGTTATTTGAAAACAGACCTCGGTGACGACACTTAGTCCTCCCAGAATTTGCTTAGATAAGAATGACAGGCTGTGAAATTATATCCTGGTGCTTCTTTAGCCTTGCTTTCAGCTCCAACTTGGTACTTCAGTTTGCTTCCAGCTGTTTTCCACCCAAAGTAAAATATTTCCTGGCCATGTGCTGCCTCTATTTCTGTCAAGTGGGGTTAGGAACTGGTGTTGAAAAGACGATATAGTGCTCTTTACCTCCTGGAAATTCCTTTCTGCAATGAGCCATCCTAAAAGGCCAGCTGTGCCCAGCCACGCAGCTGTTTCACACAAAAATAATAGCTTCAAGCTCTTTTGTCAAGGCCCAGAATCACATCCTGTAAATTCAGGAAAGATGAATGCTACAGTAAACTCTATGAACTTTTTTGTATAAAAAGGATTATTAGTAATGTCATAAAAATGAAGTGCTTTGTAGGTGACAATAAGCTTTACAGGTAGCTAATGCCACATTTAGTACTATTCTTTCATGTTTGTGTTCCAATCAGCCTGCACAGTAACCAACCTAACCTCCAGCTGGAAATTATATATTCCATTATTCCTTATAGTACAATAAAGCCCTTTATTTATGGCAAGCATTAGTTTTGTAGTCACAATGACAGGATTCATATCTTAGCAGTGTATCAAGGCTTTCCTTCCCTCCTTGTAATGGTTATCCCCCAAATTGTCCCATTCTTCTGTTGTCAGACCTGCACATATGGTTTATCTGTCAGCATTAGGAAGGCTCTCAGAGATTTTCTCTCTGGTCAGATGTAGCAGAAGAGGCACAATATTCATAAGAAATTTTCCTTTTTTTTTTTTTTCTTCTCACTTTTTTCTAATTCCAGTTCCAATCTGCTAATTCCATTTTTTGTGGTTGACACAAGAGTATTGTAAACATACCCAATTATTGTATGGTGTTATGGATCCCTTTTATGAGAGGTGCATTTTCTCTAACACGGTATTCCTTCTGAAGGATGTGTTTCATCATCTTCAAAAAACTGATGTTCCCTAAGGGGAAATGTTCAAATATTGCCTCTGAAAGTCTTCATGCTGAGCATGAACAAGTCAGGTGGGCAATTAGAAAATTAAATATGGTTATGTGATTTCAAAGGCCGAGTGTGGGCTGCAGTCTGAGCAAAAGCAAGTAATTGAAGACCGAAGGCAGAGGTAGCTGGAGCTTGTGTACCTACAACAGGCTGGTCTGCCATTTGTCAGGTGTTCTAGATAGTGAGAATTTGGATTGCTTCTACTTTCTCTAGAAAGTGTGAAATGAATGGGCACAAGGAATTATTTAATTAGTAGTGGTCCAGGATAACTCTTTGCTGTTAGTATCTGAACTTTTTAATAAAAAGTCAATGTTAAGACTACAAGAGACAGGAAACAATTTTATTTTAACAGAAAAAACCCATTTATAGAACCCTTTATTTTTATAAAATGATGTGAACTTAATAAAACTCCTTCTAGTATTGAAGAAAATGAAGGATTAGCAGTCCTAAATTATGAGAAGTGGAAAGAAATTAATAACTTGACCTGTGAATATTTCTGTTCTGGCTGCTGTGGAGCAAAGCTCTTTCTTTCTTTAATGTTGCATGGACTTGTGATCTTCTAAATGGAGGAAAAATAAAAATGAGGGCACTCACTTCCTTGTATGATGTCAGATAAAATAAGACTGAGCCTAATTTGTTATGTCTTATAAACAGATGCTCCTGCATATGGGCATGTGTTTGTGTATTTGTGTACTGATACATTTTAAGAAATGATTGCCCTCTTGGTAATGGTTGTGAATAATTACTGGTGAAAAAAGATTCCATTATGTAGGCATCTGAAGTTGTTAGTCACCTCCTCAAACAATTCTCTTCAGTTCCCACTTCCACCTTTGAATTCCCACCAAGCCTCCTCCTTGTTCCCAGTGTCAAGTAGGAGCAGGCATGTCGGCATTCAGGAGGATATCATCACACAGTTCTTTTTAATTGCCAACACTGAATAAATTCACATTCCCTTATATCTGTGAAAAACTCACAGATTGTGAGTTTTTCCCAGATATAAGTTGCACAGTTGAGCTTGGACAATCTCATACCTCTCAGATTTTGCTTCCTCACCAAGCTGGAAAAACTCAGAATCCTTTCCATTTCTCAAACCAGAAAACAGTCCATGTTCCTTAGGGGAAAAGTTTGTAAGGGAGTATAAAATGCCCTTCCGAGTCCAGATAGCCTTACCAAGTGCATCAAGTATTTTCACAATGTCTACAAGAACATTTCTAACCAGTAGTTCATCAGGTCAGCTGAAAACATGAGACAAAATCCCCCAGAGCAACATCAGCACAGTTAATATTTTGTAAACAGCTTTTCTTGGAAGGCTTGCACAAAAAGACAAGTCATTACTAAACCATGAGAAAGGGAATTTTCTTACTGCTTGTCAAGCGCTGCAGTGGTTTTGAAGGACTAAACATCATTAAAAGAAAAATCTTTGTGTTTTGTGTTGCACATATCCATAAAGTCTGCATAGGTATAGTAAAGAGTGCTGTCTTAATGAATTTAAATTAACAAAATCCAAACTTACTTTGACAGCTTTAGTGATATGATTTAACCTGTAAATGATACCTGTCACTCTCATTATTTCAGCACACCTGCAATATTTAGTAGTTATACACATGCTAAAGTCCTCTGTCGCTTTCCAGAAATGCCTTCATGACAATAAACCCCTTCCTTTCCACCCTGGCTCGGGATTTTAGGTGGTAAGCAAGTCTAAGGTTTATGACAGTGTGCCAAAGCTGCTGTAGGCTTGTCTAAGCTGAGCATCAAAAGATCAGCACAGCCCTCATGGGTGCACCTTTTCTGATGGCGTGGCTGGCTGGACAATCACATCAACTAAACCAGAATTAAAGGGCCAGTAGAGAGTCTGCACAATCCAATCTCAGTTTCTACGCTTTCTGATGTCTCTCTGCAATTCAGCTGATTTCTGAAGCTGAATTTATTGCTTTAAGAAGCATTCTCATGTTTGGATGCAGGTGTGAAGTTATTGCACTTGTATGTGAGCTAAACTGGTGTGTCGTCTCAAGATGTTACTTATATCAGTTTTCGTATGGCAACTTTTAAGGGGGATCAGAAGGACTTCTGTATATTCTGTGGCCATGAAACACCCTGTTTGGGGATGGTCTGTGAGCCCCCTTGGGGGGCAGCAGGGAGTGCTTCTGGGTTCCATCCTCCAACTTTTAGCAGTGTCACAACATGGTTACTTCAGGATTTAAAAAAACCCCAAAACTACCCACCAGCTGTTACAATGTAGTTTGTAGAGATTGTTAGTTACAGTGAAGGTTTCTAAGAGAAGGTTTCATTGTGGGATCAGTAAATGTGCTCTAATTTACACAATTCAGCTTCACCCATGAGCGCGAAATATTATGACAAAAGTGTGAGAAATGAATTTGAGAGGCTTTAATACTTTCTTATTCAGGATAAGTTAGACATGTTTCCCATAAAGTTAAGGGCTTCTAAGGACATGGTACAGCTGTGATCGAGTCACTGCTAATTGTGAGAGCAACCTGGTTCAGTATAAGATTTGATATTTTTCTTGTTCAAAATTTCACTACAGAGTAAAAAGTCAGACATTTATTACACACAAATGCTGAGAGTCATGAAGACAGAGTACAGTTTGAACAATCAGATTTTAGCATGAACATATGAAATGTTTTCCTCCATGTTAATGCCCTAAGGTGTGGTGAAGAAAATGTATTTTTTCAATCACCCTCAGGTTGAGGCACAGAGCTTAAATAAACATGTTTTGAAGGGACTTGTTTGCATGATTTCTACTGTTGAACCACTTATTTATTTATTTATTTAATTTTTAACTCTATAATATATTCCAATAGACTGGGGCTTTTTTATAAGTTTATGGGTAAATGGTAAATGTCTGGCTAGGTAGGTTATTTACATACCAGTAAGTTATTGACAGGAAAAAAGGGGGAAGTCAAAAGAAGGGCTGTGTATGTTCTGGCTATTGTAATTTTTTCTTGGCAAAACTAGCTGTGTGAGGTTGTGGTAGAAGGAGAGAAGTTTAGGGGTGAGTGATTTATCCCCTGCTTATTTGCCTGCTCCTGATTTTCTGCATTTGAGCTGTGATGCTGTTGTGGTGGGACTTTGTTGTTTGTGCAGTATTAAACCCCATATCCTTGAGCCTCTGGGGAGATTTGCAGAGCCACCCAAATAAATGAACTGGCTCTTCCTAAGAGTCATTCTCAGACCTCAGGGAAAGGTAATTGATGGAGTTTCCCTGTTGGCACTGACTGCGAAAGGGAGCTGTGGAAGAAGGTTGTGTGGAATACTCTTTTTTAGAGAGCACTGCAGGAAAAAAAGGAAAAAAAAAAGTTTTTTCCACCTAATTAGTGCTACTTTCCTAACTGGCTGAGGTTGATGCAGTGGCTTTTTTCTTTTCTCTTTTTTTTTTTTATTTTTTTTTTTATTTCCCCCTCCTCCTGTGTTACAGATATACGTGGACTGCAGGGATTTCTCGATCAGGCCTCAAGACTGGGACTTGATGTGTCATTACAAAAAGTGGACAGGAACATCAGCAGAGTATTTTCCAACCTTTTTACCACCATGAAAACGGAGGAGCTGAACCGCTATCGGGACACGTTGCGAAGGGCTATCTTACTCCTGAGCCCACGGGGAGCCCAGACTTTTATTAATGAGGTCAGTGCACAGCTTTTTTTATCATCAACATTTCAGAGACATGTATTATGACCCATGTTTTACCCTTTTGACAGTGCTGGTTGTTTAATGCCAAATAAGATTATCAGACTCTAGTGCCAGGGAATTGAAATCTCACGTGCTCCATGCAGTGCTTGCTTTGTGGTTACTGCAAATGGGGCGGCATGGGCAAGTGATCAGAAAATCTGCAATCATCTATTAGAAATGAAACATAATGTGCCTGAGAGAGCTGTCTTTGCTGTGAAAATATCCAAATTCATATTAAAAGGGCACATTATTGGTTTTTGAAAGCTGAATCAAAGAGATCTTTATGAAAGATGAAGTTCGAATTCTATGTTTGTCTTCTTTTCTTAGTGGTTTCTTGAAATCAGCGATGCTAATTAGAACAGGGAGGGAGCTGTTGGGCAAACTTTTAATTAATGTTGTGCTGTGGGCTAAGTTTTGGCATTAATTAGTTTTATCCAGCTTTCTTAATATTAAATAATGAATTCTTTTACAGTGCTTTATATGTCAGAGTTGAGAATGAGAGTTTAAGCCTCAGTTTAAGTTTGTGTATTCATTAGCTAAGAATTTGGCAATAAAGTAGGGGTTTTAATTTTTTTTTTTTTTAACTAACTGGGGATATGACTGAACCAAGAAATTAAAATGTGGGTGGGACCTGTTTCCAATTACCAGTTTTGCTGCATCAAAGCCTGTTAAATTTTAGAAAATCAACTCAAATTAGCTCATTAGGGTTTCTTTTTTAACCATAACAGCATTAGTAAATTATCCATATTTGTGTTCATCAGTGATTTTTTTAAATAACAGGGTAAATTTTATCCTAAATAAATGAGGCAAATAGGTAGCTTGGGAAAGACTAAGCACAGGGATAAATTCTCCTCAGGTTTGTGCACACACAGGTATTTCCAGTAGAAGAATGAGGGAGTGTGTGCCCTCAAAGTGTGTGCAGCTCTCCACATCTCAGTCAGTTGTTTTCATAGGAGACCTCCAGCAGAAATGCACATTGCTTGGCTTTCCAGGAAGTCCTAACAAAGTACCAGGTGTTCAAAGGAATGTTTTATTCAGACCCCAGGTGGGTGGAGGGTGTGTTCCTTGGGAGCACAGGGCTCCAGGATTGTTTGATAGGTCAGGTGAGTGCTCTGTCGGAACCCTGAGGAGTCTCAAGGGTAGAGGCCAGTATTAAACTGCATTAAACTCTTTTACTATTCACTTCACCTTTAAGCACTGTGTGTTAAGACTAATGACCCTGATATATTTCCAGCTCCCTGCAGGAGTTTAACAGTGGGCAGAACTGAAAAGAAATTTATTTGGCAATCTTCCGATATTGGATCTTGATTGATTCAGAAAAGCTTTATAAAAGAGAATTTAAATCTTAGAAAAGAATTCTCAAAGGCTTGAGATATGAGGTGCACAGTGTAGGGGAGAATCTTTCCCAGGCAGAGGCTGAACTTACGTCTTGTGGAGAGTTACGATGACTGCAGTTCTTCAATATCTCAGTCAATAATGCAACTAATTATCTACAGCCCCTTTTCAGGGAGTCCAGAACAACAGCCTGCAACTTAAATGAAATACACATTTTTAATGTATTTTACTGAAATGTATCATTCACTGTGTGTGGCAGGAGGTGCCTTCAATGGGTTTACTCAACTCCACAGTTGGTATTTCATGCTATAGGTGCCATATAGCTCTATAGTGACTGGTGATGTTATCAATCTCACTCTGCACCTGGGAAATTGTTTGAGGTTCTTTTCAATTCTGGGGAGAAAAATAGCCCTCTGAAAAAAAAATCTAAGTAGCAACATTAGAAGAAAATGCAAATATTTAATGTTTAGATTTTGAACATATTTATTTTCTCTTTTTTTTTTTTTTTTTTTTTTAACTCAAATTAGAAATAAAAACTGAAGAAGAAAGGTTTTGAAGTTCTGTTTCTGGAAATGGAAAATTTTATGTGAAAGAGGTTTCTTAATAAGGTTTTCAGTTTTGCTGAGTTTATTTTGTAGGAGGGAAAAAATGTCAGACAAACTTCAACCAGATTTTTATTAAAGTGTGTTGGCTAATAGCATATCTTCATAAAAACCAGATGCTGAGCACCAACACTCTGGTGGAATGCAGAATGAAAATAAGAGCAGTGTTTGGATTATGAAACCTGAAATAAACAGTTTTAACAGATCTTTCTTAGCATAAGTCATAGATATCAGCCATTGGAAGGTGGTACAGGATCTATTTTTCCTGGTTTTATACTGCAAGTGATGAATTTTTCCTGCTAAGCCTACATATCCAGGTTTCAGTCTCCCTTATCATCTCTTGGGTGGGCCAGAGACGTCTCGTCTGATTTTGGATGTACAAAGTTAGGGGACTCTGCCATCTCATACATGAAAAGCTTTTGAATCCTAGAAGAATTCAATTTCTCTAATTTTTATTTAGGCATAGGTTTTGTTTAACTGTCTTAACATCTCAGTGCCTGGTTCTGTCATGTGTTAAAGGTACTGCAGCAGAAATCATTGACATTTCATAAGTTTTCAAGATTTCGTATTTTGCTGTGAAACTGCTTTGACTGCAAGAATGGAAAGGAGGAGAAGGAAAAACATCTTTCCAATGGTATTGCTATAACCTTGGAATCAGCCTTTATTCAGAACAGGAAAGGTAAATGCATTTGTCAAATGTTAACTATCTTTGCATTAAAAGGGCTCTTTGAGAATGCAGCAAACCTAATCTAAAGAGTGTCCCTCCTTAAACAGTTGAGAAAAATGTTCCCTTCTCCACCGGCAAAAATCCCAGATTTCCTTGTCTCAATTTTAACAGGTGTGTGGGTGTGCCAGAAAACAATTTTATATTTTGAAAGCTACGTGATCCTCTTGCAAGGTGATATATAGAAAGAGAAGAAAAACTAATAATTCAGGAATGGGAAGATTTAGCACTTTTAGCTTTTCTGTTAGTTTCTTTGGCCCAGACACTGGAATCTGAGACTCAAAAGGCCCCCTCCTTGAGACAGTGAGGTTTCACCTGCCTCTTCCACTTAGCAATGGATATGTTTTTTCAATTGCAAGAAGATGTATTATTTGTATGGATTGCTTTTATCATTAAGGGCTTTACAGTGAAATGAATAAATGGAAAAGAAGTTCAAAGAGGTGAAAAAAATGGTAAAAGGATGGGGGAGCACGACCTCTGAGGAGAGGTGTCAGGAACACACTGTATACAGCCTGCCTAAAGGAATATAGCTGCCAGGTACTTGAGAGGAAACATGAGCAGAGGAGGAATTATTTAAGGTGATCATGGGCTGTCTAACAGGAAGTAATGACCTGAAGCTAAACTGGCAATGCTCTCTAACAGGGAGCTCAGTCACACAGTGGGAGTGCTGGGCAGAGGAGTTCAGGGAGACCTCGTTCTGCAGGGTGTTCAGGAGGTCACTGGATAAAACACTTTGGGAAATCAGGCTAGCAGGCAGACCTGCACTGGTGTGCAGCAGGTTCTGCATGACCCAGGGGCCCTTCTGAAGACCTACCAGGAAACATTTGCTGTGCGAATGTTTCCACTTTGTACTTTTCACATACAACCTATCTGAAGAGGAGGAAAATATCTTGTAGTTTCATGCTTCTCAAGTTTCCTCTGGCAGATGTGCAGTTCCTGACCTGTGTGGAGGGTTTGGTTTCTTGGCTCTTCACAGAACACATGGTTTATTTGGTATATGTATTTTAATGGGATTTATCTTTATAAATATAGGTGATACCAATTGCTTCATAGACTTTAGTCTTCCTTCTTTGCAGTATTTATATACAACTTTCACCTTTGAAAACCAGTGAAATGGAGGCTGTAACCTAGTTGCATGTAGTTACTGACTTGAAAAAAGAGGGCATTATCAGCTTTACAAAAACTTTAACTCAGCATTACTTGTATTTTTGGCAGCTTCACTGAAGTGAAAAATGTTTTTGTTGAGATGGATCCCTGAAAATGCTGTAGTTCCTTGTGAGCCTGCCTTGCCTGTAAGCTAGTGAGCTGACTGCAGGAAGGTTATATGCATATCCCTGCAGCACAGCAGCCTAAAGCAGAACTCTTTGCATGCCTGGGATAGTAAGTAAGTTTAAAAAAAAAACCAAAAAACATCAAAAAAACATAATAAAAGAGAGCTGATTAATTCTTTTAAAAATTGAAACAAAACTGCTGTGTCAGTGCAGCAGGGTTACATGCATCACAGCAATTCCAATTTGGGCTGAAGCTAAAAATTTCCAGTATAACACTAAGTGTGTTAAACAGCTGTAATTTATCTCTGCCCTGTTTATATAATCATCTCAGTGTCCTCATTGGAAAGCAAAGACTTCTCTGTTTCTCTTTCACTTTACTTCCTGCTAAGTGTTCTGACTGATTCTTTAAAATAAATATAGATATCCTGCTTTTGGTTTGGGCTTTTGGGATCATTTCACAGTGATTTGTGGCCTTCCTTCAATCCTGGTCATTGAAGATGCTGAGCTCCTTCCTCCCAGAGCACTCTCAGTTGGCACTTGTAAGAGAACAGTGCTCCAGCCTTTTCCTTTTCCCTTCTGCAGTTGGTGGCATGCTGTTGCTTGACTGGAGCTGAATGAATTATTTATGGCATCTTGGACAGTTTGCACCCACAAGCAATTGTATGAAATGGTTTTGCAGGGACATTCACTTCTCAGAATTTAACAGGAAAAAAGTTGAATATTAATTTTCTGGCACTTAGCACTTCATCTCTCTCTCTCTCTTTCTCTCTTTTTTATTATGTTGCAAACATTCAACATATTAGTCCATATCTCTGTTTTATATGCTGTATGTAAACATCTCAAAATATTGTTGAATAATTTTGGGAAAAAATATTATGCCTCTTCTATTTTCGAAGGCAATTCCTATGTTTAAAGAGCTGCTAGTGATTTGTGAGTGCTGTAGAATTCTTCTTTCAATCGTTCAAGTTCAATTATTCCTGCCTTATTTCTTCTAAATCCCCCTCTGGTATTCTATTTCTTCCTTAGAGCTAGAATCTTGTCTGCTATTGTTGACATTTTCAATATGCTAAGACTCTTTGTGCTTAAAGAGAATAATAATTATAATTAAAGCTCAAGCAAACCTCATTGAATTGCTAAAACCGAAATGAAAACAAAGCCCTCCCATTTTGGGACAAATTGGCTTTGAAGCAAGTTTCTTTCTACTGGGCCAAAAAACCTCCCAAAACACAAACCCTCCTACATTTTGCTTCACTATGACTAATCCAAGGGATGGGGTTATTCGCAAAGGGATCCCAATCAAATGTGTTTGGAACACTCAATTACATGGATTTGTAGACACTGTGAAGAGAGGGAAAAAACTGTTGAACAAATGACTTTATGATTTGCTTACATAGCTTCATTTAAATGGCATTCCTTTTACTGCTGCAGGTAGAGGTGACAATAATTTTAAATTACTTTTTTTTTTTAACTCCCCCAGAATGTTACATGAGATTTTGAACCTGAATGTTGATGAAATCATGAGAGACAGGAGGCTTGCTTCCAGTTTTGTATGTCTCTAACAATAACTGGTAGCAGTTTTATGAAGCTTTATGGGTCAATTGAGAAAATTATATGGAAATTGGCTACTATGGCTAGAGGTACACAAAGCCCTTTTGAGTCTCAATACTGCTTTACTGGCAGTTTTACCAAGTCTCTTGGTGTCAGCAATGGTGTCTGGTCTGAAGGAACCTGATTTCTTAGCTCATGTTCTGAATATGATGACTGGGCACGTATACATAGAGGATCATGTATTTTTAAATGTCATTAAATCTGTATGTACAGGAACCAGGCATTCCTCCTGCTCCAAATGCTTCATCCTTCGTGCACTTTTGTGTCCTTGTTTCATTCAGTTGCTAAAACGTGACTCCTTTCAAGATTTTGCTGCTGTCCACACGTAAGGATGTCAAGTCCAAAGGAAACTGCGCCAAACATTTAGCTGAAGAATTTGTTAAAATACCTTCAATTAATATTCACTTGTGTTGTGAGAGTCACAAATTATTTTTAACAAAACCATTTTTTAAACTATTTTTTTTAGTTATTTTTCATTTGCTGATCTACAACTCTGAAGGGATTTAACCTCAAGATAGGGAAATTCCAGCTGTCAGGAGAGGCTGCATTTATGTTTGGTTTTTTTTTTGTAGGAACAGGATCTATTAATGATTTGGAAACACAAGTGTACTGGGCCACAGACAATCAATTTCCTTTAGTACTGCCTTTGAAGCACTCAGTGCTGGTTCTTGCAAGAGCTGAGACAGGACAAATCTAGTGGGCATTAAAAGAACAAGGCTATCAAAAACTAACCCCACCTACTCCTTCATGGATCTGTTTTCCAAGTTATTTCACTCTAGGTGACCCCTTAAATACCAAGCAATTTAAAGATAAGGTTCATATGTATGTGCATTTTTAGCATAGTGCAAAGTGGAATTGAATACTCTGACATATCTGTGGTCATTATAATGCATAAATATATGCAAAATGTTTCTCTGAAATACTGCAAAGCTGTAGATGGCTTTATCATTCTCAGCAAGGATAATTTTCTGCAATTTAGGTATAATTTACCAGAAAGGAGGAATTACTAGTTAATTATGGATGATTAATTTTAAAATAGACTCCTGCCGTTGTATTTCATCGCTGTACCAGTGTTTGCCTATTGTAAGGCACTGGCAGAAGCAGCGCAGGTACATGAGAAAATATGTTTGCCTTATGAAAATCAGAGAAAGTAATGGCCATAAAAAAGCTGTTGCCATCTCCCAGTTATACTTTTTCATATAAATTTAGTGAATTGTTCATCTGACTATTCTGGGGAAGCTTATCTTTGAGGATTGGAGCATACATAGTGCAATTATTCAATATTAAATTTTTGAACTTGCAACACCAGCATGCACACACCATAGGTACAGACTGACTTTGTCCATGTTTCTGAGCACAGGGGCTGACTTGGAGTACAGCACTCTGCACAGTCATTTCTCCCCTGCAGTGCACTTCTAGACTGGGTGTGCTGGATTAAGGAAATCACGGATTCATTTTGCTTGTTGTCCCAGAAGTCACAGAAGAAGGCCATTAGCCTTAGAAGGGATAAGTAATAACTGCTGATAATAATTTGCACCTGCTTGGCATCTTTTCATAGGAGGTTTTTAGCAACTTTTAGCAGGTGAAATAAAATTATGTTTACCCAAGACTTATTTTTAGTTTCAAACTAATTAAAAAAAATCTATTTATGCCTTTACTAATTGCTGGCAGCACACAGTTTAGTACTGTCTGTGCATGAGAAAAGATCTCAGGTGAGACTTATGTGGGTTTAAGATTAATCCCAAGGAAGGTGTCCTAGGACTGGTGCTGTGTGTCTGTTCCAGTTCTGTGCTGGGCAGGCATCACCCAGTGTAGGTATGAGGGTGGGCCTTGTTGGTGTAGGAGACAACACTGAATGTTATGCCTGTTCCTTCACAATTCAGAGGGTAGAGTTCCAAAAAAATCCAAAATGGAGGGTCGAGGGAGCGCTCTGCAAATGCCAGGGGAGAAACATTTGGGAGCCTTGTTCATCAAGGACAAACGGTTAGATCTGATTAAATTAAGCTTATAACTTGAGACAGTGTGGAAACTGTGCAAGGAGATTGTCTTTTCCTGAGGCAAAGAGTGTTCTGTGCCAGAGGAACAGTGCAGAGTGTCGTTAGCTCAAAGCGCCAGGTGTCACTTCATTTACCTCGGCACCTTGGGGGTGGCAAATACCCCAACTAGCGAGGGTTCAAGAGTTGTTTTGAAAAGAGAGTGAAGTCCTGTGCTAATAATGGTTTTTCCTGGTGCTGTTATAACTGGTGTGTATGCCTGTTGTACTTGGGTGGCTTGTTATGAATTGGGATATTGTTTTACTTTGTGCTGTATGAATTTGTGTCCCTAAAGAATTTGCAGTGTGCAAGAAATGACAGATAGGGACATCTGAGGAGTAAAAAAGATTGAAGATGAATGTTGTTCTGCAACACAAATAGTGTCTTCATTCCAGGATCTTAGAAATTATCATTTTGAAAATAAAAGAAATTAAACTGAGCTAAACTAAAGTAAAATAAGGATTTAAAAATATTTGTGGAAATGTTTTGATAAATAAGGGCAGGTGAAGGATGTTGACACCAAGGCCAGAATCTTCCTGATGAATTAGAGATAACCTGAAAGATTGGAATAAAAATTGTGCGATATTGGAAGTGAAGATCATTCGCATATCTTTGATGTGACAGGTAACAAGGGAGCTGTTGAAGCAATATGAAGAGTTGGGTGAAATGATCAAAGAAAGAGGTTAGAGATCCTCTTTGCAGCAGAAGTTTCACTGAGATACGAGAGGAGCTTGTGATTCTTAAGGTCAGAAAGATGAACTTGGAAGTAATCAATATGTAATATCATTGGAGCTGGGAAAGGAATTTCTGCATTACAGATGGGTAAAAAGACCTGTTTATTAGAAAGATTATGTCTAAAGAATCTCTGAGATTTTGGGCTTATCCTGGATGAGAAGTAAGAGTCAAAGATGACTCCTGTGTTATAGTCCACGTTGGCAGGTCTGATGTTCTGGCTGTCCATTTTGACTGAGAAAAAGGATTTTTTTCCCCTTAAGGGAGAGGGTTGAGAAATCTCTTTATCTACATGAAGCTTGTGAGGATATCTTGAAAGCAAGATTCTCCCTGGTAATTTAGACTGACCAGAATATGAAAAATGTCTCACAGAGAAGTAGATTAAGACTCATCAGCATATGAATGACAGTGGATTTTTTTTTGCTCTTTTGCTTGTGGATGGAGTTAATGTAAAGAAAGATGATTACAGAGTGTATGGGTGTGGGACCCTCCTTGGGAACTTGAAGAATTTCATAGAAAGTATCCTCTGGAGAGACTGTGCTGGAGTGTGTCATAGGAGGAAAGCCAGGAGTGAGCTGCTGGGAAGAGGAGGTTCATCGAGAAGAAATGTGATCAGTTTTATTAAAAACATCTGGCAAGTCCAATGGGACACAGCAACAATTTTGGAGTGTGGCTGAAAATGTGAATGTCAGTAGGAACAGTTTCAGTCAAGCGAGCCATGTGTTAAAGGTTCCTCAGGTGGAAGGGAGAGGAAGAATAATGGGGTGATGGGTTTAGAGACTTGAAGAGAGTGAGAAAGGACAGGTCTAAAACACTTTCTGGTCTTGGGGAAGAGAAACAGGGTAAGAAGAAACTACTTTAAATGTATGTAGTGAGATCTTTTAATTCTTAGGAGGGCAACTGTGTGGAAGATGTCTTCAAAGGTTGCAAAGGCTGGAAGGCATTGTACGTGTGGGATGAAGAGACAGGCAGTGGGAGCACTTTGTGTGGACTGGGCTTTACATCACCATTTTTGGGTGGGCACTGTGTGAGCTCCAGTGTGACAAATCAGGAATCAGCTCTGTTTGTCTTTGCATTTCTCATCAGATGTGCAGCTGCTTTGTGTGCTGTCCTGCAGTCAGAGCTGTATATTGGTAGACAGTGGAAATTACATGTTTTTGTTGCTGGTTGTTCTTTTATGAGCAGAATTTCTTGAGAGAGAAAAGCGTTTTTCAGGTCTTGGAGCGTTTCCTTTGCAGTGTGAGGGCTAAGAGAATAAAAGCATCTCTGACAGTATCCTCTGTGGGGAAGGACTTTGTGTCCTAAGGATAATTTCTGGTAGTTTTGGTTTTTAGTAATACCTTTTTACTGGATAAGTCTTCATGGTAAAATTTGCAGAGAAGGAAATACAATCAGGCTTCTGTACACGATTTGCTGGTTTCACCATTGTTTTTTTCACTGGTTGTTCTAGGTTTTGTTAAGATATCCTTTCACAGCTTTTATTCAGAGATCAATTTCAAAGGCTGATCTCTTTCTATTGAGACACGTACCTAATGATTATTGTTACAGAACATTAAATGTGGAGGCAGAGGGTCAGTAGTCCCTTTTTTACCAGCTGGGGCATGGGGTTACAGAGAAAGTAGGCAATTTACTGAGTTCACCTGAAACAGGGATTGAAGTTCTAAATGTCAAACCAAGAACTTGCCCAAAAGGTCATCCTTTCATTTGATACTGCCAGGTATGTCTTTGCCACCTTGACCCCTGGTTGTTTCATTTGATGGAACTGATTGTGCTGTCATTCCAGTGATCCTTTTGTCAGACATGCAGCCTTTAACCCCTACGTGCTGTGTCAGATATTAAAACTGTCTTTGAATGGTGCGTGTTGGCTTTAGTTTCAGGTAAACAATGCAGCTTGCACATACAGGCCTACTGAGCATTTAAAGAGGTACTCAGGGAGCTTTAAAAATCTCTATTTTATTTATTGAATTGAGTGCTTTCATTTTTAGGGACTTATAGTTTGCTGAAGACTATGCACTGTGAAAGAGCTCAATTTGTTTGGCACTGACCCATCCATTTAACTTGAAGCAATCAGATATAAAAGCTTTGCACTTTATTAATGTGTGTGCAAATAGCAAGTGGATTCCAAGGACACTCTTTAGGAAAGCACCTTGAGTGATTGATCTTGATATATAATTCATATTTTGCTTCCAGCTTTCCAAAGGAAAAAATCACATTAAAATTATTTTTAGATAATATTGTAAAGGAAAAAAACTTAAACCTTGATGTATGACAATGACTTTGTGTGTTTAATGGAAAAATATTGACTTGAAAATGTTATAAGTTCCCTAACAAGTTTTTCCATAAAATTATTCGAGTATAGAGAATATTTTGGGATGTACACCAACACATTAAAAAGCCCTCCAAACAAAACCCATTACACCACAGTGTTCATTTTCTAAACTGTAGCAGCATGCAAGGTATTTTAAAAATCAATGTCAGTTCTGAATCCATCTTGATTGAGAGTAAGAGCCACCTAGCAAATAGAGCATTTCAGCCTGGATACAGTCATGAATTCTTAATAAAAGTGTGCAGTTGAAGACAGACTCGTCCCTGGTGGCTGCAATAATCAGGAGGCACCCCAACACTGGAAGTGCCCCTGTGTAAATAAGGTGGTTATGGCATCCAGGGCAAATAAGCAGTGGAAGTGTCCAATTTAAAAATCTATGGCATGTAGAAGTGCTGAAAATAGTACCAAGGAGACAAAATGGTAATAAAAAGAGGACCCTTTTATTAATTTACCCAATAAAATTAATAATTAATTAAGAGAACAAATTAATAGCTATTATGTTTTGTGCCAAGCATGTTTGAATAAAATATATGTACTTATGTTATAGATACACAAACATAAAAATATATATGTACTGTATGTATTTTATATATGCAGGCACACACACAACTTGCAGATTATACCATGTCCAGGTCAGTCACTTAAGAAGGAATTTGTGTGTCTGGAAATACGGAAGAACAGAGAGTAAATATTTGTATTCTATGCAGCTGAAAAGGAGAATAAAGGTATTGGAGCAGAAATGAACCAGAGAGTGTGAGCTGTTCAGGGTTTTCCTGTTTCAGCTCATTAAGAACATTCACATTTCTGATGTGCTCTCCTGATATTTGCAAATAGTGTTGGCACCTTGCAGCATAAACTGGGTGAAGAACTGTGTCTTTAAAAGCCTTTTGGAATTTGGTATTATTCATGCAAGGGACTTGCAGCACTGACCAAATGGAACAGAAACTGTGGAAAAACTACCTTGCTGAGGCTCATTGGCCTTGAGTTTTCTATGAATGATGAAGACACAAAAAGTAAAATTAAAAAAAGGTCAAATCCTTAATATGAATGAGCAGGAAAAAGCTGTATCCTGGCAAAGCTCAGAGGTCTCTTAGGGAGCGTGAGGAATGCTGCAGTGTGAGTGATAATATCAGCCAGGCTTTGGTCCCAAAACTCTCCATAGTTTGATGGTGGCTTGAGCAGAAACAGCTATTTGTGATTTCCACATGAAATTTGTGGAATGCTGCAGTCCCAGATGATAAGGAAAGCAATCCTGAATGAAATGACTCAGTGGCAGTCTCAAAGCATCAACAAATTTGTGAATAACCTGAGGCTGAACAGTCAATTTTGGCATTTTGAGGCTTGGCCTCCTGGCATCTGCAGAGGAAAGGCCCAGGTGGTTACATGGAATTAGGAGTTTCTGAGAAGGTGAAAGGGACTGCCGAGCTCTATAGTCTTTTAAGTAGGAAATCTATGAATGTGTTTATATCACCCTGGCTGTACTGGCACTTGTTGCTGATAGCAGCTGCCTCATATGTCAGGGGAGTAGCAGTCACATTGACGTGGCTACAACGTGGTGTGTATAATCCTTAGCTCTAGTCTGGTTTTACTCCTTTGAAAAATGAAATTCAGCTTTTCTAGCCAGAGAATTTAGGTCTCTCTTGGTCCTTTTATTTCACTCTGCTTTCCAAAGTTTCCCTTTATGATAAATTTAATTTACTACTTGTGATAAATAAAAGCGTTTCAGAGGTCCTTACAGTAAATAATAGTGCTGCTGATGTTAAAATGATCTACATAGGCACTTTATGTGCACTGTTGCAATTCCTAATCTAAAATTAGAATTAAGAGGATATATAAATCTTTACAGAGAGGTAATGACCCAGTTATACTGTGTCGAGGAGCTTTGCTTATGTATAAAGTTCAAGTAAATTCTTGTCACTTTGACCAAAAAACTATTAAAAAGAAACCTCTCCAAAACCACAAAAACCCACAAGACCTTGCTAAACCACTGAAGGTTTCATGCTGGCTGCTGTAATTAAAAGTGAATACAGTGTGAACTGTTTTACCACAACACTGGTGCTGTGAGCAGTTAAATCAAGAGACCAGTGGTTCTAGAGCATAATGGCTCCCAATTTCCCACTCTGGTATTGATTTGCAAAGGAGTATGACTATTTGTTTATTGGAATCACCCTTACTTCAGCAAGGGGTTCCAGCCAAGATGCAGCAGCTTTCCAAGGTCTCTGGATTTCACTGTTTATCACTGTCAGTTGTTTGTGAAAGGATCAGGAGACCTAGCAATGGAGAATTGTAATAAGGAAAAAACAACCCACCAAACCCAGAACAAAAAACCTGTGAGCTAGAAAAGTACTTTGGTGCTCAAATTCTTAAAAAGACTAAATGAAGTTTAAAGAATAAAAATACAGCAATGTTTCAATTGCTTTAATAAGGACAATGTAGTATGGGAAATCAGGGCATGTGTGCCACTGCTTTTGCTAAATGCTCGTTATTTACTTAATATAAGCACTCCTAAAACAGTTGCTAATCTTCTAGAACAAGACTTGGGATATGGAGAATCTGTTTGCAGTATATCTACTGCAAATTCATAAGTATATGAATATTTCAGGTATAACTTTTTCCTATTGTAGGAAAAGTGTGAGGATAAAATCCAGTGATTTTCTTAAGAAATCAGAGAGCAAGGTAATGACAATGAGGCAAGCCATGTAGTGAGCGTTTGAGAAAACTTTGAAAACCGTTTTTGTTAATTGTTGTAAGGTGTTTTCAATCACCATAGTGTGCCCCAGCCAAACCACCTTTAGTTATTCCTACTGGAGCCCTCAGAGAGAGACCAGGCTGGAATTACCCTCACCAGCTTCACCTGGTCATCCACCTTCAGGTGCAGCAGATCAGCTCCTGGAGGGTTTTTAAGCCCAGTCAGAAGGTTCAGGGAGAAAGAAGAGAGGTGAGAGGGGCTTGTATCTGCTCTCTGTCCTTTGCTGTCTGGTTGTTTGGATTTCCTGGGCTAACTTGGCTGCTGCTCACTGGATGGGTTTTGTTGCTGCCATCATCTTGACTCTGCTTGCCTGGATCTGGAGCATCAAGGACTGAAAGGTACTGAAAGATAAACTGTGCTCAATTGGAATTGGGAAAAGAGAAGCTGAAAGGCTAAAATACCAAGACAGCAAAGAATAGATAAAGAGGACTGTGCTGCACTGGATTAAGAACCAATTGCATTATCTGAAAAGTGTGTGTGGAGCTCTTAGACAAAGTAAAGAGACCAATCCAGTAATGTGTAATCTCCTGCACAGCAGCTGCAAAATGTATATGTGCTGTATTATAGATAAGTTAGTAAAATGTATAAGTACTGTGTTAGGTATGAGTTACTGTGCTAAGGAAGTGTAAGTAAGTGAACTCTATAGGTTATGCATAAGTATGTAAAAGTAGTATAGTGTGTAACTATAGGATAAGTAAGCATAATACAGAAAAGAGGTGATAAGTAGCCATTATTGAACAAATTAAAAGAGGTGTGAGTTCCTGCATGATGCCCAAAGAGGTGATGCATATTTTAAACAATAATAAGCTTCTGCATAATCACATTGATTCGTTTAACAGAAGTGCTGAGCTCCCGCACTTAGTCAACAAATTCTTCAGTTATCAAGAAGGACCAATTTCCATGCTGCATGTTAATGTTAGGAAGAAAATTAATGATTCTGAAGCACTGCCCTTTTCCTGAACCTGTCTATTTGTTGTTGTGCACGTTGTCCCTCGGTGTCGTGCTATTCTCCCTTGAGCCTGCGCAAGAATGGGGTTTGTCTTTTAAAGAGCTGGGCAGGCAACACCCTCTGCATGTGAGACAAGAGCAAGAGAGAATGGAATAGTGGAGTGCCACATGTGTCATGCCCTCATTCGAGTAGGGAGTTTCCTCTCATCAGCTGAATCTCCTAAAGAATCTGAAATTGTCATTGAAGAAAATTCCGTGCAAACTCCCTCCAGCTCTTTGTTTGCTCTTGACAAGAGTATGTGAAATTCTGTACCGCCCAAAGGAACTGTATCAAAATGGCTGAGTTTGTGCATTTCCTGCTGCTGTTTATTGGCAGTACAGCTTCTGGAAAGGTTAAAGTAGAGCCTGTTCATCCAGAATTCTGGCAGCAAAGGTAGCCAGAGTTTTGGTGCCAGTCCCCTCATTTGACCTCGATGGTGCTCTCTGTAAAACTTCTCTGTTCCAACACTCAAAATGTTCTTGATTTGAGAGGTTTTCAGACCTTGTGATGAAATGGATGCTTCCCTTTTGCCCTGTGTCCCCGCTCAGCCTCTTTAGCTCCACCAAGGGTGTGTAACCAGGCTCCTGGTGTCAAGCACCGCAGTTAAGCTGAACAAGGTGTAAAATGGCAGTGAATTTGTCAGTGGATCTGTGAAAAGTGGAAATTGCCACTTTTGCACCTGGTCTGTACTAAGCTTTTGAAGTGCTCTGCATTGCTCTCTTTTCTGAGGGCAGCCCTGTTATTTGATGCCAAAACAAGAGCTCTACAGGCACAGGTGAGGGCCATCTGTCTTTTCCTTCTCAAATTGGAGGAATGTCTAGTCAAAGGAGACTCTCAGACATCTATGTGAACAGCCTTCTGCTTGTGTACTTACTGCATTTTTCTTCAAAACGAGCAGATTTTTTTCTGAGAGCAAGAAAGGAGCTCTTTTTTCTCTTATTCCCTTGAAAGTCTTCTAAATCATTTGGTAGAAAATATTTGAAAAAATTGACTATGTATCAAAGACATAATCAGACTTCATAGGACGGTAGCAAAAGAGAAAGTATAAAGATGAGGTTTCAGAATGTGCTGCTGAGGGCTCTTAACAGTGCTTAAAAATAAGTTTATAACAGGTTGAAGAGCATCAAGAGGGGCTGCAGAGTCACAGAATTTTGATAGAATTAGGGGAAATGCCATCTGCGGAGTCGTGATGTGGTATTACCATTATATCTCATTTCTTGAGTAGGTCAGCAGGAGGCCGTCTTAACAAGGATGAATTTTACCCTTAAGCCCTCAGGGATCAATAGAAATCTGAAACCACAGAGACTGAAAATTGAGGGCTGCTTGTTTTGTGTAGAAGACATTAACACTAATAGAGAGACATGAATATTTGGACATCTACTGATGTCTAAGAATAAATGTGTCATGGAGGGAAGGGGTTCAGCAAACCTCTTGAATCTTCTGCTACTCATAATTTGAATGTTGCTTGAACTATTGTTCTTCTATTTTATCTGTATTTCTATTATGTAGCTCTATGGCATTGAGAAGGCAAGCTTATGATGGAAAGCAAATTATAACTTTGGAGAGAGCATGCAGGGACTTGTATTTGTTTTTTGGGGAGTCTTTTTGGTTTGCCTTTCAAAAATCCTGTTTGTATTTAATTTAAATATTTATAAGCAAATAGTGAATTTTAAATGTAATTCAGTGAGAAGGGTTTGAGTTAGCTGCTAGTTCTGGCAGTAAATAGTAAATTCCTTTCAAGATTAGCAAATGAAGTATGATATAAGCTATTAAAAATACTACCAATAGAAATCTGGTTCATTAGCTATATTGCTAAGGTTACAAATGAGTTTCTTCAAATTTGCACGCAAGTTTTATGTACATGTTTATGTAGAACTGAACTTGTAGTTTTGTGTATTTGCTATTCCTAGATACGATAAAAGTAATGCATATTGACCTTGATTTTAGTTAAATAGTGTAAGTACGAGTCTTTATGCATAGACTATAAGAAAGACTGTAAGAAATTCTTTAATTTAGGGGTTTGATGGAGAAATCAGTAAATGCAGCCAGTAAAGTGCTCTTTCCAATAAAATGTATGTGTTTTAGTAAGGGCAGTATTTTATTTTTCTCTGAAATTTGGGTTCTGCTTTACCTTGTTTGGTCTATGATTATATCCTCCTAGTGTTCATCCTTATTTGTCAGACTCTGCAGTTCTCAATAGTTGGTTTGCGGTAATACATTAACAAAAGTATAACAGACACTTCCATGCTTACTTTGTCTGATTGGATCTCAAAATTGGTTTGATGGTTCTTATTTATAAGAGAAAGTTGATAGCTAGGTTCTACTAAATTGAACTAATCTCTGATTTAACTTTATGGCTTGTTATTTCAACTTGTTCCATGCCCTGTAGAAGGGGATCCACCTCAGTCCTTGGGGGTTGGAAACACTGGCACCCTGTTAGTTGTCCTGCCTGCCCACAAAGCTCGGATGAGTCCCAGGAGAAGCAGATCCATAGGGAATACTTGGATGCAGGATCATTTACAGATGGAGCTGTCTCACACACATGCAGTTTGGAACATCCTTTCAGGCCTTTCTATCACCTGATTTGTAGTAGGGTTGTCATTATTTCATGTTCTTTCAACAATAGAGTGCAGTTGAGATGCTTTATCTCTTTGTCAGTGAATTCCACAGGCTTTGACTGTTGTGTGGGCTATTTTTGATCCGAAGAAATCAAGGAGCTGGATTGTTGACTTAAGCCAGTTTAGCAATGGGTTTGTTTTGTGATGCTGAGCCATGTGGTTATTGTGTAACAAAAATTAGGTGAAATGGAGCCCTCAATTAATATAGCAGAACACTATAATTCCATTGCTGCAGTTTACCTTGTTGTGATTAATTAATTTTTAGTGCTTTATAGCAAAAGCTTAGATCATATATCAATTAGAAAATTGGTTAAATCTGACTCCATGATACTTTAAATCAACTCCATTTGTCAGAGATAAATGCCATTGGAAAAAACCTCAAGGAAATCTCAGGTGAGGGAAAATTTAGATGAGGAGACTTGAGGACCTTGCACAGCAGAGCTACATCAAAAAGACTTTTTGTCATGGGTAGAAGAAAAGTAATGGTTGTGAGGGTGTGAATGGATGAACTCCCAACACTTGTTTTGAAGCAGAACACATCCTTAAGTAATGCTGCTAATTTCTGTGATCAGGTTTTTCCTGTGCTGATACCAATGCATCCAGGGCTGTAGGTTCTTGTCCTGGGGTGACTGTGTGATGCTGTATCCCCTATGATCTGCTCTGTGCCAGACATGAATGCTGTGCCTTTCTGTGTCTTTAAGCTGGGTCCAAGAGAAAGGGAAAAGAAAAAAAGAGGCGAGTGTTTTTTTGCTCAAGGATACACATTCCCCTGTGTTCTGCTGTTGAGGAGCTGAGGAAAGCACTTTCCTTCTCTTTTCCCAGCTCTCACCTCCTGTTCTCAGGAGTGACTTATCCATCTCTCTAGGCAGAGAGACAGAGTTAAAACTCTGGTTTTTAGCTACCTTCTTGTTTGTAGCTGAAGCAAGGAGTTTCCTGGAACTTTGGCTTCTTGTTCTTCTCTTCTGGACTGTTCAGCAACACCAGAACATTACTGGGAGGCCCTACCCTGTGGTCCAGAGGGGCCCACACTGAACCCCAGCTCTGGAGAGGAGAGAGGCACACCCACAGAAAGGACTTTGAAAATCTTCCCAGGTCTTCTCCACAGTGAGAGGTTTCGTTATTTAACATTATTATTTTTTTTTCCCCCGTGCCTGCATGCACTTTGCTTGTTAAATAATTTCTTTCCCTTTCCTCTCTGGATTTCTTTCTGAACCTGCTGAAATCTGCCTTCTAACAGAGGGACGTTCATTTGGACATTCCTCCAAATTGTCTTAGACCAAGACAGTTCTAAAAATGCATGCTCAGAAAGGGCCCAGGGGAATCCCCAGTGCCACTTTTCTGTGCTGACTGCAGGTTCAGGGAAGGGCTGTAACATCTCTTACCCCTGTGTCACATACTGAAAGCTTGGGGGTTTTTGTCACAACCAGTAAAAATTACTGTAACACAGGATTGGATTCTCTTTGTCCCCCAGACCCTGGACATTTAAAGTCTTTGCTGTTTCTGTCAGGCCACAGGAAATTCTGCTCCTCTGGCCTCAGGTCTGTGTGTTGACATCTGCATTACCTCAAATCTGAGACAGACTCTGTACCTTTGCTAGGCCAGACTGTATTCATTTCCCAGTGTTAAGTTTTCATTCCTAAAAATGGAGTTCAAATTAGAGGCCTTGAAAACCCTCCTCTTATCTCTTTTCTTCTCATGACTGCTCCCGGACTTCCTTGCTGGTGTACTCAGTTCCCTCAGAAAGTGAATTCCCAGCAGTGATGTAGTGGGGACAGTGTTCCTTCCCCAACAATATGTAAATAAGGTAATAACTTTTTGCCAGTGTGCTGGTTTTAGGCAAACACTTGCCAGACTGCAGCAAATAAGTTGATATTGACCCAAAGTAATTACCTCCTGAGAGATGGTTGGTGTGGCAGGCTGCTCATCCGTCTGAAATTACCCCTGCGTTCCCTGGAGTGCAGAAAGCAATTGCTGAGACCCAGGGAATGAATCATTGTGATCTCAGTCCTTCCCTCCTGATGGCCTCAGATGTCCTGGGATGGATGAATTGACACTGGGTGCTCTGAAGTCCTTGCAGTGTAGCCAAGGCCTGGCCACACCAGATCCCAGAGGTGTATCAAGCTGGGAAATGAAATGAAATCAAGCTTTGCTGATGCCCAGCACTACACGGGCCGAAGGAAATCAGGAGAGCTGTGGAACAGGTAAACCCCCATTCTGAAGCTGCTGATACTCTTTGAGAGAAGACGTGCAACATTCAGTTTGCAATCAGTTCCAAAACATTTATTATAATTAATTTTTTAATTCTACGCATATCTTATGTCTGATTTAGTGTCAGCTATTTTTTTTAAAGCTCATTAAATTCTTGATCTTGATGATTGCTGTAATAAAATTTCAGTTTACTTAATGTCATGTGAGAAAAATATTCTATTATTGTGCTATGAGGCAAACAAACCACTCTCTCTAGGTTCTTTGTTGCTCACAGTATTTCTATTACATCTCCTTTTATTAATCATCTTGCTGAATACAATTCTGTCATTTAAATTCTTCCTACTACTTTTCCTTGGCTTTTGAGAATCCCTCTCACTTGGAGTTCAAGTTCTTTTACTTAATGTAGAAGTACTGTGGCTTTGTGTTGTTCTGCAAACGGACCCCATTGGTGAGCTCTAGAAGAGATTTCTTTTTTGAATATACCAAGAAATGGAAGAAAGGGAGGATAAAGTATGTCTGCAAGTTGTCTAATCATAAGGTGATGAAGAAAAATGGGCAACAAGGCAAAAAAGTATTACTGGATGGAGATTACCAAATGGAAAGTGATGTAGCACAGATACGACCTCACATAACTTTCTTAAACTTTCATCTGATTTGAGCTGGGAGCAGCATGCATTAACCAGCCAAAGACAGATTCAACCTTTCATTAAATACTGGGACTCTGTTTTAAATAACTCTGTAAAGACTGATGGACTCATTCAGATGTACTATTTGTCTTTGGGGCTTCTGTCAATGAATCAATGTCCTCTATTTGACTGGCTGACACGTATTTAATTTGGTGTAATATATGATACATGGAAAATGCCTTTCAATTTGAAACATTAATGACTGATAGTTGCCATCATTCAAGTCTTGCCTGTTACAATTTAGTTTTTTTCTATACTCATCAAGTTTACTAATAATGATTAAAGATTTTCTTAGTTACATTGTCTTTGACAACAGTGATGATTAAAGACATGGGCAACTTGTGGTATGGAACAGTTCACTTCTGTCCATCATTGATCTTCCTTTCCATATTATCTGCCAGTTAGACCTAAACAGAAGTGTGGAAGAGCAAGGTTATTCAGCACATTTGAATGAGTTATTGATGAGTAGACATCAGTTAACCCAATAAAATATATATTTTAAAATCTGTAATCAAGGGAAGGATATTTCATGCTTATGGGAATATTGGCATTACATTGGAAATTAGATACTTGCAATTAAGATGAATAATGTATTACATTGTAATAGATAGTACAATGGTAGTACATGGGTTTCATGTTTCATGGATATTTAAAATTTACACTTCATTTGTTGAGGACTTTTTTGTGAATTCTCTATCTGGTTGCATAGAGATCCCACCTTTTTATATGTTTGGGTTTGGTTTTTTTGGGTGGGGGAAGAAAGACTGCTGTGTCTTAAATATGAAGACTTGAAAAATAAATCAGTACTTAAGAAAAAAACCCAAATTTTGAGCAGGGAGCACATAACTGATCTGGAGTTTTATTTCAGCACTGTATGCCCTTGGTAAGTGTTCCTGAGCTGAGATGTTTGGCACTGGGCTGGACTGAGCTGCCTTAATTTCAGTTTCCAGCTCTGTGGCTCTCTTGCTGGCTGACTCTGGACCTCGACAGGCCATCACTGTGCTGTGTGCCTTAGTTTCCACTTAGTAGGAATTCACTTACTGATCTGCTCCTTAAAATGTGTTGAAGATCAAACATATTCCTAAGGACAACCATGAGCAATGGCTGGTCTTTGCACCTCTATTTAAAAGGAAACCATAAAATTCATCTTCACACCAGAAGTTTTCTGGTCAGTCACTGACACAGAAACAGAGCTTTCTGTCCCAGGCTGTGGCAGAAGGTCTAACTTCAGGAAATTAATTTACCTTGCTTCTGTTTCTTCTGTTCTCATCTGTCAAATAGAGATCATCACCTTTTTTAAGTGGTTTTGAACCTATATGAAAAAAAAAATGCTGTTCAAGAGATTCAATTTCCTTGTGCTGTGTTTTCAACTTCATGTCCTAAGCGGCCTGAAGTTGGCAATGTCAGGGGAGGCTTCGTTAAGGGTTTCAGTTGTACAGGAGTAATTGGGTACAAATATTAAATCTTGGTGTGTAAATGAGCTTCTACACCATATTTCTCTTTTTTTTTTTTCACTTTGTAATGATAAGTTTCAAAATTCACCATCAGTTACACTTCTAAGCCATCATTAATACTTCTAGTTCAATAGTTTCAGAGTGAGAAAAGTGTAGCTGTCTGGTTAATGATTTATATCCAGTTTCATGTCTTAAAACCCTATCTTATTTTTGTAAATATGCTTTCTAGCAAAATTGAGTAATAAATCAGAATAATTTAAGGATTATTTATCTGAAGTAATAATGTGCTTAATGCATTTGGATATGATTAATCATTTTCTTACAGATATTTGAGCAGTACTTTTCATATGCATAAACTATGATATATGTATATGAAATGATATGAAATAATGTATATGAAATAATACTTTAAAATGTATTTTATTCTTAAATGTAGTATATGCATTAAATATACATCCTGCATGAATTAAACATTCTGTAGGATATCCTGTACTTAAATAATGTGTATTTTTCCACATATTTTTTTACTAAATTAAATTAAAGAATTGTATTGAGAAGAGCCCTAACCACACAGACTTCAGATTCTTGAGAAGAAAATAGGTAAGGATTAGCAAATACACCAATATATTATCACTTTAGGCCTACATATGTGGTAATTATTCTGTAGTCTTTGTTCCTTCTGTTTAAATTGACTGAGAGTGAGCTCTTACATCATCATATAAGGATGTGGGTGCATTCTATCTATGAGTATATTTATTAGACAAGGGTATCTTTTAGATGAGGATGCAGAAATATTTTCTTTGCCTTGAGTAGGTTTTCAAGGTTGAATTCAGAAATATGCTCTGGCCTCTTCCCAGAAGTTCACCAGAACTTAGTAAATATTTAGTGGAGAACAGGACGATGGCTTCATTTTCTGTTATTGTTACCTGGTTCCTTGATGTTGTGTGTGTAGGTCTGTCACAAAAGGCTGAATTCATACCAGTCTTTCATCTCTTGAATAGTGAGGTGCTGGGCTGCTTCGTGCACTGAATGTTGACTTGCATAGTTCAGGTGCAGTTCTGACTTTGCCTGTGTAGTCCTTTGTATGATATTTAAACATTTCATCTGGTTTTTAAACCCATGGAATCATGCTTGGTTTAAAGCTTGCTTATTGCTATCTGACTGCAATGAAGTAGCTCCAAATCTTAAGTTATTTTTCCTTTAGTTGTCTTTTAGCTACTGTCCAGCACAGTTTGTCACAGGCTGGACAAACTGAGGTAGAAGACTTTAGCAGCAAACATGGAAGAGGTAAAATGGCTCATATCAAGATGAGACAGAACAACAAAATGAAGGTATTTTGGAGACTACAACTGAGAAGGAAAGCTAGAGCTACTAGTGATCAGATTGGGATAAAATACATGACTGAGCTCAAAAATGGGTTGTCATAACAATAATAAAAACTTCCCTATTGGGTCATACCAACATTTCTGGCATTCTGTCTGTGATGGTGTCAGGAGGAGATGTCAGGGGACAATTAACAAGCCTGGCCATCCTCTGCTGTTCAGCATCTCCTCAATATCCATCTGTTTAATTAGGAATATTAAAGAGAAAAGGCAAGGATACCCTTTCTAGACTGATTGATTGATTAGCCTTTTATTTATTAATTTGAGGCTAATGGAAATGTTTGGCTCCACAGAGTCTCGTAGCAATAAATTCTAGTTTGTGACCCAAGATGTAAAGCCAGCCCCTAGGTGTAAGAAAGGATCTGTTAGAAGTGTATGGGCCTATGATCTTAGCTGTCTGATCCTGATGGACCAGGTGACACCTGGCAGAAATACCTCAGTCAAGTTTTTGGACACAAAAAAATATTAGAAATTTTAAAGGTGGGGTAAACCTGCAGGGTCAAAGTTGTCTGGGTTTTGGGAACAAATGGATTCAGAAAGTGAAGAATAAAACCCCAGCACAAGTTAATGATGTGGCTATAGAATGGATTTCAGCAGTTTTCTGCCAAATACTGAATAAGGGCATGTTCAGCTGTGAAAATTTAAGTGAGTTTGTCTGTAATTTGGAATAGATCTCACTGTGTGCTTCATGAAGACTATGTCACATGTCCCTGTTCCTTTGTGCTCAGCTACCACTTTTAAAATTTTGTGACTAACTCAAGATGAGGAAAGGCAAAGAGGCTGGTGGGTAAAGAAAGGGCTTGGCCTTTGGGATTCTGGTATCTGTGGGAAGATTTCGAAATGCCAACTTTTTTTTGTTGAATGAAGCTGCAGGTTGTTAGGAAAGAAAATTAACAAAACTCTTTTAGAAAATAGTGTCCCACCTTGCTCATTGGTTACCTGGTCAACCTCAAAACAACTTTTTCATTGATTTATAGGATGAAAGCATATTTCCCAGAATCAGTCTTAGCTTTCATTCAGCTCTGTATGGTTTTTTAAAAGATAGTTCTTAGGATGGAGAGGTTCACAGTGTGTAACCCTTTTGTAATTTTGCAAAGAGAAATATCCTTATTGTAGGATATTTACCTTCTGCCATGAGTAAACTGTGAGGCATTCCTGCTTTGATCTCTGATTTGTCTTTACTAACCTTTTCACGGTGGTCCTTCTGTGTAGTTTCGTTCTTTGTGATTATAATTCTTTTGGTTGTTGATGCTTTTGAGGCATGTCATTTTTGTAAAATGGGATGATGTGAGTTAATTAGGCAAGCAAAACCCTTGTGAAGAAAAAAAGGAGAACAAAGGGAGTATAGCTGAAGATCCCTTCGATTGCTATTAGAAGGCTTTGAGGAAAACAGATGCTCATTTGAAGATTTTAAAAGAAAACCACAAATCTTTTAAATTCAGCTTTAAATTGGGAGTAATACTTGACCAAATTAGCATGAAGTGATAAAGAACAAAGTTATTTTTTGAAATTAGGGAAATAATTTCATTATATTAAAATGCACCTCCCTACGCTAGTGAGGCATTTAGATAATTTGTTCTAATTGCCATTCCTTCTCATAACCAACACCTTTGGAGGGTTTTTTTTTGTTTGTTTGTTTTTTCTCCCCTCAAATCTACTTCCTTATGATATCATGCTCTCTCCATCTAACTTTTGAAATGAGAACAATTAAGCCAGCAGTGGGTGATAACTTTCTCACTTTTGGCAGATAAACACATTGCAGGATTGGGATCTGGCTGCTCCCAGCTGTGTTTCAGCTATAGCTGCTTGTCTGCCAGTATTTAACTCGTTGGACTGTAGAGTGGTTTTACATAACTAAAGTAGGACTGGCTGCAAGGGAAAGAAGAAATTTCATATATCTATCCTCTGTCTAAATAATGGACGAAATGTTTATTCTATTGGGTTATTTCTAAGTGCTGTGCTGTAGTAAATATGAGGTAGAGAGGTACAATTACATCCTGTAGTAGTTAAAGGGAGTTAAGTGCTTTTTTCTATTCCCCTGGTTACTTCTGTGGGAGATTCATCTGAAGATATATCACACTGATGGTATCCAGTGTCTAGAGCCCTTCCAAATGTACCAGCTTATTCCTTGTTTTAGCTTTCTGTAGAATAAATGTGGTTGTAAAGGGACTGATCGTTCACTGAAGTACTGCGATGGGTTAATTTATTGTAGGGACACAACAATGGGGTTCTCTGGCAGTAAGGGGCATTGTTTAGGAGTTCATCCACAGCAGCAATGAAACAAAAAGACACATTATTTTTCAGGCCATAAACCTCCTTATTGGTATTTCTGTATTTCAATTGCAGGCTCTGTGAAAGCAGTGTGAAAAAGGACCACTTGGGCTTTTGTTGCATCCCAAGTCTCATGAAAAACTGTAAATCTCTCTGCACAGGTCTAGGGGAAAATGCAGTACACAAAATGCAGTTGTTGTGTTGTGAGTGTTATCAAGGCATTTCAAATCTGGGTTTGTAGCACTGATGCAGCACAGCTGGGTTTCAGTTCAGTACTTATAAATGGGATGTCTGGGGTGCAGGTGGTGGCCAAGTTGTCAGCACTGGTTTTAACTGGGCCTGCTAAATGCTCAGCCGAGTTTGGTTTTTGGGGGATGGACGGATAAAATATAAAAGTATTACAGAACATCTTGTATATATATGTAAGTACATATATTTTTTTATATATATATATCTGTATGCTGATAATTTAGGTGATCATGATCAATGCTTCCTGCTTGAGTATGCCTTCTTTTGGAGGAATGTTTGATGTCAGCAGCCTGACAATGACCATGTTCTAGTTCTCTAAGCTTTTTTTCTCTTGGTGATTTGTTTCTGCCCCAGAATGGAAGTTTTATTTTGTCTGGAGGGATATGAAGATAAATGCTGTTCAAAACCCACAGAAACTCATGGGCAGACAGTTTCTCAAACTGTCCCAATTGGCTTTAATTTTCGTGGAATAGGGAGAATAGAGGAGAGCACACTGAGTTGCCCAGGACTGTTTGCTAGACCAGTGGCAGTCACAGAATTAGCTCTCAACTGTTTCATCTCAGCCCAAAGCAGTAACTCCTAGATTGCCTTGTCTTGTCAAAGAAACCTTTGCTAATTATCTCAGAGCTCTTGGCAGACTTCAAGGACTTGACAAAAAGGATTTGTTGACTCTTTCTAGAAGTGGTTTCCATGGCTTTCAGTGGGTATGTTTCTTTTCCTGATGCATCATGAAAGCTGCTACTGAGACAGTATTCTGCAGGCACCAATGTGTATTCTTTTAAGTCCTGTTTTTGATGCTGATAACAGAATCATCATCTCTGTTATAACCACCCTCTGAAAAACTATCTGGTTCCCACGGCACTCTTGTCAATGGAATTCTACATTTTCCTGTTGCAAGGGAAGCAAAACATACGTGCAGGAGTTACAGACCTAAAAATGTTAAATACCTCAGTCATTTCAGATAATTTAAGAGTGAAATTTGTGTGCTAGGGGGAGCACTGCAGTAGTTTAATACCATCCTTTCCTGTAGGCTCTGCACAGGCATAGGGACTTCTGTGATATTTAACTGTGACAAGGCACTGTCTTACCATGCAATGCATGTGTGGGCGTCTTCATTACGGAAACTCACTCACTTGTTTATGTTCACTTTTGGCTTTATTGAAAGGCTCATGCTGTCATGGAGTTTGTTGAAAGACTGAAATGAGTAAATGGGGAGAATAATGAATATAGTTCAGTTTTTGCAATATAAAATTTGTCTAGGGATTCAGCTGAATGCCCTTTACTCCAACAAAATATGATGAGTCAGTCCTTGCTTTTGACATCAATTATTTGTTTGATGCACACTGAGCTTTTGAGAGGCTGCCTTTGATGTTCAGTGGTAGCTGTGTCTGGTGTGACCTTTGATGCTTCTTCAAGGGTGGAAAAAATTCAATTGTTAAAAGATGGACAAAATCCTATTTAAGGTCATTATGTTTCTATTGAATTTTATGTCGTACCTCTTCATGTGGTCATTTGTCTTATTAAAACAACCACACAAGAAAGCTGAACATATTTGCATTTCTTTCTTCCTTCCATGAACTCTTGACTCTTCCACCTTGCTTTAGTCTCTTCTTTACAAGAAGCAGCAGCTTTATGGGGCTGCATCAACTGACATTAATAAACTGTCTTGAAAGGTTGGGGGACATCACAGATTTTAAGAATTGATTTTTGTATCACTGAAGTAAATTTGCATTTTGTATTGACCTCAGTAGACCAATATTCCTAGCTGAAGACAGCAACGTTCACGACATTGCATAAAGCCCTGCAAGAGGAAATAGAAACTAGTTTCCATCCATCTGCCTTGCTATTAGATTAATATTTTTAAATAAAGCCATAAATTAAACATTTACCACTATTAAAGTTTCCTGAGTAATAAATCTGTCGGAGCACTTCGAACAATGCTGACACTGGTGCTGTGTGTTGTGCAAAGACAACATTACAAATAGTTGCAATTTCAGCCACATAATGAGGTAGCCACAAGCAGCAAAAACCCTCCCTCCTCTCCCCCAAATACTCATTCCATTTCAATATCTCCTTGTAAAAATTATTTTCTCATAAATAAAGACCAAACTGCCAACTTTCAAAGCTCAGGGTGAGTGTAATTGAAAAGGATACCTAGTTTTAGTAAATGTACCTGTAATTGCTCCCATCCTTTTAGACAGTAGTGGGGGAAATAACATTAGCTGCAAATAACACATCCAGAGAATCTGAATGGAAAACAAAAAGATAATAAGCAGTTTCATGGCATTTAATTTATGTCATGGATCTGCAAGAAGAAAAGCAGAAACCAGACAGTGGACAACGGGGTATGAATCCCCTGTTGTATTTAGAGGTTGACAGCCCTATCTTGCAACACTTGTGAGTATTTTGGATTGAACATAAAGAATAAACATCATAGCTTCAGATCTGGGCATCTTTAGGAGCTCAGTACCTGATTGAGTCTGTCAGGAACAAGACATTGGATGAACAGCTGTCGAGTTCACTTAAAACCTCCCTTCAGTTTCTTTGAGCTGGGGTTCAGTTGACTTTACTGTTATTTGCAAGCTGGTATGTGTAGTGCCCATCACTGCAAAGGTTGGCTTACAGACGAGTTTAGGTCAAGATATTTTTTTCAGTGGCCAATTTGTTATCCTCAGTTTTTAAATTATATATTTCTTTAAAGTGTACCTTTCATCTTTACAGATGGTTTTCTTCCTCTTGAGTTGAAGTTATGGTGAGGCAGTAAAATTGTTTTGATTCCACAGTCATGTCAATCATGAGCAGTGATGTGGAAACTGACTGGCTTCACTGCTCAGGTAGTACTTTAATGAGGAATTAGTCTGTAGAGAACTCTTACACACTGAATTTGGATATTTATTTGGATGGAACTTCACCAGGGAGAACTCAGGTACTGTCAGGAAGCTGTATTCAGCTGGGACTGAAAGGAGACCTGCTGCACTGGCATGTCTGGTAGATTATATGAGAGTTCCTAGGTGCCATTTCCTACAAATGTTAAGATTTCAGACACAGATACATTGGCTAAATTGCAGTCAGAAACCCTTCAGCCCTAGCACTAACACTTCTAGAAGGTTAATTCAAATTTTTTTTTTCCAGGCTTCTCTCTTCTTTAGTTGTTCAGTTGTGTGAAGGTCTGGAATACAAAAGCTCCAGAGAATATGAACTGCTCTGTCAGAGAAATGATTTGTTAATCTGATCTTTGTAAATGCTCCTGTTTCAGAGAGGGACTGTCACAGTGTCCTGTGGTGCTGCAGCAACCAGTTGTACCTGGGCTGGTCCTTGTGTCCACCAGTGTGGGCTGAAGTACAGAGGGGCAGGGGAGAGAGGTAGCTTCAATATTGCATGGTCTGGCATAGCTGAGATGCCCAAAAGGGCTAATGTCTTCCTAGAGAGAGGTTCACATCCAAGGGAAAGCTCTCTGCTCCTGTGTCCTCAAACTTTGGGGATATTTTTTGTCAACTTCAAAGTTGAAAGATAATTATCTCGGGGTAGTGGTCCTGTTGCCAAGCAAGCTCAGGGGATGGATATCCAGTGGATATCCAGGGGGTGGCAGAACAACCAGTGTACCTATTAGGAAATAGGTAAGACCCCCAAAGAAACACTGATTTCCTTGATTGTCTGGAATTGTTTTTATCTTCCTTTGTGAGATACAGTTAGCGTACAAGTTCTTGATAAAGTCTTGGAGTGCTCGTGGTCTACACAGATGACATTTTTATCTTGGGAAACAGCAGCAGAAATACATGAGTGGTGGCATGAAGCAATTTTAAACACAGTGAGAAAATGTTCAGGTTCAGGTCTGAACAATCAGCTGAAACAAACACCCCACCACCCCCACAAAACAAGGTGAATGAAACGTGGACAGCTTTAAAACTGAGAAAAAATGTAGAGGAAAGGGAGGATACCTCTAAAATACCATTCCAAGAGACAAGGAAGGGGCTCATTGCAACTGTGAACTGTTAAGAGAAATTTGGCTAAACTACCTGCTTAGTCCATGTATTTGTAAGGTGAACACGAGAGCTGAAACAGGGGATTTGAAAATCTGAAGGATTCCAAGACATCCCTGCTACTTTTCCTCAACTGGCTCAGTTAGTTTGCACACCTTTACTTGGGTGCAGAGAGTATCTGCAGTGAGGATATACCTGAGTTTGATACCCTCCAGCAGATGCACAGCTAGTTCTGAGGCAGAATTATCTCTATGCATAATAAATATCTCCATAGACATTTTAAGGTTTTTTGTCCTCACTTTGGGAACCAGGAGTGGGATAAGAGCTCTACCAGAGGACTGAAATTAGTGAGTAGAAGAAAAGACAATAAACTAGATGCATTAAAAAGGCAATAAATGCTTCCAGGGCAATGCCCTGGCATGTTGTGAGGCCCTCATGTAGAGGTGAGTGCAGGGCTTAGTACCTGTTGGCTTTTATTGAAAGCGAGTCTCTCTGAAGAACCTTTTCCTACTGCTCTTTCTGAAGAGCTCATGCCATGTTTATAATAATCATAGAGGGGTGAAAAGGTTACACATACTCTGTTATGCAACTGATTTTGCATTCACTGGACTGGATTTGAGTGCATGAAAAAGTGTGTGTTTACATTTATACTTGAAGCTTACCTAAGGCATAACCTTTATGGAAAACAAAACATCCCTAAAATGACATTTGTTTCCTCACATTAATTGGAGAGAAAGTTGTGTATAACACGATGCCAGATGCTTGCTACCATCACAAATCACTCCAGAAATAAAAAATGCAGGCATAATTATCTAAGGAAATAATGAAGCTGGAAGTTTGGGGGAGTAATTTGTCAGGTAAATGAATCTCAGCATGAACTGTATGAGTATGGGCTGACACCTTATTTGTCAGAAAGCTGTTACCTATTGAGGAGGACAACTGCTTCATTGCTGTTGTTCTTTGCTTCTCTTCCTGACTTTCCCTTATGCTCTTCCTTACCCAAAACACCCATCTGGAAAGAGACAGCAAAACTGAATATCCAAAGTGACAGGTGTGAAAAACTCTGGATGCCACTGAAATAAACACTGATGGAGAAACAAACTCAGACCCTTCTTACTTTACAAAGACTCTGCTTGTAACTGTTGAAGAGGATAACACAGCCAAAGCATACTGCTTCTATTTTCTTATTCTTGCTGAAATATTACTCTTTAGTAGATTTGTAAAAATGTCAAACCTCACCTAAACCCTAGTTGTTTACAGCTTTATTTCAAGTTCAGTACAGAGTTGACCATCTGACAGGGGGATTCTTGATCTGTAGCCTGAAAGTCAGATACAGAATCACTTCAAATTAAATCCAAGAATCTTTAAAAAATCTATTTAAAAAAAATCAGTCCAAATAAATAATTGGGTTTTGCCCAAAATAAAATGTTTTCATCTAAGGTAATTCCACACTTTTATTTGTTGTTTTAAATAGTATCCTCTCCCAGCCCACACAAACACACACACACTTTTTAAGCTGCTAAACAATTAAAAGGAAGCAAGACTATGTAATGAAAGCCTGTGGGACTTGTCAGTCTAAAAATTATAACTTGTCGACCTGTTTTAGCCAGATTTGAGGTAGAAGCAGAAACATCAGAGTTGCTACTTTCCAACATGTCTTCCAACATAGCAGTGGTGCTAGACCTGGCCCTTTGCTTCCAAAGACAGAACAAATATATCACTTAAAAAGATAATATTTGCCTTTTAGAATAAATGACTACATCAATCCAGGGCTGAGCCTACAGTAACATAATGCACTTCCTCTAAGTAGAGCACTGAATACAATTAATCAAAATCTTTATCTCAGATGAATCCAATTACATTGGCTTAAAAATGTAAACTGTTCATTTGTGTCAACCTCCTGGTTTCCAGGAATTCAGACTCCGGGAATAGCAACAACATGTCAGTTAAGCTGCTCAGAAACAGACATATTTGAGTTTTAAGTGACTTCCTGACATTTGCCTCTTACGTAAGTTATTATGTAAATAGAAAAAGGTTATTTTAATGTACTCATGAAGTGCACTTGTGCATGTCCCTGTGTGAGCCACGTTCCCTGGTCCAGCTTCCTTGAAAGCTGGTTTTGGCACTTGCTGTGGAAGGGTGCTACTGCTCCTAACATCTTGCTGGGCTTTTCCCACTGGTATGCTGTAGCTTCTTAGGGTATAATTACATGCTGTTGTATCCCTATTAATTCCTTTTAACCAAAGCAAAGGTTGCCCATGTTGGGTTCCTAATTGTGGATGATGCTGCTGCTCTGCTTGTAAACAGCAGTTGCACTTTCCCCTGATTTCCCTAATAATAGAACAAGTGTGTGTTTATGGACACGCTTTTGCAAGGAGAAAATATGGATGTGAAATAAAAATGAATCTTTAGATCTGTGAGTCCAAATATTTTTTTCATAAAAAAAGGGTAAATACACCATTTTTCACTTTTACCAAACCTCAGAAGTCAATGGAGCAAGTCTTAGGAAACAGATGTGAAAAAGTGCAACAGAAATGGTGTGTGTAGGAAGGGAGATTGGAAAGAATAGAAGATTTTTGCAGAATAGAAAAATGTAATTTTGAGAAATAAGAATATAATGGAACATATTTTGTATTATATGTTACTCATTTCTGGAAGCAATGTTTTCAGTTTCTCTTTTTGACTACCATAGGCTTATTTTTTAAGATCAAGTGGCAGTATTAAACAATAACTAGAGCAAAATGATGCATACAGTTGTATTTGTAGGGTGTTCTTCTTACCTGTTAAATACAATACTGATTGTAAGTTATTCTCTGTTACTGACGTCATCAGAGATAATGTTAGGTCTGTCTTCTTTTGATGGTGCAGACAGTCATCATTGAGGAAAAAAAATGAGTTAGGGAAGAATCATAATTGGGAGAAGAGAACAAAAGTTTTCAGAATGATTTTGGTAATTAGCTGTAGTTAGAATGAGGATGGGAAGGAGGACAGAATCCACTTCAAAAAAAAAAAAGGGATAAAGCTGTTGCAAAAGAAAAAAAGTTGGGATGAACTCACCTGGGATCCAAATATTTTGAAACTTAAAAGGATTTCCTTTCTTTTGAGGTTCACTCAAAACAGTCTCTGGTGCATTTTAAAACCACGTTGCTAATTGTTTCTCCCACAGTGCCTGACAGTCAGACTTTTAAATACTCTTTCCAATTACTGACACAAACTGCTTTGTATTGTATCAGTACAATAAAGCAGTTTTACTGCACCTTGCTCTGATGTAGCAAGCGATGTTTCCTGCATTTTCACCTGCCCTGTGTCCTCCATCAGTCCCTGAAGTGATGTTTCAGAGAACCTGCCTTCAGGTCAGTGGGGACACAGTTCCACAGAGGCTCTGGGATGTTTCCAGTGAAGCCAATATTTGGGATCACTTAGGAATAAGGGGGGAAAGGATTAGCACATCTTTATGTACTCTCCTTCTGCTCTCCCCTCATGTGGAGGCCTGAGTATTTAAGGCACAATGTAGGTCTGACTGTAATCCACCACAGCTGCTGTCATTGCACTGGCTGTCTTTGAAGTGAAACTTTCCTGTTAAAATGTTTTGGGAAATGGCTGCTGTGGAATGCCCGGGAGAACTCCCCATGATGAGCTGGGATAATGCTGCAGGGAGCAATGAGGGAGCAAGGGCCCACCAGGGCAAGCACAGTCAAAAGGCATAAACCAACCCCTGTTTCACATCTTTCTTAATTTGGTATTTTGACAATGTGATGAAGACCTGTAAATTGAAGAAAGAAATTAATGATGGTATAATAAAATAATTAAGCCTCATTTCTTTCTGGACTCCCAGGAGGAGATCATGAAACTACTGGTCAACAGTGAAATCTAATCATTGCTCTGTTCAAAAATTAAGAAGTCTAGTATGATCTTCATCCTCAAATATGTTCAGGGAAGCCTAGGAGTAGGTGTTCATGGAGAATATTGATTAGATTTTGATTCAGCTTACTATTTACACTTCTGTTGGTTAAGGAGGACAAGAGCAGCTGTCAGTTCTAACTTCCTATCTGATTTTAGCATCAGTTTTTTGCAAAGGCATCTGACACTTATCTCTGGGTGTATATATACGTATATATTTTTTTGAGTATATATTGCAATAATTTTTTCAAATATAGGATTAAATAGGTACAGGGCACTTTGGAGTGGGGGCTTTGGATGTTAGAGACACTTTTGAGTTGGTGTATAAAAGCAATCGGAGTCTCTTTTGTGCTTACCAAGAAGGATGTGAGGGAAAAATGACCCTTTTGAGCCTAAAAATGCCTGTGAACACAAAAAATATGAAATGCCCACGATGGTAGAGTATGCTGTAAATAGTTCTAAAAATATCAGAAGCTGGTTTCTTGAACCCTCCTTCCTCACATTACAGACCCTACTTCCTCACATTATATTAGCAAGTACTATTTTTAGCTGATAAAAATATAATCCAATCAAATAACATGCAAGATGTCATGCAAGGGATATCTGTTGTTGCCTAACATCTGTTTATCCCATATGGGAAGTTTTACAGCAGTCTATATAGAAGTGATTTTGGTAACTGAACATATTTTGTTTCCCCTGACTCATTATTTATTTTAAGAACTCCTGTTTGCTATAGCAGCTCTTTCTTTCTCAAGAGCTTCTTCATTTATTATAATTAATATTTGTCTATATTTTGCTTTCATTTGTGAGCTGTTCTCATTCCTACAAAATTTAACTGTGATGTGCTGCAGAATGGCAACGTCAGGTGAGGAGCAGGCTGGGGGAAGGAGCTGAACACTGGATGGTGTGAATGGATAACGGCATGGGGCCATTCCAAGGCGGGGATTGGAGGCAGAGCATGCAGGGAATGTAAAAGAAGTGAGCTTTGTTTACTCTGTGTCACCTGTCTCAGCACCGTCCTTGGCTGTGCTGGCAGTAAGAACTGTAACACTTGTTCAGTGCTGCTGCACCTTGCACACAAGTTCCCACCCCTAACAAGGCCTTACCTTTCGAGCAGCGCAGCAGCAGAAGAGTCACAGCACAGAGTGCATCTCATTCCTGACCTGGCCGTGTTTTGTGTTTGACATTTGTCTGCATTAAGAGTAAACAGAAAAAAGCCTAATGAGACTGGCAGGAAATAGGAGGGGAGTTCCCAGCAGGCCCCTGACCTGTGACTCGGGCTCAGGTAGCCACCCCACGTTTGCTGTGTCTCGGGCCGCGTGCCGAGGTGCGTTTGCTGCGGGCCACCGTGGGGCCAACAGCCACGGCAGCGGCTCCTCGGGCTCCTCGCAGCCTGGGACGGCTGTGCCAGGGTGTGAAGGTGTCCTGGGGACACAGGGGTGCTGCCCCAACGGGGACCCTGCTCGTGCTCTGCTGCTCAGAAGGGTGGCTCGTGCTTATGGAGAAGCATTTGCTCCTTTCCTTCGTGCTGGAGCGTTTGTGTTCATGTCCGCACACGGGAAGCCCGTTAGACCTCTGTAGTGATTTTCCATGCACTCATCCAGCTGAATGCTCGTGTTTACCATGTATAGATGCTTGTACAAGATGTTTTTCTGTACATTTTCATTCAGGAGCAAACTCTGTAGCAAGAAATTCTATGACTCCGTTGAACGTCTGATTCTTTCATTTAAAGAAAAAAGGCAAAAATGTATTTTATTTTGGAAAGCCAACAATCTCCTGTTGCCTCTGCATTATAGCATAGAGCTTCAACTTAGGTACAGACAATTCCCTTGTAATCACTGATCATTTCACATAATTATTAGAAAACTGAAGCTGACCTTGAGGTGGTGACTGCTGTATTTATAAATGGAAAAAAATTGATTTTGTAAAAGATTTAAAAATATTTTTTGTGGTGTTAATCTTAAAAAAAAACCCAAAAATTACCCTACCAATACTCTAAAAAAATGCAAAGTATGTTCTTTCAAGCCTTGTTAAAGGAATAAATTAATTTGTGTTATTAAAAAAACGTAACTGGAACAAAATATATAAAACATACCAGGTAAAAGGTAGGTGCTCTATACAAAAAGCCAGCTGATGCTTTATTAGCTGGTTTGTTTATTGTTTATATTTTAATTATGTTGCTCCCTAATAGCCTGTCCCTTTTGTAAGACCAATTTAATACATAAACAATCATATCTCAAACCTTTAGCTGAGTAATTGTATACATTTTAATTTTAGCTGTGGGGAAGTTTAAGGACTGCTCTTTGGCAAATACTTTCTTTGCTAATTGACTGGAAATGTTATGGTGTCAACCCCAAAACAACAGAAAACTGAAGGAAAAAAGAAATGCTAGCTCTTCAGAAAAAGAATTTTTTAATTGAGGTGAGCTTATATCAATTCTCTGTAATATAAATGGTAATAACTTTTGTGTGAGTGGGAAGATACTGCAAAGGATGAATAGGAGAGTTGTAGTTTTGTATAACTTGAGCTGAGGAATGAACTTCAGGAGAACATTTGTAGCAGAGGTGCACACTAGAATGCTAGTATTTAGGATTTGTTTTAGTATTCTGCTTTTAGCAAATAATAAGGAAGTGCTAAAGACTTCCCTACAAGTGTGAGACCAAACTTTGAAATTTCTGCCCAGTGTTTACTTTGTTATACTCACTGCATACATAGTTTACCTTTTGGATTTCACTGAAGTATTTCAAGTCTTGTTTATCAAATGCTTGTGGTATGATTTGTTTAAGATCCTTCTCTTTATTGGAGTGATAGACTTTGGTAGGATTTTAATAAAATTTAGATCAACTTCAAAAATTTTAGTAGATTACTTTCTAATTCTAGTATTTGTCCCTCAACTTGTCAGCTAAGCTTCAATTTTAGTAAGGATTGTGCCATCTAGCTTGTATTGCCCACTAGAAAAGCTGAGGGTTAAAATGCCCTTGCCTCAGTGTTAAGAATACAGAGGTAAGGGCTCACTGCCCTTCTCTGCATTCTTTTCTTTCATACCTTCATCTGTGAGCTTGCTCCCTTAGTCTGCAAACTTACTGCAGGACCTAATGGATCTGTCTATAACTGCTACCACTGAACAATTTTATAATACCAGAGGATGTTCTTAGCACCTCTGACAGTATTTTGCTTTGGGAAAACATCAGAACCTTAGCTCAGGGAAGACAGGTATCCCACCTTGTAGAACAGCTTGAACATTCTGATATTTGTTAGAGCTTTTTTTTTGTGGCAGCAAGTAATGTTTTTCACTACTGCTTTAGTTCATGCCATAGGTGGAAGACAGAAGATGTGGAACAAATGTACGATGCAGGTCTACCTTTGAGGGAGATAACTTTGGGGGTGCAGGTCTGTCCTGGGGAATGGAGCCCTTCATGGGGCAGCACAGAGAGGGGCTCAGTTCCTGCCTGGTCCATAGTACACAGGGGTGACTAAAGTGTGGGAGGGAGTGCACAGAAGAGAAGGGAAGAAGAGAAGGAAGGGACCCCCAAGGATCATTGAGGCCTACTCCTGACCCTGCACAGGACCAGCCTCAAGGATCACTCCATCTACCTGAGAGCATCGGCCAAACACTTCTTGCCCTCTGTCAGGATGTTGCTGTGACCACTGCCCTGGGAGCCTGTTCCAGTGCCCGACCACCCTGTGGGTGAAGAACCTTTTCCTGATATCCAGCCTCAGCCTCCCCTGGCACAGCTTCAGGCCATTCCCTCGGCTCCTGTCACGGTCACCACAGAGCAGAGATCAGTGCCTGCCCCTCCTCTTCCCCTCCCAAGGAAGTTGTAACTGCAGTGAGGTCTGTCCTCAGTCTCCTCCTCTCCAGGCTGAACAGACCAAGGGACCTCAGCTGCTCCTCATAGAGTCCTCCTTGTAGACACCTCACCATTTTTGTTGCCCTCCTTTGGACAGTCTCTAAAAGGTTTAAGTCTCTTATATTTTGGTGCCCAAAACTGCTGTCAGCACCTGAGGTGAGGCTGCCCCAGTGCAGAGCAGAGTGGGACAATCCCCCCCCCCCCTTTCCAGCTGGCAGTGCTGGACTTGATGCCCCCCAGGAGAGCGTTGGCTCTGCAGGCTGCCAGAGCACACTGAGATATGATTCTCATCAACAAGGTTTGGAAGGGAAGGGGTGGCACAAGAACTGTAAAAACCCCTTGAAGGGAGAGTTCAGCATCATTAGATGATTAGAGAGAGAGAATCTCAAGCTCACATAGGATCCTGTACAATTGAGAGGAAGGAGCACAGCAGGTCCTGCTAAGGGATATTTAAAGAAATTTGAGGGAGGGTTGGCTGATAGCAGTGGGAAGTGAAGGATCAGTGCAAAATCAGTGATTAGAGGAAGAATGAAAAATAGAGATCACATAACAGTCTGAACATTCTCTCCACAGGGTGTTGGAGGGGCATCCCTGTCAGGGAAAGGGCAGGGAGATGTGGCAGGGGACAGTGGTGTGGGATCTCTGATGTGTGACAGATCTGGTCTGGGATGCAGCGTGTGGCTTCCTGTTTCTTTGTTGTGTTTCCCCATTATCTTGTTTCATGCTTCCCTCCGTATTTTCCAATAATAGCTCTGTCCCGCAGGGTTCACCATGAGCTTTTGGCTGCTGGTGGCTCACTTGCCTCTCTCCCTAGAAGATCCCTTGCTCTTGTGCCTTTTTGTAAATTGTGCACACCTGTGACAGGGCAGCACAGCAGAGACTGGCCCCAAGGTCGGTGTTAAACAGTGTGTCTGAAAAAACCATAGGTGGGGGAGGTAGCTGCACTTTTTTCCTCTTTCTGTTTGGCCTCAGACAGTTGCTATCTAATTACTGAGCACCTTGTGCACTGAACCCTGCAACTGGCCTTTTCAGTGAGCTTGTAATTCAGTCACCGAATCATACCGACCCTCCTTTTCATCCTCTTTCTGATGTATTTATAAACTTGCTCCCTGTGCCTGAGACAGAAAAAGTTATTCCATAATCTGGACTTGAAAGATGGCGAGAAAATTAAATTCTCAACGATTTTCTTGTGCTCTCTGCAAAAGTAAAGCTCATCTACAACTCTGCTTTGTTCTGCTGCATCACAGTAGTATTGCATAAGAACTGAGGGCCAAACCTGTTTAACAGTCTAATTTAAAACAGAGATGAACTTTAAAGTTTGCTATTTATGGGAAGATAGGAGATAATGTATAATGCAGGGAATGGTCCAGCAGAGCAGCACCTGAGAGCACTCAGCTTGCAGGTGTGTGCCAGCTCTCTGTGTCACCTGCTGTGTGGTGTGAGATCCACGAGCTCAGCGCTCTTGGTGCTAAACCCAGGATAAAATGCTTGGTTTCAGAACAATGCTTTCAGTCTAAATATGTGACATCTTGTCATTGTGGGTGCTACATGGAAGTGGTTTTCCCCTGTGTGTTAAACCTTGGGATTTTTCATTCCCCTCTGCCCTTCTCTGGCTCTTTGCCAGCCACTGATGAGCTTCACGGGCAATTGGAAACTTCTGTGCGCTTGGAAGTCTTTTCCACCCACTTAGAAGCACAAATGTATCTAAGTATGTATTATGGAAACAGCCAGTATTGTCAGCCTTGCACTTCTGGGTTTTTAGTAGCAGAGAAACAGGTTAAAACATAGACTTAGAAATTTTTCTGGTCAGCTGTGGAACACAGCATAAGTACTCCTTCTATTTCAGAAGATCTCACAACATATCCTTAGGGTGAGGGAGGAATTCTCTAAAACTAGAAGACTGCTTCTATTAACAGTAATTTTGTAAATGCAAAATTGTATCTTTGGAAAAATGCTAGCAAATGTGTAGAAAATAGCTGTGAGTCCAATATACTCCCCTGATTCATTAATTTATGATTATTGTTTTCCTTCTAACAGTGGTTTTCTCCATCATTTGTATTTTCTTCTCCAGTCCCACTATTAGCCTGTGATTAAATTGATTGTACTTTTCTTTCTTGAGTGATGACAACAAAAAATTTATCTTAACAAAGTATTCAGCAGTACAAATTTGGGCACTTCATTATTTTATCTGTAGCAGTTGATCAGAAGATATTGTTTGCTATTTTTTTTTGGAAGAAAAATGAAGAAATTCAAATGTTTAAAAGTGCATGTACTCAAACATGAAATGCATAACAATATTGTACTAATGACATCTGCTGTGGGTTGGACCCTTCAGGAGAAAAATGAGAGCAAGTCACTTACAAGCCCACATCAGATGATGCTCTCTTACCCTTTTGACAGCATCCATCCTTTCTCCTGTAGGCATCTGCTCCTCCCACTTGCAGTTTTCCCTCTTGGGGGACAGGCCCAGCAGTCTGTTCTGGTCTGGGAGATACACAGTGCTGTGTGTTTCTGGTTTTTTGGAAAACCAAAACCTAGGTTTTTCTTGGCTGTCTTGAGCATCCCTACATGGCATCTTTCTCTCTTTAAAGGCATCCTTTAAAGATGGTGCTCAGCAGTGATCCTTCTCCCTTCCTGATTTTAATGGAACCTCATGCATCTCCTGGAGACCTAAGAGCTTTCTGTGATACATTTTCAGACCTTTTGGGATAATTGTGTGCCCTCAGACCACAATGCCAGCACTGCTCTTTGTGATGGGCTGGAGGGTGTCTGTCATGAGATGCAAGGAAAGGGTTTGTTGGTGTCAGCTGTAAACTGTGAGACTTGTAAGGGTGCTTTTTGTACCGTACAATGATAATTCCAAAATCTCTCTGGGGCAGGGAGTCAGAATATCCCCCACTGGCATTAAGACCTAAGGGCACACATTTAATTTTCTACGAGCAGAGAGGTGTGATGACAGTATCTGCTTGCTCTTCTGACTTCTGGACATTAAGTCAGGAGCGAAGATGTTACCAACTCTTGTTGGTGCATTTCTGGGTTGCTGGTGGCATCAAAGTGTTGGCACGACTGGCAGGGAGAGCTGCAGACTGCATGGGGGCACAGGTTGGGCTGGGGAGGTGCTGCAGTAGCTGCTGCCTGTGCTGAGGTTTGCAGGCTGGAAAAAGGTGCTTTCAAGGAAACTGAACTCCATACAAAGCAACGTCTAGGTCTTCATGCCCCTGTCTGGCTTTGAATTTTTCATTTCTTTCATTCTTGTACCTCCTTTGACAGTTTTTTGTAGCAGAATTGAAGTGTTTTCTGTCTCAGGCTCCTCCATTTTCCTGTGGAGTGTGTTGATCCCAATAAAAACATCTGGAGGCAGCTGTTTGGTAGTCAGGTGCAGGAGCAATACCCACAGAGCAGAGGGAGCAGTGGGTCCTGGCTCACATGAGGGCATGACAAAGGCTGTTCTAGAGCACTCCAGAGCCTTACAGGGATGAGCTGCTCACCAGTTACTGGCAGCAAATGGGAGGAATTACCTAATAGCAGGTGAGGATCTGGGCTCTGAACCCATCCACCCAAATGTGGGATTGTGTGAAGAGGTTTGTGAGCGTGGAGAGTCTGTAATAATCATTCCTGAGGGTATCACCAGTTCCCTCCCTGGGCCTGATAGGGTGTAGCAAAAGGAATGAAGTGTTTTGGCATTATAATGAAAACTGATTGATGCTGGATATGACCTGCTCTCCCTACAGTAATTTTGCTGACAGAGATATATCAAAACTTTTCTTTATAAAATATTCTGTAAAATATAATGGAAATAAGTAGGATGCCTTGAAGGCATAAACTAGGTTTTTATTTCCAAGGTTTATACTATGAATCATTCTCTTGATTTGCATCCCAATAATCTGATTTATATCCATTTGTTGTTTACTTCTGTTTATGTATAATCTGTTGCCTTTTCCTGGTTATCTTCTTTTGGGGCTAAGAGAGGATAATAAAGTTGGGATGCAAAACAACAAAAAAGCTTAATTCTTCAAAGTCAACATTTTTCATGCATTGCAATGGATATAATAGATTAAAATAATGCAATAAATTATGGCAGCCAAAACATTTGTATTTTTTCACTTTTCATTAAACAATAAAAATTGCAATATTCTTAGTTTATTTAATAGTCTCCATTAAAATAGAGATTTTCCCAATGGAGCACTACTGGACTCTTTAGAAAGAAACCACTAATAACACTCTTTAAGTGATCAATTAATAATATTCACACTCCAAGACTTTTAAAATCAGTTATTCCTCACAGTTCTGGGTGGTGTGTAGCTAGATAGATTAGGTTTGTATAATTATTAGGAAATGCCATTAACTGGAGCTGAATAAGTGAAATAAAAGGTTTGATTTTCTAGTAATTGTTTTAGCTTATAAAAGATGAAATTTTAAAACATACTTTGTGTAAGAAGATTTAAAAAATAATATGTTCAATAAAACGTATCCTTCAGTCCCAAATAGGGTTTTCAAACTGGTTTTTAAGCACTGTTTTTCAGTTTTTTTCATGCAATCAGACCTGGTGCAAGGTGCTGAAGACCATTTGCTTGGCAAATTACAGTGTCCTGACTTTGACTTCTGAAAGAACAATCAAATAAATCCTTTTAATGCACTACATTTTCCATGTATTCTCATAATTGTATTGGAAATTCTTAGTCCTGGGAATTGTACACCTGGTTGTGCACATACCAAATATTTTCTGAGTGCCGTCTTTCTGCCTGTAGAGTTTATCTTTTTTTTTTTTTTTTTTTAATCTGGACAAACTGATTAAGCAAATCTTTGGCAGAACATTAGGAGAGCGTTCTGATGGCCTGCATGTGATTCATGGCACAGGAATGTCTGACTTCTTGCATGATATTACTGTCAGGGTGTGGATTTTTTAATGTTTTTGTGTTTTCAAGGGTTTTTTAAGGATAAAACAGTTGAGAAAGGATTGTGGCAGAATGTAGAGAGGAGCTAAACCACATAAGCAGTAATTAATAGGATTATGGGACATAATAGGTCCCCATGGACCTATTCAGGGTCCTGATGGGGCCTCTGAGAGCTTTTTTTCTTTGTGGTCACTTTGGTTCTTGCAGCAGGAGGCTCTCCCTTGAATGTAGCATCAGACCTATGGGACAGGCAGTAGGTCCAGCCTCTGAGAAACTTCACACAGCTGAGCTGAGGCACCTCCCTCTGCTCCTTGGATGGAGAAGGATCCTTCCTCAGTGGGAGGTTCAGCAGAAAGCCTGAGTGATGAACTGCCCATCATCTTGAATTATCTTCCCACTCTGGGAAGGGGTTGTGCTTTACCATTGTGGAAGAATACTGAGAGGGAAGTTAGAAGAGAAGAAGGAGAGGGAAAAGTGAGAGGAGACATTTTGCATTAGTGTTATCATTGGAACTATAAAATTACTGAGAGTATTGAGGGTTCTTTCATTTACAGTGCCTTTTCAAATACTAAATTCACTTTAAATGGTGTGAGTATTCCCTCACTGAGCCTTTATATGCTGAGTTGCTGCCCAGAGCAGGTTTTTATGGTTGTTATAAGTTCTTAATAAAAAAAGCTTCTGCAAGAAATGTCAGAGATTTAACTAGAACATCATGAATAAAGTTGAGGAGGAAAGTGTATTGAATAGAAAGCCAAAGCTACGAAGCTTATGTTGTATGGAGTAATTTTCCCAATATGTCTGTGGTAATAAAACAATTAAAAATCAGCGCCTCATAAAAAAGAGGGGAGGCTGTGGTCTGCTGGACAGCTGGAAGACAGAAGTGTGTTTGTGCTACTGATATTCTGCTCAGCACCCACATTGTTCATAAGCTTTAGGAACAGCCCTGTCCTGCTTAGGATTCAGTTCACATTCCTCTGCCACATTCTGCAGCCATCGCATCCCCTGCAGAGGCAGGGGCCTGGGGTGGTGCCAGGATGGAGCAGCCTAGTGACTGAGGTAACATTTGTTTGCTGAAATAATTAAAAGAAAAAGATGCTCACAGCCCACCGGTCATCTCCCCAATAAGTATTGGCAGGTTTCTGTCCCCTTCTGCAGTAAATTGTCATTGCAAATCAAGAAGAGATAAAAATGTGGGATTTAGTGTGTTGTTGCACTCTTTGGGACAAAAGATAGGTGAACGTGCTCCCTATTTTCTAGAGTTTTTATATAGCAATGATTTTCTATATAGGGATAGCATCAGAGTGGGTTTTATTCAGATTAATTCACATAGTTGACCATTGCTAACTCTTTCATTATTAACACAGGATGACTACTGTTGGAATTATTAATGCAGTGTCTGATTTGCTGAGTTCCACTTTATTGGTTTTATTTTGATTGGAGTGAGACTGATTGCCGCCTTGGAAAACAAAGTTGTCCTTGAATGACACTATTTAAGTACTACATTCCCCTAAACATTCATTAAGTCTCATGCTTTAATTAAACCTAAGTATTACCAGTAGGTGTTGGAGGTGCTAAAATTGAAGCAGCAGTAACTGGGCATACCTAAGGGCCCTCTCACTAGAAAATATCTTAATTGTTGTGGAAGAAAGCAAAAGCACCAAGGGAGGGTTTTGAGGGTTGGGTTGGTTTTTTTTTTTGAGAGATCAGATACAATAAAATATGACTTTTTTTACCTGTCTTTGTTCTTGATGGTTCATGAAACACTTTTTACCACTTAAAGGGAAAATCTGCTTTATACATGTATATATAAAACAGATTTTATATATAAAACAGGCTTTTGATTTTGTGTCCTTTTAATCACCCTGTGAAAGCTAATGAGCTTTTGGGCAAAGGAGAAATCCAGTTTGGTAGGCTCTTGTAGGCTCTTGTTCTAGATCCATGAGGTCTAGGCTCTGTTTCTCTTACTTACCTGTTACATGGTGTTGGAAATATAATATTTTCTTTCTTGTACTGCCTCTCCTGCCCATTTTGCTGCAGCCTCAGGGGTTTTGTTTAATGGGAACCTTGCTAGGTTTGCTTAAGTTTATTTATCATTGTTTTCTTCCTTGCTGTTTTACAGGCCACTGCATTTGTTTTGCATGATATCTGTGTTAAAGTCCCTCATAGTTTTGGCGTGTCCCACATACCTCTGTCAGTCACTGCAATGCCACTTCTCACTCATCAGTGGGGATCCACTTCCTTTGGCTCTGCCACACTGCTGTCAACCAGCATTGTGCTCATGTACAGAAAGAGCTAAAAATACCTTATTTTTTTGTGTGTAGGACTTTTTAATCTGTACATCTAGAGCCATTTAACGGTTCCCGTCTCTGTCTCTCAGTGTCATTACAGCAATGCAGAGAAGACAAGGCTGACTTCCCAGGGTCACACAGCCAAATTAACAGCAGAATAAAATGCTGGGAGCAATCACATGGCTTGACCTGCTTATGAAAATGTCTGTGTACAGGCAGGTACCTTAATGTTTTACACAGCTAATGTTCCCTAGGATGAACAAGAGTACTTAATAAGAACGCATTTCCTTCTATGTTTGCATGTATATCATAACAATAAAGTATTTTGCTAATATTTTCTGCGTGACACATCTGTGCCTACTTAAGAATTTATCCATTCTGCAGCAAAATAGCTGCTGTTGAATCAGCAGTTTCCTAATACAATGTAATAATAAAGAAAGAAAGAGATTTTGGCAGAAGAATTTGCTTAGTGTATGCTGTTTTATGATTAGAGGTGGCACTTGGGCTTTCAGGTGAAGTGCTTGGAGAATTTAGATAATAAAATACTATATTTTGTGCACTCTTGCCTCCTAAAAAGTGACATATACTTGTTAGAAATAGAGAACTTAAACATCTACAAATTTGCTTTGGTCCAGTGAACACTGGAAAAATAGGGAGATGGTGTCTGTTGCCTTTTGTTACTTATCACTGCTCACTCAGGTGAGCAGACTCAAATATTGCACTTCTGGCAATTAATTTACCAATGGTGCTGTCTGTAGAAAGTGTAACAATATCCATAATGAGACAGCCATAATCAGAATTTGATAAAGTTTATTAATGCCTTATCAGGACTTTGGAAGGCTCAGCACACATGTACTCTTCCTGTGCTTTATCTCACTTAATGAAATTTGAAAACAGCCTAAGCTGAGGTGTTTTCCACGGCTCATTTGCTTCTCAGAGCTTTGTCAGGGAGGCACTGGTTAGATAAATCAACATGTAATGTTAAAAGAAATGGAGGTTTAGTTCTAATTGTATGACTGCAGTAAGGGATGGGTGCAGCATCAGTGTCGTGGCTGCAGAGGCAATCCATGTTTATGGAAGTATCCCTGGGTAATGGCAATTACCATGGGTAAGCTAAAGGACTGTATTTTTTTCTATTAATTCAAGCTGGGAACAACAAAATGCCATGTATTATTTTGCAGTAATAATTGAGACTGAATGGTATGTAGACCACTGTTTAAATCTGATTGTTAAAAGACCTCAGCAGACATATCTTAGTGTAACTGAAAACAGTTATGGTGGTAATAGGTAAAATCTCATCTAATTTCTGACAATTTCTATTGGTAGAACAATTCTGGTACCTGTAGAAAAGATCAAATTAATTAAGGCTATGAGACATTATTGTCTTGTGTTACCTTCTTGGGCTGTGCTGGATGAGAGTATTTCTAGTGGGAATAACCACTTCCCAGAAAGGGAGCATGGCCTTTGAATAGCACAGGCTGTGAAATTTCTGGGCAGAGTGGATTGGACCTGATCAGTTCTAATGTTTTGTTTTCAGATTAAATCCCAGTGTGGACTGAGCCTGCTCTCTCATGGTGACACACCTACATTTCTGGGAAATTTAATTTCTCTAGTATATTTGAGTCATTTTGAACACATAATGTAGTCTCTCCACCTTGACCTGGGAGCAAGCTGTGGCGTGTTCCTACTGTGGAGTGGAAAGCACTGTAGATGGTCCCAAGGGACATTGCAATTGCACCCTCCAGGTGGGATTATTCTCCTGTTACTGAGCTTCTGTTTCCATCTGCATTAGCCTGGAGCTCCCTGCTCTGATGTCCACTGTGCAGCACAGCCTCACCCTGGATTCCCTCTTTGCAAGGCAGGACTCTCAGTATTAAAACACATCACAGAAAATTCCCTGTGATTTTCATCTACTGCAAAAAATCAATTCAGTCAATTTGTCCTAATAGAAGGGTTCCTTATTTTAATTGTTTCCTCTAATGCCTGTCCTTCCTGAGCAGTCACTGGCCAGAGCTGTGGGCAGTTTTAGCACTACAGAGTGCTCTGTAATGCTGCTCCCCCCAGCCACTGCTGGCTGCTCTGCACTGTGAGTCCATCCCCCTTGGGAAACTTCCTCAGCCAATACTGCCCAGAGAGCAGGATCAGCCCCATGCTGGTTTGGTCAGGAAGGGTTCATTTCTCAGGGCAGTGGGGTTCCATTGTGGGTACCATGCCTGCCTGGTGCCCAGTGCTGCCCCACCACACACGTGCCCAAATCCCAGGCAACCCAACTTGTGACTTCTTTAAAACAACAGTTTCCTTCATGGCTCTGTTCAATATCATCTGTAGATAGGGTCCCACCTGTACATCTTTTTCTCCACAAGCATTTTTTCAGATATTTGTTAGTCTTTTGTGGATTGCTCCTCCCCTTCCTTTTCCACTGACACTGGTGTCTACAGAGTTGTTTTCTCGCATATTCCCAGCCCTGTCTCTGGCTGCAGTTGTGCAGTTTTTCTTCCCTTCCTAAATCTGTTACCCCAGTGGTGCCCCCACCTTTGCTGATGGGCCCAGTCTTGGCCAGTGGTGGGTCTGTGCATTAAACCTGCAATTAAGAACAGATATCCACCTGATCTGAATGCTGCACTGACAGCTTAGCTTATCTGCAGCCAGTCTTGAGAGGAATTTCAAGAAAAATTATTTTGATTATTAAATCAGTAGGAAGAGGTTAAGTCAGTAATTTTGAAGTATTAATATTAGCTACAGCAACCAATAATCAAATCAAAATTGCTCTTTGCCTTCCAGTCTTCTAGCTTTTTATTTCAAAGTACTATACTTGTCTAGAATCATGCTTTGAGAGTGAAACTTGACATTAAATTTGATCAAGTGCATTGACTTTGCAGGAGCAAATCAAGTCCAGCCTCAGTATGTCTGCACAGCTCTGTGGGTGGCACAGAACACAGGTGCTTCCCCTGTTGGAGAAGGAGGAGCCAGAGCAGCAGCCTTTGTCCACATCTTAAAATATAATAGATTTAATCTATTTTCAGGTGTGTTGCCTCACATTTGAAATTGTCTTTCCTAATTGCATAACCTAAATTCCATTTCAAAATGGGGCAAACTTTAATTTTTAAAATAACTTTTATAACATTAGAGTGCCATTGCAGAAATAATGTTTTTCATGAACTTAAAGTATTATAATGAAGTAGAATACAAAAAAACCTTCTCTTCATTTTTAGGTGGATAGTGTGACTTATATGAGGAACTGTGGGCAAGGGAACCTAAAAATTTTTAAGTAACCATTGAAGTTGGAACATTTCATTACAGTATCATCTTCTCATGGAAAATATTTTCAGTGAGGACTGACCAGTTTAGCACTTAGGTAACCCAACACAATGGAATGTTAATATTTTCTTATGTGAGTAAATACTTTCTTGAGTAAGTAAAACTTAAGCTTTATTTAAAGGATTGCACAATTTCATGCTTTAAAAATGTTTTACACTAGCTTTTAAAACAATCTGTCAATCATAAAAAGTCAGTTGAAAACATTGCTGAAGAAAAATCTGCATTACTTCTCCAGAACTAGAAGAATCTGAACTCAGGAAACAAAATTGTATTGGTTGGATTGAATTTCATTTATTAGAACTCAAGTCTTACATCCACAGTTTGAGTAGTACCTCCTTGTTAGGTAACATTTGGAGAAGGTTTCAAGAATGTTGGACAGGCTTGGCTGAACAAGAGTAAATCAAATCAGCCTAATCATTGGAATTTGCCAGGGATGGATTGGCTTCCATTTGTAAACCTTGATGTGTATTTCTTTGGGATAGCTGGAGTAGCTGCCTCTTTCTTTGAGCTCTTGTTAAGCTCTCACCAGATGGGACATGCAACTTCACCAGTGTCAGAGGGAAGATACAACTTCTGATCTGCCACCAAATTCCCCAAAGCTGTGTCCTCTCCATCACCTTTGTGTGATGAAACTGATGTCAGCTGTGCAGTTAGGGATGTGCTCCCTCTCATTACTGGTGGCTTTGAACCTGCCTTGCTTATTGTTCTCTAGTCTTTTGAGAATTACTGGGTTTGGGTATTTGGGGGATTCTCTTTTTTAGCTCTCCCATTACTGTTAAATTAATGATAAATAATTCTGACAAGAATGGAAGAAAATAGTCCCTTCTTTCATTCCCTATTCTCCTTTCATCTAAAGTAAAACCAACATTTTCCATGCTTTAGTGATTGTGACTAAATGGATATTCTGCAAACTTGTAAACCAAATTTTACCTATAAGCAATATAAGTAACCAAGCAGAGAGAGAGACAGCATGATTTCTGTCTGGGGATGATTATAAGCTTTAAGACATAGGCTTTTCCTGATGAAAATCACTTTCCAAGAGTTAGCCTAATGCTTGGATTAACTTGGAGGAGTTCAGTAAAATTAGACGGTTTTGTCTGGGTGTGGGGATTTCTTTAACATGGTTACTAAATGCTTTCACCTTTAATATAGCCTTTTGCATATTACTGCTTTTAAACATTTGTATGTTTACTTACGACTTACAAAAAAAGGAAAGATATTTAGCTTGTTAATAATACAAATTCAGGTGCTCATCATGTGCATTTACCCCACTCAGAGAATGTAAAAAGGCTGGTGTCCTGTGGAGATAGTTCTGAAAAAAAGACATGGAGGAAAAATTGTCAGCTTTGAGTGCTTTCCTCTGCCTTCTCCCACACTGAGCTGAAGTGCTTTCCTGGACATGCTTTGCTGTTGTGCCCTCATCCACCCCTGCACTGCCTTGAAAGGCACCGAGGCAGTGGTTGAATGGAGCACTGCTGTCCACAAATAACAACTGACCCAACCTTCCTTTTTTATTGCTCTGATTGGTGCAAATACATAATGTTTAATGTACTATTTATATAAATTCTTGGTGCACAAGGCTAAGCTATAACCAGCTGATGGTTAACAAGACTGTCTGTATAGATCACCTGTGGTTATTAAATAAGTAAATATTTTATCTGTGTGATGATTCTTTACTCATTTAGAACACATCTCTTTTCCTTACTAGGCTGAGCTTGTAGAATTCTTTATATTTGCTTATATAAACTGTAGATTGTTGAATTTGAAATGCAATTTAGTTTCTTACCTTGAGACTTTCTGTGGCTTTGTGTTTGGGAGATAGAAGGAAAGGTAATAGGGAAAGCATTTGAAGAGTGAGAGAGAGGGGGCTATAAAATAAAAAGTTAAGGCTATTAAAAAATAGGCTAAATAAATTATGGTAGTCCTGCCAGGAATGATGGAAAAAATTGTAATGACTCTCAAAGGGAGAATTAAGAAAGCTCCACAGTCTTTCCCATCTAATTTTCATAATGTTTCTAAGTTTGGGGTATTTGAAGATTCAGAGGGTTGGTTTGAGGTGGTTAAAAGACTTTACATAACAAGCATCTTTAATTAATGTGTGTTAGTCAATTTATTAACTGCAATTTACTCTGTAACAATGGAAACGTTGGAAAATTAGTGGGACGAAGAATGGTGTTTGGTAAGGTAATGAAACCATTCACTAAGAGTCTTAATTAAGCACCAGACTGTGTGCACTGCCCTTTAAGAGCAAGTCTTTTCAACTTCATTCTTAAAAGAGGTAATTGCATCTTTCTCAGGGCTGCTGCAATTCTGTAGCAAAAGACCAAAATCATTAATCACAATAATGCAGTATAAGTGATTCCAAGCTTGTGCTTTTATGATCTGTACTCATCTTGCTAAATATGACCCTACACTTTACTTGTTCCTGTATGTCTCTATATTAACATATCTACAGGTTAATTTAGATTTTCTAACTTCCATGTGCCCAGGTCTGTGTGTACCAGGAATGGCACTGAGCCATTCTCCAGATCTCTCTTCATATCAATGTGTTTACCCAGGAAATGATTTATCTGTTAAACCCATTTTGCATGTTTCTGCTCCAGTAGAAAATGTTCCTGTGTCTTCCACAAAGCTAAGTTGATGCTGAGAATAAATAGCTGCAGTCAATCACTCGTTCTGAAGCTGAAAGATTTGGCTTTGAAATCTCAGTTAATGTTATGTTATCCAAAGAGTGGCTGGTCGAACACTCAGAGCATTACTCATAGCTCTAATATTCAGTCTAAATTTTGGAATATTTGTGGCTAATTTGTTTTCAGACAAATATTGGTACTGTTTTTCCAGAAACAGAAAATGAATTTCTAAACACCTGAAGAAAAGCTTGTAGACATTTTTTACAATAACTTGTTTATGATTATCCATATCTAAAAATATATTAAAAATGTTAATTAAACAGCCTGTTGAATCTAAGCACATGAGCAAATGCAATTTGAATGTTGTACAGATTCCCTCCCTGCAATGTGCTTATGAAAGTCTGAAATGAAGTTGCAGTGTATTTTTACTGTTATGGCTTCCTCTAATGTCATCTTTTCTTTGTTCACATCTGCTGCTCAACTTTCAATATTGATTAAATGGCAACACTCTCTTTGCTGTAATCAAATTACTTAGCAAGTCCTGCTAAAATGTATGAAAAATAATTAAAAAGACAATTTTAAAAATAAAAATTAATGAACTAATAATCAAATAGCTAATGGCATGGATTTGTGTGAAGACTGTTTATCTGTGCATAAGTGTAGAACAGAACTTGCAAAATTGCAGCCTAGTATTTTGAGTGCATTTATAAATAAGTGAAGAAGAATATTCCATGCAACTCCTCAAAGAAATGCAAATATATTATTTCTTTGTATAGTTTTTATCCTCATGGATAGCTATTGTCTAAGCAGATAGTAATCTCTGGTTTGCAAAGCATTGTCTCCCTTTTATAAAGCAAATTGAAGCAGAATTTAAATAATTTTTCTGGATGTTTTATATGAATTTGCTTGTACTGGTGGGATTAAGCAAATTCATTACTGTCGTTAGATGTAAAAAATTGATTCCTCTGTTCAAGGCTAAATAGAGCAGCATTTTTCTCTTCACATACTTGAACTTTATCATGCTGGTGAATTGCTCTTTAATAATGCAATCTTCTTTTCCCCCTCCTCCTAGCCAGCTTTGCTGCATTACCTCATTTTGTTGCATGTATGAAGGTGTTTTGTGCCAGAATCTTAATGTAATGTTTAAATTTAAGTGCATGCAGAGCTATGTTCAGGTCAGAGAACTATGCCCATAGGACAAAAACAAGCAAGGGAGAAATTTAACTGTATGGCAAAACCCCCTTTATGGCAGAGATGTATTAGGTTGTGAAAGAGTCATCTTAGGGAAATATTATAAACCACTTCTGCGACTTTTATAACTGGAATTGACAAAACACTAGAAAAAGGTCAGTAGAGTGAAATTTGTGCAGTGTGGAGCACTAACTGAAATGGGAAAATAGAGCTTTTGGATCTCGAAATTCAATGATTTTGGGATAGTGAGATGAATCACATCTGTGGTGTGTATATTTCTGATTTCACGTGTTATCAACACTGTCTGAAAATTGACCCATTTAGACACTGCATATCTAACTTGCTTTTCCTGTTACCCCTTGATAGCTGTTTTGAAAGAAATAGTTTGGGTAATGGCAGCCTACTCCTTTTGCAACTTATGATGGTGCATTAATGAAAGTGTCACTGAAACAGGCCTGATATTGATAGACTTCGGGGTTTATTGTGGGGCTTTCTGTTCGGTTGGTCTTCACTTTGTACAGTACCATTAAACTGCCTGTTGCAGTTCTCTTTCTTGACCTCTGCTTTGATGTCCAAGTATGAAAACCTGCTCATTTTTGGTAGCTGGAATGACTCAGTCTTAATGCACAACAGATTTTTTTGTAGTGTTTCCCTTACCATTCCAAGTTACACCATTAGCTTGTTGATTCCCTAGCAATCTTTCTGCAGCAGAGTTTCCTACATTTGTTTCATCTTAAGAAAATGTAAGAACTCGGCTATTGACAATTTTTTTTTCCTTAATGAGTTTTAAAGATTCAAATTATTCATTATTCAAATTATTATTATTATTATATACTCAAATTATTTCTGTAGTGTTAGGTGTTGGCTTTTTGTTTAGTTGAGTTTTTTCAAAAAAAGAAGCAATTGAGATTGCTGAGAAACTCCCAGTTTCAGCTCTCCAGAGCCACTGCAGAAGTGATCAAAAGTCATTGCTATCGGCAGGAATTTGACAGGCTTGCTGCTAAATTTACACAAAAATTTTAGGAAGTGGTTGTAGAAGTTGTGAGGTTTCCCTCATCTAAGGTTTGAGATATAAATCCTGTTAAGGCATTTGAGGCAAACTGGATGTGTAATATAAACACAATTTGGTTTAAAAGCCTTTAAAATGAGTGTCCTGAAAGATGCTTTAAGTCTTTAATGAAAACCTAATTTAGAACATTTTTGTGCTGCTGCTATTTTAGTACAAAAGCCATGGAATTTTGCCTTAAGTTAAAAATTACCAAAAAAGGACTCATTTGCCTGTTTGCTCTACTTATATTTTCTTTTGATCCCTATAGATTTTACTTGTGCAGAACTTTCATTTGCTGCACTTGGTTTTATCTGATTGAGATATGGGGTCAAGTTCTGAGACTACAGATCCAGAAATAGTACTAAAGCCCAAGATAATTTTATTCTGCTGATACTTGGATAACTTAGTAAAACTTGCAACCTGAAAGCAATTAAAAGTCAGTGGCATTTCAGCTGGTAGAGATGCTGGTTGAATCAGAACTGAATGGATGGCCCTAAATTCCCTGTATGTTACTCTGGGACGTACACCTTCCTCTTGGAAAAGCATATGTTTTCAGAATCAGACATGTTTTATGTACTGGATTAGAAATTAAATCAGGGCTGAAGTTTTGATTTGTGTTCCTACCTGATGATGCAAATCTCCCATGATGGTGGGAAATTTTCAGTTTAACATTGTGGAAATTGCATGTGAATGCATCCTGGGAAACAATGCTTTTCTCCTGTGGCTGTGCAGTGAAGCAGGATTGAATTTAGTATTTGGGAATGCTTTTCAAAACATGGAGAGGTGTTGAAGAAAGCTCACTTTGGTATGTTAGCATGTCCTAGTTAAACCTTCCCAAGAGGATGTATCCAGGAATAATCTGTTAATCAAGGTGGCTTTCCCTCTTCCAAACATCCTTTGGAAAATTTTTGCTTTTTATTAGGTTACAGAATTTAAATGAGGACTTGAAGTTCACTGTAAAAGATCAATAATTAGTACAAAAATTGCCATGAAGACCCAGAGTTCAGTCAGAAGTTTCCAGAGAGGCTCAATGCTCTTAAGTTTCAATGCTGGAAAGACAAAACAGTGTTTTGGTAACTGGATTGTTATTTGGTCTTTCCTGAAACTACAATGTCTGTACTTCATGTGAATGGCTGGGAGCTCTTGCCACCCCTGTACCAACTTCAGTGTGCTCAGATCCCCTTTTAATATTCTGCAGTAATTTTCATTCTTTATGTTCTTCACAAGTTTTGTCTGAGATGATTCTGGGCTCACAGCAGCAAAGTCCTGAATTGTGCTGTACATGATTTGTTTTGTTCACTTTTTGGGTCTTTGTCACAGGAAAATACTCTCTCAAATGATTGTGTTGTAGGTACTGTTTCTTAAATGTCACTGCATAATACTGTGAATTACCTCAGCAATTAGTGACTAATTATAACATGTAATTTGGTACATGCATTCAGGTAGAAAAGAGTATGTCTAAAAATATTATTTCCTTTCTTGAATGCCATACTGAACTAATTGTGCCTTGTGAGCGTTGTGTTTAATGGGAAATGATTTGTGAAAGGGCTGCACTCCTGGTGTCAGATGAGTGGTTTCCAAGGAGGGGGGGTGTGCACACATAAGCAGTGACAATTTGTAATTCCATATTGATCTTTTCACCATCAGGGACTCTAAATCGTACAGTCATAATGCAAAATTGATGGCTTTGAAAATTAGACTGTCAGATATAAATGTTTCAAATATTGCCATAGCCTCAATCACACCCAGAACACTTGTTCAGAAAGTTTTGAAATGGTGAGATTTTTCTGCTGTTAAAATGCTTACACAGAACCACAGAAGTTAAGACTACTTGGCTCCACCGAAGTAGTGAAACAAAGAGATACCTTTTAGCTTTCTTTATAGTTTATTGTCACTATTTGTGTTAAAGCACATTGATGAATAATGTAGTTGATATGAAACTTGTGGAAATTGAAAACTTTCAGATTTAATCAGTTACATAATGCACTGTCAGATACCAAAAAATTTTGAGAATGAGAACCCTGTTGATGAAAATTAGAAAATTTGTAGATTTGGCCAGCACAGCTAATACTGCACTGGTAGCACTCTGCATCTGTTCCCAGCTTCTGAAAGCAGCAGTTTAAAATGTGCCATCTGTAATCACCAACTGCTTAAAAAGAGGACAGTGACTGCTATCAGCTATTAATATGGATCAAGACATTTAAAAGATCTTGTGAGCCAAAGGGGGTGGCATTTCCTCAAGTAATACTCTATTTATTGGGAATGTACTGTAGGTACCAACTGCATCCTGCACTGTGTCCTGCCTCTCCTAACACACAAATTCAGTAACAGATAATATTTGCTTTGTATTCAATGACCTGAGACACTGCTGAAATAATTAATGCTCATTCCCGGGTATTTTGGTTTGGGGTTTTTTTTTTTTTTTGGTTCTGGTCACCTTCTCCTGCATTTCTTGCTGGTGTGTTTATTCTCCTGATGGAGAGAATACTACTCAAGGCATTTCTGCCACCTGTGCTTGTTTAACCTCTTTGATTGTTGAATAGAAATTCTGTCTTTGAACAAATCTGCTGCTGGTGGTGTTGAATTGCTGTAGTTCCTACATCGTTGGGGAATAGGCCAAAATAATTTTTCTCTAATAACAAATAAAGCTAATAATGTGAAAGCAGGGTGGTGTTTAACTGGAAGTTTCTCTAGAGGCTTACATTTCCATCCTCTGTAGTCAAGGAAGGTCTCCTGAGCTCTTTGGTGGCAGAGGTTTGTGAGCAGCAGTTTCATGAGACATCAGGGCTCAGCAGCTGAAGGTATGTTTAGTTCTCCAAGTCACCTTCATGATCTCAGCACTAAGTATTTCATTTCTGCAAAATAAACAAATGTGAAAAATCTGCAGCCTCCCACTGGGGTATACAATAGCTTTCTCCAATAAACTGTCTTAATTTCCTGCCTTTTAATGAAAGTACATTCTGTGATGGAGATTTTAAAAATGAGCAGATTGTAAAATGGTCAGTGCAGTTGCAACTGTGGGGGAAATTACTGTTTTGGCTTAACAGAGGCAGGATACCTTTTAAATTCCACTACCATGTAGAAGAGTGTATCTTCAAAAATGTCAGTTATGTGCAAGCGTTTTGGAGAGTGATGCATGCATAGCCTGTGTCAAATTGTATGTGCATCTTGTGGCCAATGGTTTGGGATTTTTTCTCACAATTTTAAGTGCTACAGAAATCCATAATAGCTTAAAGAGGAAATAAGCTGAAAGTTGAAGAAGTACATGACAGGGAGGCTAAAGTAGAAGAAATTTATTAGGAAAGACTTTAAAGAGACCAATATTTGCATAGTTTCTATTATAAATCTAAAAAAAAAAAACTCACATGCAGGAAAATTTGACTTATACCTAGAGATTTATATCACAGAAATGGTAGGGTTAAAAATAAATGCATAAAAATTGTTTATGTTCAAAGGCAATGTCTACTGGTATTTGGCTGTTGCATGATAGCACAGTGTATCTATGGGAAGTACCTTTTCCCATAGATTAATTCCAATTATAGAGAACACAACTGTGCACCTAAATGGATTGCCTTGATTCAATTTTAAAGTGCAGCACAGTAATGCCTGCAGCATGGCAGTCAGTAATAGATGCAGTATATATATGTAAATAAAGTTGGATTTATACACCAAGAGATAACCAAAGGGAAAGAGCTATGCTGTAAAGAAATGAAGGAAAATATAAAAATAATTTTGAAAGGAACTCCAGAGTTCCAGAAGCTTTTAAATGACTAGAAGTCTGGAAAAACAGTTTTGATAGTAAATTTCCTGGCCTTTTCATTGGGAGCCTGAGCAGCATAATGCAGTGGTGTGATTGCCTGGCTCTTCATTTCATAACCCTTCCTTTGGTTTAGGGTTTCTTTGGGGGAGTGGGAATTACTAATAGCAGTAAACTCCTGGAGAAAATCAACATTGTTGTAAATATCTAGTGGAGGGTGGTTTGCAGTGACTGCTGAGGGAACATGCATCAGATGAGAAAGTATATATTCAAAATCTGGCATGTTCCACCTGGCTATTTTTAACATGCTGCAGAAAATGTGCCTGATTCCCCTATCTGCTCACACTTTTCTCTTCGAGCACTGGCTGTCATAGTCCTGTCACATGCACCACATTTTTAATAGGTTGTCTCTTTTTCACTCTGTGCCTCCTCTTATTATTCCATTATGGAGATTATGAATATATGAAATTGATCTCAAAATAGAATTACCCAGTTCTATCAACTTGCTGACTAAGAGAGTTCTGTAAGGCAGCTTTATTTTCATGTTGTAATTTTGAATTTGATCCCATATTCATAGGTGTGGGGTTTTTTTAGTTTGGATTGTTTGAGATTGGTTGGCTGGTTGTTTTGGGTCTGTGTTTTTCAGATTTTTTTTTTTAATTATTATTATTGTTGTTTCATATGAGACTACTTCTGACTTGGAACCCTTTCTGGTGAAAAATATTGACAACTACAGAAGTAAACGAGTTCAACTTGTCTTTGCATTTTCATTTTGGAGAAAATATTTCCCCTTTTTTAGACTCATTTGGAGACCTAGTCTTAGCTGAGGGACAGTGTTGTAGTTTGTTTCTGATATTTGGGGTTTTTTTGTTTGTTTGTTTTTTCCCACAAAAGTGTTTTGGCAAATCATTTACACAAAAGGCATTTGGAAAAGTAACAACCGTGATTATAAAGAAAAGTTACGTGGATTCTGTTTATCATGGGTTGTGGAAAATAGAAGTTGTTTGCTTCTGCTATGAGTAATAAGTTCAAATGCCATTGGTTAGCTGCTTGTATTTAAATAAAAAACATCTCTGATAGCTTCATTCATTATCATATGTGGAATAAAAACAATATCTGTGTTTTTTTCAATTTCATCTTAATATTTATAACGCTCAAAGCAGGTTTTTTTTTTTTTTCCAGGCTGGCTTTTGAAATAAATGGTAGCCTGAGAACTGTTTCTCCTTAGGTAGACTTGGCTCTTTTCGTTTTACTAATTAGCTGCTATTGATTAGTTCAGCATACTGAAAATATATAATGTGTCAAAATCTGAGCAAGCCTTATTTATCTAAACAAACATTGTTATTTCTTTAATTTTCATCCAGATTCAGTTTCACTTGTGAAACATTATTATCTGGCTTCAGTTGTATTAGGCTGTACCTGCAGAGGTTTCCAAGCATGTGATACAAACTCATTAATGGCAATGGATTGGACTTTTCTGCTGGCTTTAATAAGATTTAATTCAGATACAGAATATACTGAAACTACAGAAAAATCCCTCATTATACCAAGATACTGAACTAGGTTGTGACCTGAGTGTGTTTTGAGGCTGTAGCAGTGCTGCTGTGCCTGGAATGGAGCAGCACTGCAGCAGGGAGGCTGATTCCAGGGCAGGGAGCCTGCCTTGTCCAGGGCTGTGGGCAGGGAAGGGCAGTGGCTCCACGCCAGCCTGCGCCAGGCAGAGTCGCCCCTTTATGGCTATTAATATATAGGCCACTTAGAGCTACTCTTAGAATTGGAGTTTTAAAATTAGATTTTATCTTTAAATGACCAGTAATACCATAATAATAGTAACAAAATCTCTGCAGTGTTTCTTTTGCCCTCTATTTTTCTCCATTATTCACCAGAAGGGAGTTAAAAGCTTTGCTCACTAAAAAGAACGCTTGGTAACTTCTTGGTATGGGATGAATTTTTTAGAGTCAAAAAGAATTTACAGTAACAGTGTTCTGAGTTGATTATTGACCACTGCTCTTCAATGGGGAAGGCAGGATCCATAGAAAAGAACCTGTATAATGCTTGTGATGTTATAAAATACTTTTTAAATGAGCATAATCTATAAAAGAGTACAGAGCATGAGAATTATTGTGTGTGTCAGCAATTCTTTAAAGTTATTCAAAGGAAAAAATTATACAGCCACCAGCTGAAGTAAGCAGGGACCCCTATTAATTTAATATGTATCAGCAACTCAGAAATACTTAGCTATTCTAGAAGATCCGGCTTGAAGTCCACCATGTTCTGGTGGGTAATGCTGCTTGAAACAGAATAAGGTATTAGGTACTTTTATTCCCTTTAAATTCAAATTTAATTAGACAATGACGTTTTAAAGCAATGAAGATTGAAGTAAGCGTGCAGTGGAATTAGGATGGTTATGTTTAAGGGAAATCACTGTTGTGATCTCAGATCTGTGTTAGGCTGCACATGACAAAACTGCAAGCTCGAAACCAATTATGTTGCAGTCAAAGAAAGAGGAAATCCTGTCAGTAATGGGACACCTCTGATACAAGAAGTCCAAGTGGGAGAGGGTGATGGCCTTCACTGGCTGGATTTAAAAATGAATGGGGAAAGGAGAATCTTTCCTTTCATGGCCTCAGGTATTCCAGGGTCAATTGCAGTACTTGTGTTTGGGGCACAGTGACCTGAACAAATGGGAAAACCCAAATGAAAACAATCATTTGAGGTGTGTCAGCATCCCCTCACATCTGTAACACCTTTTGTACAGATAATTCCCACCTGCACATAGATTCCATTGGAAGGACCCTCTTTATCAGGTACTCTTCAGGAAAATACTTGTGGGCAATGGGCTTATGAGTCCTCTTCTGTGGATCCATGTTCTCCAGACATGGGGGAGCTGAAGGGTGAGGATGAAGTTGACTGCAGCACTTCATGATCCTTTGGGCAGTCTCGTGGGGTTTCTGGATGCAAAGATTGTAATCCCATCTCTTTGTCTTTTCATAAAGATTTAAGGCTAAGAAACAGTATATAAAATTACAAATTATGATGATAATCTGGAGATTCTTAGGATAACAGCGACTCTTAAAACATTATTTTTCCTACAACTGCATATTTTCTAACAGTCAACCTGCTAATTGGAGAGACATACCTATAATCACATATTTGTGTCAGTATCTTTTGGCGAAGTTATAAATGAAAAGCAGTTATGAAATCCTTGTTTTCCAGGGATGCAAAAACCAGAGAGTTAATCTTTCAGTATGTGTGGCAGGCAGATTAAAAATATTCATATCTTGAATTCAAGTACTCATCAAAAAGAAAGTATCTTTTTAGTTGCTCAGTTAGTTCTTTTTGTAAATGACTCAGAACAAGTGATATATTCCAGCAAATGCTTTAGTTTTGTGTATGCTTCCCTATTGTGCAGTATGTGTTATTGTTAATTGAATATTGCCTCAACAGCTTGATTGATTCCCCTTTACTCTTTAAACCCATTTTAACAAGGATCTGATATCATTTTGAATTTTCTGAAAATAGCTAAGTTCAACATAACTCCAGTGTGTGGCAGGGGGAGAAAAATCTAAGTATTGCGTGGTAGAAAAAAGGGAGATGTTGTCTGGGACTATAGGAAGACACAGGTCTAGAGTGCATTTCTCTTACAGGAGGCAGAAACTCCTGAGGCCACTTCATTTCTGTGGAGAAAAGAAATCCATATGGATTTGAGGAGGAGAAGGTCAGCAGTCCTGGTCAGACATGCTTTTGTCAACAGTGTGTGGTACAGAGACAGGAGCTGAGAAAAATGGGCTTGGTAATTTAGGAGGAAATAAAACGCCCCAACCTGATGAAAAGAGTCAGGGTAATTTCTGTGATAGTAAGATAAATATAAGATTATTTTTTCTTCTTTAATTTTCTTTTTAGTGTTTCTTCATATTCCTTTGCAGATGCTGCTACCAACACCATCTTATTGCTCAAGTTCATTTATTGTATAAAATTCCTTTAGCAGCTCTGTACTGGGTAACTTGTATTAGGGATTATTGAGTGAGTTTCAGCTTTTAGGAGAGAGCCTGATTTATCCCTTTTCTTTTAGAAATCCTATAGTTTGATGGCAATGTTAACTTTTCATTGTGCACATTGTTTTCTGGTACATCTTTATTCTTAGCTCTGGGAGAATGAATGCATAAATAAAAATCCACTGTTCCTCTGCTGCTCTGCTGCCATTTTAATCCCTATTTATCTTACTCTAAGATGCCAGAGAGGAAATTTAATGTTGAGTATTGGTTCAATAAATGTCAGGGAGGGTAGGCAGTTTATATCCTCTTTTGCAATAAACATTTAGTTCCCCTGACAAAGACAGCATTAGAATATCAGGAGGAGAAACTGGTCCAGTGGCCTCTGCTGCTTTCAGCAGCTGAAAACGTGGAGTGGTCCTGGTGACCAAGCACACAAACCTGAGTCTCCATCAGTGCTAGATATGCTGTTAGAGATTCTGATGCTTTCCTGATAAAAGTAAATATTTCTTGTTTAAGAAGTTGAACTATGTGAGACTTGGTGTTGGAAAAGGTCTGCAGTTTTCCTCTTATCTCTCCTTATTTTGTAAGCATAAACTTTTCATGGATGTGGTCTCTTTGCACATGTTATTTTTTTGTATGCTTTGTTTGCATTAAAATAAAAGATAATTGCATCTCTTACTACTCAGTTAATGAATGGCATGAGACTTATTAAGCTAAACTTGCTTGTATTAAAATGCAAGGTGGGTGTTAGCTAGGAAAAGGCAGAAATACACAATTAGAATATAACATTGTGCAAATTATCTACAAATTGTTACCATGTCAGGTGAGTTAAGATGACAGGTTAAAGAACTTACTATGTAATTATTTGTTTTATGCATAGTTAATATGTGCCATGTGTATTTGACAGTGAGGAAAATAAGGCAAAATGGAAATGAAGGAAATTTTTCTAAAATTAAATGTTTATCAGTTACAAGCAGTGAAGTTAAATCTCTTGAGCATGAGATAATTACTAAACCTATTGTCCCTGCCTTCTGCATTCGTCAGGAGACTTTGGACTAACTAAGCTTAATTTCCAAGGGAGCTTTGCTAATGTGATGAAATGCTATCAGAACATCATTGATAGTTGGAAAAAATGTAAAAATAATAGTTTTGCAACACTTTTTAGAACCATCTATTATATCACATACATAAATATAAAATGCCTGATGTATAATAATATATCATAGTTGTTTTATATTGTTTATCTGTTCATAGTTTTCTATGCATATCATATACTGGTATTTATTAGTTTATGTTTTTGCAAATACCTGGGATCTTTACCAGTGAGCTTTTCAAATACATGTAATTAAAAATTCTGCTAAGATTTCTCATCTTCATATATCCCCTTGACTGATACACGTAAGAGACGTTCCGTTTCTTTCAGAGCTTTTCTTATGATATTTCTGCTTTTGCTTTAAGCCTATGTTTAAAAACAGGAGAAAAATTCAAGCCTACAATTTGAATTAAGGATAGAATTAGAAACACACACTTCGAGAGAGACTTAGAGCCAGACTTTAATTGCTAAGTATGGTGAGTCTTTCATGCTAAAGTTCTTCTGAGCACACTGAATGCCTCCTGCAGAGAAAAGGTGCCAGAGAAAAGGAGAGGAATGATGTGACCAGGCATTGACACACAGTCAAGTACAGCCATGGCACTGGCTGGACATTCCCTCTTAGGCTCTGTTAAGCAAGATCTGGCAGACTTATGGTTCCAGGACCTGCTTTAGCTGGGGCAGGAATGGTGCATCAAAATTGTCCTGAGCAGATGCAAAATTTCAAAGTGAGGAGAAGTGTGAAGGCTGCAGAGTGAGCTGCCCCATGGGCAGTCAGGCTGCAGCAGGGCTCTGCCTGCAGGCTCTCTTCTGTCTCTGGGGTGTTTTGTATTCACGGGGTGTTCTTGGATTTGGCCTCGAGCTTCCAGCCCCCAGCAGCCACATCCTGGAAGTAACGATGCTGTTAAATAACCATCATGTAAGCATGTCAGTCAGGCTGTCACCAACACGGAGGCCAAGCATGATCATATCTTTCCCCCTTCCTCTCTCCCAGTTAAAAGAGCTTGTTACATCTTTCTGATAGTTTAATCATCGAAAATTGTGGCCATGAATCTTGACGAGATGCAAATGAGGGCTGCCATCTGTTGATCAGTGCTTGTGCTCCCTGGGCTCAGTGCTGAGTGGAGAGCTGGTGCTGGGTGTGCTTGCTCTGCTTCCCCTGCACATGGGAGCAGTCACACAGGGAATCTGATCCAGAGGCTTAGAATGGCTGCTCCTCTTTCACCCTCAGAAGGAGTTTGTTTTAAGAGGCAGGACAAGCTTCCTTCCAGTCACTGCAGGACAGTGAGGGGATGGGATCCAGCCAGCGCGGGTTGAGGAAAGGCAGGTCCTGCCTGGCCAGCCTGATCTCCTTTCACGAAGCTTTGTTGATCAGGGGAGGACTGTGGAGGCTGTCTACCTGCACTTCAGTAAAGCCATTGACACTGTTTCCCACAACATTCTCCTGGAGAAACTGGTTTCTTGTGGCTTAAACAGGTGACTCTGATGGGCAAAAAGCTGTGTGGATGGTGGAGGTAGCAGTTGTGAATGTGCCTCCTCCAGGCTTGGAGGCAGATTGTCTGATTTCTACTCATTCTTTGGAGGTGAGTTACACACTTTACTGTGCTTTGTGTGGAGAAGTGGTTTGGGTTTTTTTTTAAACTACAGGCTGATAACATCATTTGGCTCTGTTTGGTCCTTGAATTGTGAATAATAATTTCCTATCACCTTTTCCAGGCTGTTTAAAATTTTACAGTGGTTATCCTATATCTCCTCAGTCATATCTTTTTCCAGCTGAAAAGCTGCTTTCTGTTTAGCCTCTTGTCATGTGGAGGAGTCAATTGACTTCTTTCACTTAGAAGTCATCGTATTTGGAACTATTTTAGGTCATTAAGAAATTTAGAAAGTATCATATTTTATTTGAAATTACTTAAAATGCTGTGCTCTGCTAACAAAAAGGTTGCAGAAATGCTATACAATCCTGAATTTCTGCTTTCCCCCTTCCCTCTCTCTGATAAATCCCCAAACCCAAAGACAGTCCCATGTAGAGTAATTCAGAAGGGATTCTTATGTGCAGTAATTCACTGTGAGGATGTCTGTTCTATCTGGTCTGCTCCTTCCTTCTGACAGACTCATCCAATGCTTAGTGACATTTAGCAGAAGTTCTTGCTTCAGACTGAAGCAGAATATAACCCCCAATTTCATAGGAAATTGTTTATGGATGAAGCAAAGTTCATGTGTTCTATAATCTACCAGAAAAGGACCACTAAATCATCAATTATCTATTATGTGATGATAAGATAATTGATATTTTAGTGGTTCTGTTGTGATGCAATTACAGGCTCAGAACAGGCTTGACTTTGAAACCAGCTCTGAACTTGAAAGATGGATCAGTTTTCTCATGACTCTGGCACACTGGTGTATCTGCTGTCTTTTATTCTGGGTTGTATTTGCTTTTTTTTTGTTTTTCTCCCTGATTTGATGATTAAAAAAGAAGTTGCCTTTTCTGGCTTGAATAATGTTTTCTTACAGTCTGTGGGTTTTGAGTTACATTTATAAACATCACTGCATAATGAGTTACTTTAGATTTAATTGTTAACTATTTTTAAACTCTAATGTATACTTGTTATTTTAATACTTGGACTACTCAGCCCCACCATTAGTTTAAATCTTGAGAGCAACAACACAGCTGTCATATATCTAAGCTTATAGATGTTGTCAGGATCTATTTTATGAGTCTTCTCAACAACAGCCTTTCAGGTAGCTTCATTTCTGCTTTTACTGTCTACCTTGGAGAGAATTTTTGGACAACTTTTAAGGCATAGTAAACACATAGCTCCTGTTTTCTGCCTTTTCTTCTGGTAATAAAGTAAGGAAAAGGAGACCCAGCTGTACTGTTCTTCCTGAGCTGAAGAGCCAAAAGGTTTTACACTCCTTTTCTGTTGCAATGGGCTGGCTCAGTCTTTTTCCATGCTCTGTTACAGCTAATCACCCTGCAGAAGCTGATTCCTTGTGTCTCCAGCAGAACTGGATTTGAAGCTTTCAGAGGGACAAACCTGCTGTGTCTGCCACCATGTATTTTGGTTTGGTGTGTCCCTTTGTGACCCCCACCGATAATTTGGGGTTTTTTTTAACACCAGTAAGATACTGAGTCAAGTGGTTTCCTGTCTGGGCTAAGAACTGAGAAGAGGGAATTCATTTTATTGTCACCTTTTGTTTTTTTAGAAGCTGGATTTTCACAGCATCCCATGTGGGAAAAGTTCCTAAACCCACATTTCCCACAGTAAACACAGGGTCCAAAATGCAGATTCTGCTGATGACTGAGCTGTCCTTTGCTACTGCTCTTCAGTTAAAATAAATACAGTTCTGTTACAGTGTAGAATGTGACCAACTATAATATAATCTAAATTGCTAATTGGAAAAACATTAAATTGAGCATGGTTTCTGCTTAATAATTTTTACGGTCTGGTCTCACACAGCTCCTAAGTGACTTGTAAAACAGGATTTCTGTGCAGAATGGCTATTTGTGCTCATTTGGAAGCCAAAATTCTGCTAATACTAAATGCACATGGTTAATAATGGTTTATAAAGATGACAGAACCCTGGTATCAAAAGGACCAGCTGTATTTGAAACACTTAAACTAAATGCTACTTCGGAGCTTATATAACCCACTTTTTTTTTTCTCCTATTTTGATAAATTGGCTTTGCTGTCAGTTAAATGGTGAAAACTTGGACAAGGGAGTTTCTTGAATTCATTAACTTAAAAAATCGTACTTTTAAGAGAATTAAAGTTAGGCTATAGAACAGAAGTCCCCTGCAAAACAGCAGATGAAAATGACAAAGCATCAGAAATTTTAGTGTGAGTTTTTCTTTCCATATGTACTGGGGTAGTGAATCTCTCTAATATATATCCAGACTGATGAGACAGCACAGCTATTTTGCCCTGAAGTTTGATACTGGTGAGATTATTTCCCCCTCAGCATACACTAAATAAACAGTAAATTTATGACAGTGGACTTAAGGTGATGTAAAATTTGAACTTAATAAGCATCTTGAAGTTTGGCTGTTTATCTAGATGTCTTTGGCTTGTTTTCCTTGGAGGAATATCAATCTTTTCCTTTGACTAAAATGTAATGTTTAAGTCCATCATCCTGGCAGTGTTCCCCTTTTAGCCTTCTACCTAAACTTAGCTGTTAACCTAAAAACTTATATTGCTTTACCTAAGGTAGTTTCATTCTGCATGCCTCACATCTTTCATCAGTTGACTCTTTTTCTCCTAATTTGTGCCATGAATGGGGATGTGCTGGCACTTTTCTCATACTGCAGAGACACTTGGTTCAGTTTTTAAGTCTGTATAGCACAAGACTGACGAAGTCTAGAGATTTTGATTACGCAATATTTAAAAAAAGATTCAGCCAAGCACAATGGCAGTTGTTTGAAGGTGTTATTTTTAAAGACACAGAGGTAGGATATGACCTGTCACCATCACAGTGCTGAAGAATAATCAGGCTTCTTTTCATTCAGTGTGATGCTGTTCTCCAGGTAGTGGTGTTTCTGCAAATGCAGGATGTACTTTTTGACTAATAAAACTGGAGACAATCGTAATAACTAATAATGTCAACATGTGGCTGACAGTGTGTGCTTTGGATAGCTCAAACTTTTTGAAAAAACCCAAGACCAATAGGAATATTTTGTGCCTTTTTTTTAATTTTAAATTGAACAGTTTGTTTTAAAACAAATCAATATCCTTGTATTCTTTGCCATCCAGCACAACATTAGAGAAAACTAAACAGAACATAAACATGCCTAATATGATTCATTTTCTTTGCCAGATACAAGAATAGGATGCAAGTTAAACTAACAGTAGTTCGTAGAATTGCATTTATTTCTTCACAGTGTGACTTTTAAATGTCACTGTTCTTTTAAATTCAGTTGAAATCAAAAAATCAAATTTACTTTTTAATTATTATTTTTGCATTAGGCTGTGAGAATTTACGACTTGTTTATTCTCTTGTTCCCCTCACTTCTTCAGTCTCTGAATTACATTAGAGCTGTTGAGATTGTGTTATGTTCCAGGAAGGCATATTTTTTGTTTGCATGCCACAAAAAATGCATTTTCTATATTTCTCCTTGTTCTTGCTTTAATTACCAGGAAAATTTCCATGAAATGGGATTTTATTTTATAAGAATTTAACCCATGTGTGCAACTGAATCCCATTATAGTAAGAGCACAAATGTCAAGGGGATAATTACCAAGAAGATATGAACTCTTATGGAGAAAGCACTCAATTTAAAATATGCCTAAATATATGTCCAAGAGATTTATAAATTATCTGCATAGATGTAATATTGTACTCTCACATCTAAAAAGTTTTCACTTCCCTTCAGGAGTGTTCACAACATAGAGTTTTTGTTCTCTTTTATTAATACACTTTATGAGAAAACAGAATGTTCAGAAAATAGTTCCTGCAATATTAGAAAGAACCCATTAATTCTTATCTTTATTTGTTCAGTATGTAATTTCCACAGAAAATTATTTTTATTAAAACTGGTATGAGCTCTGAGCATATTTATTCCTCCCATTACTTCTAAGGTTGTAAGTCATGATTGTATTTTGACTCTGTAGGATAAAAATGGAAAAAAAGAAATTCTCTGACTAATGAACGTGTGAAAATGTGTGGACTTTTTATCTCCTTTTGTGATTTACATCTTTGTCTGATAGCACTGTCCATAAGAAACTCTAAATTCTGTCTGCCCCATTTGTTTTCTATACTGTGCTACCAGTGTGAGGATGTTCTTACACCAGTTTAACACTGACAATTTTGGCTGATGGACAGATATCCTTTGGTTAACTTGAAAACACATTTCTGTCTAATGGTTGGGAAGCCAGATAAGAACATTTTATGCAGGGTCTCAGAATGCCTTTACATATTTTTTAGAAAACTTGTTGTCAGGAGTTGAGAGAAATTCAACATGAACACCTGCTTAGGCTTTGAACATAATGTAGACTTACAGAAGACTTAAGTAGTAGTGATGGGGATGTGCTGCTTTTGTTCACTTAAAAAGTTGCTGCTTGTTAGAAATCAACAGTAAGACTGTGTTACTGAGCCAGAGCTTTGCTCTCTAGGGTTTTTAGTTTGGGTTGGTTTGGTTTGTTGTTGGATTTGTTTGTTTGTTTTTTAATCACATCAATTACTATATTCTGCTTTTCCCTTTCTCGTTTTTCCCTTTGTAAATCCAACTTGTATGAGTACAAAAATGTTGGAAGTGTTTTCCAGAAAACTCTAAAGCAGTAGATGTAAACAAATGCCAAGGTCAAGAGATGTGACTCTTTGGAGTGCTGGCTGTGTTACAGTTAGGGCTGGTGATTACAAGGGGGGCAGTGTTCTGGTTAGGATCACTCGTTGCCATGGCTCTCCCACTGCTCTGAGCTGCTGGCATCCCCCCTGGTGCTTGTGGGAGACTCTCAGCTGTGTTGGGAGGTCTAACTTGCCATTGATCAGGGTGATTAAAAGTTGTCCTGGGCTGGTGTTTTGCAAGAATCAAAGTTGCTTAAAGAGCACAGAGAAACTGTTATTGGTCCCTTTAAAAGAGGAGATTTTGCACAGTGGAAGAGGCCTAGAAACAAACAGCACAGGATGGAGTAGTGCTAAAGAATTCTGTATTCTCAGCTTAAATCATCTGTCCATTAAGATTATTCTGTGCACAAACTCCTCAGACCCCACCTTCCCTCAGAGTTCCTAATTACTTTCAATGTCCTAAAGTTCACTGCATGACAGAGATTCCTGCCTCTTCAGTGGGGAAGTAGGGGACAGAGACAGCAAATGGCCCGTGTGAAATGAATCATGTAGAGCACAGCTGTAGTTTATGCATTTGGGCTGCCTCTTCAATCCCAGACCAGCATTTGTTCCCAACACAAAGAGGCTTGTGGTCGCTATAAACAGGATTTTTACAGACTGCCATATGCTGTGGAGTTCTCCCTGCACTGAAGTGCTCAGCATCTTCAGCACTGAGTAGGTTTATAAAATTGCTAATTTGTGCAGAGACTCTTGTGCTACTTATGTTCCCTCCGAGAAGTGGCAGACAGAAATATTTCTATTTCTGCTTTTAGAGTAGTTTTGGTGAGCTTACACTGAAAAGGTCACCTACATATTCCTGTGGTGCCTCGTGCCAGGGAATAAGGTCTCTAGGCACTACCAATGAAAACAAATAGTATTTCCTAATTATAACAGAAACCAAGGATTGTTGGAGGTGGAGTATGAATCACAAGTCTCCAAAGTACAGTAGATGTTATTTAACATTTCCTTTGCAAAAGCCCCTAGAAACATTTATAAGATTGTGCTCTTCACTAGAAAAGACATTTTGCAGCGTTTGAGTGAATGACTGTCTTATTTCACTTCAACAAACTCAATGAAAAAAAAAAAAAGCAAGCTGTCTACACCCTCTGCACAATAAAGATCCATTGTATTTCCATTTATCAAGGACATATTTGCATCCTATTTGTAGCCATTTTCTTTCCTGAATCTGTTCTAACTGTTATTAGGGTGTTTTTCAGTGGTAGCTGTGGTGCAGCTGACAGGTTTGTCCATGTTTCAGATGCTGTGCTAGCAGGGGCATCAGCGAGGCAGCTTTTTAATAATCTCTTTCTATCTGTAGCTGCAATATTAGCAAGTAGTATTGAAGAATGATTCCCATTCTAGCAGGAGCTAGCTTCCTCCATTTACTCCTAAAACTGCTAGATCCCTGCAGTGCCATTTTTTTCTCTGTTTTGTAACTTGCTAAGCTTATGTTCGTTGTTTGTTTTTGTAACATGATGGTGCTCAATCTGGACTCGCATCTCACTACTCTGAAATTACTCTGAGTTGTTTAATCATAAAAGAATTTCAAGTTAGTGTGGGTTGGGGTAGGCAAAGAATTGATAGGTGGTGATGGTGTTGATTTTTATTCTCTGGAGATCCAATTCATGCCAATTTTTTGCATGATGCTGCTTCTGTCAGTGTGGATTTGTCCATTTCCAATATTGTTGCTGAGACAAGTGAAGATGTGTGTTCTCTGACACACATTTGATTGTTGACTCACTCCCCTTGCTGTGCAGTAAGGAGTGTGTAACTAGAAACATTCCATACTACAGATATACATATAGGTGATGTGCACACTAAATAAATCCCTTTCAGAAAAAGCTGGGGTTTTTTTCTGTTTCCAGAAATCACAATTATCTTACTATGAGTTGTACCTGTTGTTAGGCTGAGCTCAGATTATCTGTCCTTTTATTTGGGGATGTGAAGTATCTCACAGTAATGAGCAAGAAATGAAATCTCCTCTGACAGAACAGGAAATGCCTCTTCATCAGAAGCTTTATCACTACTGATAATGCAGTGCTTTAATCTCTCCAGATTTAATGAGACTGTTTATCCTTTATTTTAGTTATTTGTTCTGTTCTTGTGGGAGTTGGTAGTTATGACTTTTGTGATCAGTGTAAATCACACCCTCATTGTGTAGTTAAAGTGAATTATATCCAATGAGAACAGCAGTGCAATGAAATGATCCCCACCCATTTCATAATGCCTGCCCGTGTTCCCAAAGCATTATCTGCTTTGGGGTGTGTCTGGACAAACATTTGGCTGCACTTGAAAGTCTTCTGAAGAAGTAGTACAATGCAAATTCTGGTACTTCAGACCTTTTCTTGCCAGAGGATTGGCCTCTGGCTGCTCACAGCTGACATAAAGTGCTTGTCACAGGATTTGGGGTAAACCAGACAACCTGAGTGTCTGTCTGACCCTATCACAAATAAGGCCCTGGAGATCTGAATGAATCCTCTGCTTGGGACAAAACTCTCCTGGTGTGTCCTGGGGGCTCCCGGGCTTGCATTTGTGTGTCTGTATTTACGTGATTGCTGAGTTCATCCCACACTCGGTGCACAATAATGCACTTGGCACTTACACAGAGGTTTTCAACGGAACATCTCAAGGCATTAAAAAGCTTTCAAGAGCAACCTACTAGGCATTAACAACACTGTGTGCAGCTCTAGAGATGTAGGGCAATATTCTGATGTTAACTTTTTCAGTCAAGTTGTGTCATTAAAGCTGAAAATCTTTGTCAGGGTCTTTTTTTGGCAAATGTCATGCTGGGAAAATAATCCAACAAGTTGTTTTAACATTTGCTAAATCAAGCCTCTTTTTTAAAATCAGTTGTTACATTTTTAGAAAAATAATATTTTTACAAACTGCAGGAAGGAGGGAGGGCAACATTGAAATTAAATTTTCATGTGATATAATAAATAATTTAATCAAGGCTCTAGGATATGCACAGCACCAAGAAAGTTAATTGAGGCTGTGTGGTGTAGGAATTCAATGTACTCCCTACAACAGCTTTGTTCCCAACATTTGTAACTTCTCTTTATTATTTTAATCTTTCAGTAGCCCTCTCATAACTAAAATTATTATTCATTTGTACATATCAATCATAGATTTGGTAAAGAGCTAATTGCTTGTGATTTAAAAGTAATGTTTGGAATATGTATTTTGCAAACAGAAATGTTTTATTTATTGTTTTATAGTAAAAAAAAAAAGTCATTTTCTGATCTGGTGGTTAAGCTGAAAGAAACTACAAATTCAGGCCTATGCAGTTTGATGCATGTGATGCACAGTAAAAGCCCTCTTAAAAATTGCCCCATGAATAATGTTGAATCCCTTCACTTATTTCATATTTGCTGCAGTGAAGTAGTAAAGCATTAAGACCTATCATTCAATGGTATGAAGGATAATTTTAGATAAATATAACTTTTTGAACATTTGGTTGGAAATATGGGTAGTAAAATTTTGCTGGCGGTTATATATCAGTAGGAATCTTTGCTTGCAAGAATTTGTTAAATATCTTGACTACTAATAGAGACCCTTCAGCAGTAAAAGCAGTAAATTTGAACTTCCAGCAGAGGAAATCTTATCTTGACACTAAAGAGCACTTCTATCTCTGCTGGTGCCCTGTGTGACCTCTACAGGACAAGTTATCCTTTTTAAATATACTTGATGTTTATAAGTGTGAGAGCATCCTATGACTCAATAAAGTGAAAAGAGTCTTTGCCTTTCTCTTTTGTTGTGTCCTCATGCTTTTTATTCTTCTTGCTTTCTCTTACTTTTCCTGGCTCTTGTTCTGGCTCTCCTATCTTTGAACAAAGAAATCTGAAATACGTTCTAAACCTCCTAAACATTTGTGATCATTCTTTTTATGTGATGTGGATGCTTTTGGTCCACAGGGACACAAAATGTAGCTCTGCCTGTTCTGGAATTAGCAAAGCCTTGGCAGGAAAGGAAAACTTCCAATGTTGGTAGAGTTTGAGTTTCCTCTGTTGTTGGAATGAAGCCACTAATCCATCCCAGGAAGGAAAAGATTATATCAGAGTAAATAATTTTTGTAACATACATTAAAAAGTCATAGCTTCAATTTTAGTCATGAGGCTGTGTAAATATTTCTGAGTTTGATGTTTCAGGTGCAATAAAAGTGCTAACATTAATTCTGAATCTGTATATGCTAATAGATACAACAAAATATTTCTTCCTGTCACTGACAGACAAGGGATTTTGTTTATTGCTAGGCAAAAATGCGACATTTTCTCTTCAGAAGATCTATGTTTTGAAAGGTTTGGTTTTGTTTCCTACATGCTTGGGGCAGAATTTGTGCTAACCCTTGGGAAGAGAAATGTTTCCCAGCAGTTTAAAGCCTCATTTGAAGAAACAAGAGGTCTGGTCATTTTTTGTAGTGTGAGGCTTCTTGAAGTTCTCAGGTTATAAAGTGGTATTGGATGGTGAAATTTTATCCCTGGAAATTATTAAAGCATGAGCACTAAAAAGATATAAGGCAAAACTCAAAGAGCAAACACTTACTTGCCTATCAACAGTTACTCGAGGTTTCTGAAATGAAACCCAGCAGGTTGAGAACACCTTATGAGGAGTTTAAAAATTGTGCATTATGTTATACTTTGATTAAGGAGTTGCAGAGGAGTAAGGATCTACAGAATAATACAGAGGGAATTCTGGAAAGCTTTTCCCCAGAAGAAACACTGACTTTTACTATAGAGCCAACAGTAGTGAAACCTGCTCCTTCCATTCTCCAGAATCATTGATGATAGGATATTGCAGCTTTCAGCCATAAATATGGGTTGAAAAATTGTAACTTCTTTTTCTTGCAATTTGTTTTTTTCCTTGAAGTTCTTACAGCCTAATGAGGTATCAGCACTGAAAATTCAAATCTGGCAAGAGATGCTAAATAAACAAATACACAAGTGACAAGGAGAAAATGAAAAAGAGGACATTTAAAATAGCTACGTTTTGGCTTAACTTTTTGAAGCCTCTAGTAAAACCTTTTTTTTTCATAACGAAAAGAAAATTAATAGTAATTTGTGCCGAAGTGAATGACTGGAATACTATTGCAAAAAGAACAAGGCTACAGGGGTAAAATACTAATCCATTTCAGGTTTTCTGTGGAGGTTGTAGAATCACTGATTAAAATGTTGTGGCCTGGCCTGGTCTTGTCATCTGGTCTTACGTCTTCAGTTACCACGTTTTTATTTTTCAGGCTTTTGAATTAATATTAATACGACTTTGCAATTATATCAAGTCCAAAAGTTTGTTATAGAGGACTTCTGTTATTTGTCATTACATCAATTCACCAATAGATGAAGCTCTGTACAAGGTACTTTCCAAAGGCTTTTCTCACAGTATCTAATGGACACTGGCAGCCAGGAGGGCCAGCCCTGTCCCAGGGGGCATCAGGCATCACCAGCTGGGCAAGGGAAGGGATTGTCCCTCTCTGCTCTGCACTGGGGTGGCCTCACCTCGAGTTCTTGGGCCACTTTGGGGCACCACAATTTAAGAAGGGTATAAAGCTATTAAAGAGTGTCCAAAGGAGGCCATGAGGATGGTGAAGGGCCTTGAGGAGAAGCCGTGTGAGGAGCAGCTGAGGTCCCTTGGTCTGTTCAGCCTGGAGAGGAGGAGACTGAGGACAGACCTCACTGCAGTTACAACTTCCTTGGGAGGGGAAGAGGAGGGGCAGGCACTGATCTCTGCTCTGTGGTGACCGTGACAGGAGCCGAGGGAATGGCCTGAAGCTGTGCCAGGGGAGGCTGAGGCTGGATATCAGGAAAAGGTTCTTCACCCACAGGGTGGTCGGGCACTGGAACAGGCTCCCAGGGCAGTGGTCACAGCAGCAAGGCTGGCTGAGTTCCAGAAGAGTTTGGGCAATGCCCTTGGGCACAGAGGGTGATGTGATCCTTGGGGCTGTCCTCTGCAGGGCCAGGGCTTGGATGATCCTGTGGGAGTAGCCAATTCAGGCTATTCCATGATTCTCTGATAATTATTCTGGTATCTTCCCTCTTGTCTAATGCTGTACAAATGCCAGTATTACGCTATGGCTAAGCTCAGCACAAACAGAGATGGGAAAAGAATAGGAGGGATTTATTTCACTTTCCAAAGCCCTGCTGTAAGCTGCTTGGTGGACTTTTATTGTTATTTTAATTTATGCATTTTTGTAGCTAAGTCAAAGTAAGAACTGTACTGAAGTACCACCTCCAACAATTTTACAGTCTATCCCTCTGCATAAAACACAGGCATTAGTGGTCATTTCAAAATAAAAGAGTGTTTCAGAGAAAAGAAAATGCTTTGTTTTTTTTTTTTTAAATGTAGTGTTTTGACTTCTCTCTCATTTCAAAAGAACGTTTCTCCTTTCTTCAAAAGGAGAAAAGCAGCAACACTTTAGGACACAAATAAATCTCTTGGTTTGAATGACTTTTTTCATTTGACCTAAAATTGAATTTATCATTATTTTTAAAAACTTCTTTTCAGAAAAAAACTTTTCTTCAGAAAATACCATTTCAATTAGTTGAAACTGTTTTATGCATTTTAAACTTGTCTGCCGGAAAACCAAACAAAACCCATTTTTAACTGCGCTGTTAGCAAGGGAATTTAATTATAGAAATTATAGCAGCATATAACTTTCCTTGCATATAAGGCGTATCTGTTCATCTGTAAAAAACAGATTTTGCACCAATCACAAAAAAGCGTGTTTTCATGAAAGAACAAAGCATATTTTCAAGTGTCGTGTAAGTAAAACATTTGATGTCCTTAATCACGTATAACATAACCCCCTCTCTGTCTTCCTCAGCAAAATCTTTTCTGAAAAGAAAGGTGATCTTTTAATTACTCTGAAGGAAGAATCCTACTGTTACATTATACTAGGGATAAATGGGGGAGCTTTTTCTTTTGCAATTACTCTTGAAATAAAAGAGTTTTGAACACAAACAAAGAAACAAAACCTGAGTTTTCATATGAGAGATTTATCACTCATTAAAATTTCCTCTGTAACCGTCTCCTGAAGTGGAAACATCAATATGTTTAATTGGTGTATTAGCCAATTACTTTATGGACCTGTTACATGATAAAACTATTGTATTAGAGATATGTCACATGGTCCAAGTTGCTCTCAAAATTTTAGCATAGATGTTATGAAATCCTCAAATATTTACTTTCTTGCTGGCAGGAAGAGATACTGCACAAGCTGTTAATGGTATTAGAGAAATTGTGCTGTCATAGAGCATCTCAAATCCAGTTTGGCAAGAGGGTATTTTCTTTTGAGGCTTACATGGCATTGTATTACCTGGTAGACTTTAAATGTTAATAACACCATTATCTATGTATATGATTCACTTTTATTTGTTCTGTAATAGGATTTTAAAAAATAGCACTCTAATCCAAGTAGAGCTTTGTGGAGGCATCTGTTTGGAAATTCTTTTGCCTTTACAGAGATGGTCAAGAAAAGGAGAGAAAGTGTAGAAAGGCTACAAAGTGGAAGGGAGGGACATGTCCAGAGGGACACAAAAAGAAATCAGGTTTCACAGCTTTATTCTTAATCTTGTAAAATCACTAAATTTTTTTTTCCCTTAGTTTGGATTGGTATGTATTTTGCATGATTTACAACAATATGATTTATTTCTTTTCCTTGAGACTGTTGCATTTTTAATACCTGTTTAACGTTACATTCTTAAGTGGATGAATTTCAAGTTAGGAAATATAGAGCCTTTGAATTATACAATATGGCACTTTTAAATTTAAATCAGTATTTAATAAGTAGTTTATATTTTTAAATGTTTATGATTCAGGTTTTCATATTACATGTATTTTTGCATTTTCTGCTGTACTAACATATAAATACGTAAACCTGGGAATTTCAGTTACAAAGGAGATTCTTGTTCAGGAAAGTACTTAAGTGTGCATTTAGCTGAAAATGAACAGAGAGATAACTAATTCAGAATTAATCATGATTAATTTCTGGATCAAGGGCATGGCTGGCAGTTCTGGCGTGATTCAGGCAGGAATACATTTCTTCTGTCTCCTTTGTAGTACAGGCAGTCACAAGAAATGAGTTACAGTGATTTCCATTGTATGATTCATACCACAGTTGTTCCTTAATAGTGTGATTCACACCCATGAAAACATGGTGTAATGAAAAGCTGTCCACTTTGTGAAATCACAAATTAGACAACTTTTTTCTTTGTTTTTTTTTTTCCATTTTTTATTGTATCTTAACTTCAACGACCAACTCTCAGTATTTAAAGAGTGCTCAAATATTTCTCTACTGTGCATTGCATAAATATGCAAATACCTGTTCTAAATAATCTTCATGTTTTGTGCTAATTTTGAGAGACCTTTTGGCCCCTGCATTGCAAGTCCCTTTAGAAGTCTCTGGTGGTTGGTTTCTTCTTGCCTTCTGGTAGTGCTGCTCCCTTGGTCTTTACTGGGTCTGCACCTTATGGGCTGGAATGCAAAGCCAGAGGTCCTGTCATTAAAAGTGGAAAAAGAGAAGAGCCATAATGGAAAAGAGTTTGGAAGAACTCTACTAATTGCTTCTACTGGTCAGGTTGGTCATGTCTTGCTGACTTGACAGTCTTGGTTGGAGCTATAATAAACAAGAGATGGACAAACAAGGGAAATCTGCAGTAGTCTGGCCTTCTCTAAACTTATTGATGCCATGAAGATTTTTTGCCTTTTCTTTTATACCCCTTTTATACCTTTTTACAACTTCTATATTCTTAGTGCTTTTTGGCTGTGTTCTTGGACTTGTTTGTTCAGCTGGGAGACTCAACATTTTAGAAGCTCTGTAGGTAGGGGTTGGTGTGCCCCAGACCCCAAGGTGCTCTGCAGAACACATTCTGTAAACTGAGAACCAGCCAGGGGAAGGCTCCTTGGGGAGGGGGGTTCACTTGAGCCTCTCCTTGGGGAATTTTTGATAGATAGGCTAATCAGTAAGACCTATAATGTTATACCAGATGTGTTGGGGGTGGGCGTTGTGGTGGGCATTGAGGTGCATTCGACCTGGATGTGGTGCACCTAAGGATCCTTAAAATAGATACCAAGGTAAAATCCCTTTTTCCCCTTTTAACTGTGTTTGCCTCTTGATTGTAAGACCAGGAAAAGGCATCATTATCAGCAAGGTTTGTTCTGTATATCAACAGAGAGACAACTTCAAAGTGTCTCTTCATTAGGCCTGCCTTTATTAGGCTGAGTCACTCTGGAGCTGTATGTCTGTTTATATTGACTTGGCTTTGTAAGTGGGCTGCTTGGGTGAGGCACCTAACTTTACATACCTGGAGTTAGCTGAGATAAGTCTCTTAGAAGTTCACACAAGGAAAGACTAATTTTTCTAATGCCGGGCAAAATTGTTGTGGAAATAAACTGTTGCTCATTAGCCCATTTAGCTTTCTTACCCAAACAAAAAGTCATTAGGTGGTGCTGGGTGCTGTACAGATCTGTCTGAGGGACGGAGGCTTACCTAATGACATGGGATATTCAGGTTTACAGTAATGATCATTTCATGAAAATTGCTTACAAAAAGCAAAGTGTTGGAGTCAAAGTATCTTAAACACCAAATAGGACTGCATGAAATGCCTAAAAAACCTAATTGTGCATCAAGGAAATATCCTTGGCTTTAAAAGAGGTGTAATATTATGAGTCATTAGTGTTATTTTCCTGAGCAGTCTTTGAAAATATCCCCCTTTCTGTTCAAGTGAAAGGACATTATTTTTCTGTGAACTAAAGAAGTGGATAGTTAAGACCAAAAGGCATTTACAGTGTCATTCAAACGGAATGTCATTTGTTATTCTAAACCAATGTTTATGGGTCAGAAATTGGCACTTAATTGTAACTACTTTTAGGGCTTTTTGGATGGACTGGTGAAACCATAAAGGAAAGGAAATGACAGAAAAACCCAAAACAAAACTAAACAAATGTAAAAGAAACTGGAAAAAACCTAAGCCACTCCATTAGTAGATACAACTATCATTCTTCTTACATCCAATACTATCTCTGACCTTGGAAAAACACTCCATCTTCCTGTCTTTGCCTGTGTCCTTGGCTCCACAGTTACTCTGCATTTTCACGGCGCATTGTGGAAGTGTGGAACCATTCCAGGATGCCCACAAAATCCTGTCTGTACAGTCTCCCAGGAAACTGGTGGCCTTACTTCATGAAGGGACAGCACAGGAGTTTGGAAGCTGTGCTACCCAATAGCAGAAATGTCTGTCCTGTCTCAAAGATTTCAACTTGTTTCCCCAAATCTTGTGCCCACAACAGTAGAGGTTGATGGACAAGTATGATGACATCAGTAGGGGAGGGCACTCAGCAGCACCATGGCAAGGGACCCAGAAGGTTACTCAGTGTTGGACATTGCCTTTTACTGCCTCAGCATGGACTGGACAGAGTGGAATTACTGGAATGGTGTTTGAGTGGTTTTAAATATCCACTGTTCCTTTCAGAATCAGTGAGCTCACTGCAGCTCTATTTGTGAATTGTGAATAGCCCAAGTACCAGAGCACTGACATACAGAGCTGGGGGAGCTCACAGGAAATACTGTACAGAGATGATTATTGAATGAAGTTCATTTTTGTTTGTAAAACAATCTACAGGTCCTAGCAAGAAACCATCATACCCAGACTCTACTTAGCTTCTCCTTGTATGATTTAAAAATTTGTTAAAATGTAGATACTTATTCACAGTGCCTGACTTGGTACAATTTCAGCCAGCAAAGATCTTAATATGACTAGACATGTGCTAAACGATCTGTATTGACCAAGATGTTTTTGATTGGAGTCAGATGTGAAGAGGTCAGCATGTTACAGGAGTTTTATCATGCTAATTTTCCGTTCACAAGTGGAATGAAGTCACGTTTTGTCAAAATATTGAAGTCATAAAGATGATTTTTTAGCTGATGATGAATACAGATATTTGAAGAAAGGCAAGGAATCACACTTAGAGGAATATTTTTATATAAAAATCAGTAATACATATATGTAATTTCTATATTCACTTATACTTCTGAGTAATCCAGCTCTACATTTTCCACGGTCTTGCAATTGCTATAATGCATCAGTTTCAGAGTAGGATGCACACAGGTGATAAATTTTAATCATCTCATAATATATAAACATCCACAGACCTATTCAAAAGCTGCAGACCAGCAAGTCTGAGTGGTTACTTTATCAGAGAAAATGTCATGCAGTTTTTTCCACTTCCAGATGATTATCCAAACAAAAAAATTTTGCAGGTTGTTTTTTTCTTTTTACTTCTTTTCCAAAATAAGGCTGTTAGTGATTCTAATAAGTTCTGCCATTATATCCTGTATCAACATGTCCTGCCCATCCTGTCACTTTTAGATATCAGACATTACCTTTGTAAGGTGCTTAACTGTGAGATGCTCAGCTTTTCTTTAGAGCACATGGGGAGTTCTGGGGGCCTGTGAGCTTTGGATCAGCTCTGGAGTCATTCAAGTGTGAATTGGCTGTGAGCTTCTGCTGCCAAGTCTGCAGGGGAACACAAAAGGTCTGTTTTCATTTCCTGCTATGAGTAAATTCACATGGAATTTGTACATTCCCTTTGGCAAAGAAAGACTTGTTCAGATTATGTTTAAATATGTAAAATTCTGCTTCCAGAAGATTTTTCAGGTGTTCTTGATTTTTCTCTGAAGCCTTTTTGTTCAGTAATCCTTATGAGCGATTTTCATGAGAATAGTATTCTAGCTCTGCATTTGAGTACACATATATTGAATGTGTTGTTTTTTTGAAAGATCCTTTATTACACATTCTTCTGATTATCTCTTTGCACAAAAATAACTTTAGATGAATGCTCTTGAAGGAACTGCTATTGGAACACCCAGAGCAGAAAACACCCAAACCCCACTTAAAAGGAGACTGCAAATTCATGTCTGAATACAAATTTTGTAGCTGAAGAAGCTCACAAGAAGTGTTCATTCTGAAAAGCTGGTCCATAGTTTAGCCCTTTTAAAAAGGAAGTATTTGGACTTGATGATCTTAGAGGCCTTTTTCAGCCTTAACCATTCTACAGCAGTTGGGTAAATGCTGAGGAGAGGGAGGAGGGAGGGAGAGGGTAAAAACCAATAATTCCAACCAAATAAGCTTTTCACCTGTTGTTATTAATTGTTGTAAACGTAATGGATTGCATTAGTTACTTGTTAAAAGCAAGATATTTCATTACAATATATTAACCCCCAGCCTGTGGATGTCCAAGGCAGCAAACTTGAGGGGCACACCTTCCCTGTGCCTGCTGCTTAGGGGTTCACACCCCGACAGTCTTTGGGCTGTCTGCTGTCCTTGTGCAGGGTCTGAGTTGACATTTCTCTGTACAGCTGAGTCACAGACTCAGAGTTTTACTGAGCTCCAGACTCGCTGGTGTTTAGGCAGTGCCTGAATTTTGTGGGAAGGTTTAAACCATTAACCCCCCAAAATTATAGATGGTTTTCTAAATACATTGTGCTTTACCCATTAGAAATCACATGCAACTGCCTGCAGAGGAGCTGTGTCCACAAGCAGTTGAGTTTCATGTATTGTCATGATTTGGGGTCCTCTTTTCTTCAGTCCAGTCTTGTTTTCTGCATGCTGCTCAGAAAGTACCTTGGCTGGTCTGGGGCTTTCCAGTCTTCTGTGTCTCATGATTCTTCTGATCAACCTTCAGATGCTGAGATAGAGTTATATGGGGAATTTAGAAGGCAAATCATAACAGAGGTTAGCTATTTTTAACTTTTATGCATACAAATTTCCAGACTGCTTCAGTTGCTAGAGCTAAAGAAAAATTTTTTTAATGTTGAGTTTGATTTAAGATTTCTATATTTATATTTGAAATGAGAACTGTCTAGCATGTATCTGTGTCTTGTGTACTTTTTCAGGTTTTGCACTTAGAGTTTCTGAGCCCTTAGGAAAAAAAAAAACTATTACTCACATAGCACCTTATGATCTAAGGAAGCATTTTTACGCTCTTTTGCTGTGGTCAACCAAGTATTTGCATATTGAATCACCTGTTGAAGGTTACAAATGAAATCTGTAAAGGTCAGGGGGATTAAAGTAATATGTATTAATCTCAAGACAGTTGCTTATTTTTATAAGGTTGTATTTTACTTAAATAGACAAACATTCACAGTAAAAGTACTCAGAGGTACTGCCTCTACAGTCATGAATTTTTTCTTTTAGAAGAGATAAATGCTTTCTGATGCACTGAATGTAGAAGGTAAATTGAAGACTATCAGTTTAGGTTTAATTTTTTTTCCCCTGATAAGTGCACTGTGCTTTGGAATGGAGCTTCAATTTGCAATTAGTATTTTTAGGCAGATTTATGAATGTGCAAACTTAATTTTTCTCTAAAGTGTAATAATTCAACTGAATCTCCTCCCTGTAACCTGTAGTCTTCATGTGTCAGAAACACTAATTGTTTGGTGAACAAACCACATGTTTTTCCTAAGTACAAGTGACAAGAAGGACCTTTGCAAATATGGATTTAAGTATTTCCTGAACCTGCTGTGAATCCAGTAACACCTTTATGCTGGACAGGCAAATGGTGAGGGATGTGTTGGCTGAAGCATTTCTAACCTTCTCTGAGTTGGCCTCGGTATTTTCTAACTTCACAATGTATAATGCTAAAGGGTAGTGAAAGGTAACCTAGTCTTTGTGGTTATTGCAGGCTGTCTAAATTATTCCACACTTTTAATCAGAATTAACACAGTGGTAGGGCAAAGGGAGTTAACCAGTCACTAATCCTTCCACTGTTTGTTCTCCTAAATCCATATAAAACTGCTCTTAAAAGAACAAACGTTGTACATAGTTGAAGAATTTGTATCAGTAATTGCTTTTTCTGAATCTTACCAGTAAACCAGGAAAATAATAAAAAAGCCAAACCACCTCAGAAAGCTCCAATACTGACATTCTTAAAGATCTAATTATTTGATGATCAGGCATTGATAAATTATTACCTGATATGATTGATCCATGGTAAATAATTCCCTACATCACCCCTTACTTATTTTGTATTTGTATGTTTTAGAACTGTTAATACTTTGGGTTTTTCTGTGCTTTTTGAGATTTGTTAAAAATTGAATTTACTGGTTTAAAGTACTCATCAGTTAACTCCTTTAAGATTTTGTTTTGTCTTTTTTTATTTATTCATAACACTGAAATATTTTTCATTGCATATATTTTCTGAGCTTCCATGATCTAGCAGTTGAAGATTCTTCATATTATCTGTTAGGATTCCTGAGGAAAGAGTGCTTTGAACACATTGCTGACCTAATGCATCCCATTCAGCTTTAGTGAGGTAATGTGTGTATACTGTGGTTGGGTTACAGAAGATTTAGATGCACTGCCAGAAAAGAAATTAAATCACAGTTTTGAAAAACAGTTTTTGAAAGGATGAATTTGTAATATCAAGTAGACTGAGGAGCTTTTCAGTTTATTTGAACAAGTAAATGAATAGGGGGGGAGAGAGAGAGAAATCTTTGAATTATCATTAGATGTGAATAATTTTCTATCTTGTAAAGCCTTTTCTTCATGTATCTCTCTGTGGCTGTCAATCAGAGTCAGTTTGCTTAAGGACCTGGAAGAGGCTGGAGTTTGCATTGTGTTTGCCAAGCAGTACAAGTGCCCTTCCACTTACTGATTGATGCAGGTTGCATTCTTTCCTTAACAGAAATGTGCACATAAGGATAAATGCAGAAGAAAGCTTGGACCTGTTACCTCTGCTGATAACACCTTGGGTAGCAGCCCAAACCTTGCATAAAGATCTCCAGGTGTGGTGGGCAGAAAGCCTGGTTTCCATGCAATATCTCAATAAATTAACAGTCTCTTGGGGAAAAATAAGAGATCCATCCAGGGTTAGCAGTCGGCACAGATTTTTGCTAGCAGTGGGAACCAGCTTGTTTTCCAGACTTGGTAATTGTAAAACCAAGACTTGTGCAGTGATAGGTTGGTTTCACCCAGAGATAATATGAAACTTGGGGCAAGATAGAAAAGCCACCACTTGAAGCAGAAGGGTCACCACAGCATCCTGTTGCCACTTCAGGTTTTTTGTAGGGAATAGGTTTATCCTGGGACTAGGGAAAAGCAAAACAGAAAGGGGAGGAGCTGCAGCACGTGACAATGCCCCAGAAATCAGATTGTTTCACGCTGGGGAAGAGGGTGATGAGAAGTGTCAAAGGATGCTCTCAGTGTGTTGCTGGAGCATCCCCACTGTATGTGTGCAATGAGAGCATGTGAAGGCACCAACCCTTGAGTGCTGGCTTTTGTCCCACAGCCCCCAGACACAATGAAGGATCATCCTGTTAACTCCTGCACTGAAAACTGTTCTTGGCCCCGGGGGACCTAAGAAGGCTTGACAAATTATTGTAAGAATGCAGAGTATATGAGGGAGAACAAAACAAATATTAGAGCTAGTTAGCAAATGATCCAAAGTGTTTAATGCCTCAAATAAAGGAATTTATTTTGAGGAAATAAACACAGTCTCAGCTGCTGTGGCTCTTACAAGTCTCTTCCTCTCTGCTTCCACACCCTCTTGTTTTCTTAGGGCAGAGGTGGGGAAAGAATGTTAAAGCAAGATTTAGAAAAGTGATACTTTCCTGTATGAAAGAAAATTAAAAAAAAAAACCAATGGATTTGAGTCACACTTGCACAGTTTTATAGAATTTTGTAGATAAACAATATATTTGGATAAAAATGGGAGCTTTATTTTGCCATTTAAGATAAACCCATATTTATTTCAGCGCTAATGCACACCGATACATACATTTGTAAAGGACGAGTAAGCAAAATAAATGTCAACTTCCCTGTTACTGCTTTGCTGTTGGGAGTTTGTCATTGGTGTTAGGATAGAAGAGTTAAAAGGGATTTGCAGGATGATAAGATCTTGCTTTTACCTTTATAAAATATGTGTGTCATAGATTTAAATGCAAATGAAAAAATTCTGTTGTGTGACAAAAGGAGAAAATTGTGTTGGTGCTTTCTGATTTGAAGAGGTGTTTGATTTATCATATTTACGGCAGTATATTGTTCCAGCTAATACCATACCTATTTAAAAAGGTATAAAGTCCTTTCAAATTTCTTTACAATGCTTGTGGTCAGCCTTGCATGAAATAGCCATTTGTTCTTCTCATATTAATGCTTGTGCTTTCATGTAGTTCTGAGAATTTCCTATTACTGTAAATTAATTTCACTTCATTAAGTGGCTGGGTCACACGCAAGGGAGTAATAGCAGTCAGAGACACAGGAGATTACTAGTTTGAATAATCATAAATTGGCACCCACCACTTTCTCTTTAATATTGGAAAGAAGCTTCTGGCTGTCAAAGCCATTTGATTAATCAAAAAAGCCTATGATTGTGAACTTTAAAGTTAGACAAGATGAAATTATTATCTACACAAACAACATTTTACAGTGTGGAACAATGGATTCTAGTCCCTGTGGGAGATGATGGTAAAGATTCAGTTCTCTGTGTTTCTTTGCTGTTATTTCAGGTCACTTGTGATTATTCAAAGTCATCGACTCAGCAGTCTTACATTATGCATAGAGGGCTCAGTTGTGAAGAGATGACTCTAGAGCATGGAGAGTTTATTATTTAGATATTAATTTGTCCTCTCATGTAAATGATTATTTCTTCTGCCAAGATGATTATGACGGGGTCTAGTAAAAAGAGATAATTGTTGCCTTTTTTCATATTCTTTTTTCTAAGTCTAGCCCTGTGCTAGTTGAAAACAACTGAAGAGAGACCCACTAATTTCTGTAGATTTCTGATCAAAGCAGTGACATCTAAGGGAAGCTGAGGGGAGTAATTTTTTCAGTATCCAACTCCCCTTTTACTGAATAGAAAGAATGAAGAGGCATTGGAAAGCACCCTCAGTGCAGGTGTTTCAGAAAGGGCTGTAAAACTGCCCCTTGAGGAGCAAACTGCAAACTGTGGTCAGAGAGGCTGAATATGATGTACAGCAGCTGCAGAGAGGTGCAAACAAGTTAGCAGGCCCCCAGAGCTGTTGGAATTATGGTGGCTGTTCCTGCAGCATTTCCTCTGAAACCTTACACAGGGCATGGAAGGGAATTCCTGCTGCTCCCTTCTCAGCCATCCTCACTGCTCTCTCTGTTCAAACATGGGTGAAAATTTCAATTATTGCTCTTTCTGCATCGAACACAGCTCCTGATATCGAGTCTGTCTCCTCAGCCTGGAGTTGTATGTGGCACAAAGACTCAGTGCTGCAGTCCTGTCTGGGGGAGAGAGGGAAGGTGATGGGGCTTCTGAAAACGTTTTGGTGGTGGCAACACATTGTCAGCTCTGTCAGGGCGGGGGCTGAGGAAAAGCTGACAGGTCTTGCCTTGCTCTGAAAATACCACATGGTATTTGTGCACTGTGTGCCTTTGACACACTCAGATGGAAGGAGTGGCGGTGCTTTGTTCTGATTTTCTTCTTGTACCCATGCTTGTTGTAGGATTACTGGAAAAAGAAAAGCTTGTTGTAAAGATTGATCACTAATTTATCAATGTTTCTATTTTATCCAGACCATATATGATGTGTATCATGTAACTGAGGGTGGCATAATTACTTGGATAATTCTGCAAACATTTACATATGTAAATTCAAAAGGGGAACTTGTATCAGCCCAATTAGTCATGCATTTTAAATCCTATTGATTTAAAAAGTATGGTACTGAAAATTTATAGCCATTTTTGAGTTGCTGTCACTTTACTTAAAACATTGAAGGAACTTTGATTTTTGCATCAGACAGATGCTTCTAACATCTTTTTTTTTTCCCAAGGCACCTCATTTTCTGTGGTAGTAATTCACACAGTGATAAAAACAAGACATTTCAGTTTGTTTCAGTTATTACCACAATTATTCATCTGAGACAGGTTTTGAGCCTTCCTTGGCAAATAGGATGGAATAGGAAAGTTCAAGATTGCATGTAGTGGTTTCCCAAGCAGCACAGACATGGAGTTCAAAAGCAGAACTTGAGAAGCATCAGTATATTGAGCAATTCATAATCAGTTACTAAATGAAAGCTCAGGTTTTGTTTATTAATAATGCTCAGTAGTCAGAGAGAAGGATTCAGGCCCATGTGAAGGTTGTGAAAGCCATATGATATTCTAGTTGTTTTTAAATTACATGAATGAAACAGGTTAAAATCCATGCTGAGATTATATTTTTTGGTTGCTCTTAACCCACCACAGGTAAAGTCATGGGAATTTCAAAAAAGAATTGTGTAACAATGCCACAGAATAGTTTTGGTTGTTGTTACTATTCTGGGTTTTTTGGACAAGTAGAGTTTTTCTGGCAAATTTATGGTGCTTGACTTGGCTGAAAGATGTACCCTGTTGTAGAGGGTATTTGGCAGAGTATGTATGCATAACTTTTCCTCAACTAAGTATCTGTAGTTAGGCTAAATAAGAATTGCAAACTGCAGTGGCTGTTTATTACTGTTTACTGAACCCAAGAAAAGAAATGCCCTTTCCATTTTTTAACTAGGTAGGTAGGTGGAGTAGAAAATAATTTTTGTTTATGTTTTGGAACCTGGTAAAGACTTGTTCTGCTTGTTCATTTCTCACAGCAGTTTCGGTGGTATGAGGTCACATCTCAGAACAAAGGAAAGTGTGAGGACTGGGGAATCCTGTTATTGACTCCATCCCAAGAGCAGTGGCAGCAGTCTCTGGGCAGGAAGGCTTGAGTGTATGAGGACAACAGCACAGAGCTGTTGGAGTAACTGAAACTGAGTAAATGAAAGCTGATGTTACAAATTCATCTCTTTGAGTACACCTTACTGAGCCCAGTATACCTTATTTAGGCAAGACCCAGAAAGCGAGAGACACGTGGCTCAAAAGTCTGGCTTGTGTTCCATTTTAAAAAGAGCAGGAGAACCAATGGTCTGGAGTTTTCACACAGCTGCAGTAGACTCTTCAATCTGTCTGAGGACACAGGGGGGACAGAGATGCTGCAGAGGGGGAGGAAGAGGTGGATGTTTGTAGAGGTTTATCTACAGCTGGGGACAAACAGCTTGATCGGTCCCTGGGTTTGGAACAGAGTAAATAGCTGGTGAGAGTTTCAGAATGAAGACAGGCTGTATACTTTTAATTAATTTGGGAAATAAATCTTTCTGTGGAATAGGAGTAGCTAAGGGAAAGCAAAATAATGGTATAGGAATGTGTTGTAGTCTTCTCACTTGACTGATAGTTTTTCTGTTTCAGCTGTGCAGCACAGACAGGTGAGTAATGTCTTGTGCTTGTTGAGAGGGACAGGAAGGAATCAGCTGACAGAGAGACAGCCAAGACACAGATTTTAGAGAGAATTGCTGACTAGATTTAGTGAAAAGAAACAGGGAACAATGGGAGGTGAGGGAGGGTGATGTCTGAGCATGGTACAAGGCTGCTGTGAGGCAATTTGCACAGAGCTCAGCTATGTGCCATCTCATCTCACACAGCTAACTGAAGGGCTGCAACGTGCTCTCAAAGGCAAGGCACGAGGAAATGCCCCCTTGCCACTTGTCCCAGAAGTGTGGCCCTGCATGGGAGAGGCATCTCTCTCCTTGGAAGCCAACAAATGGTGACATAGAAATGTGCTTATGCAAACTGTTTCAAGAGGACTGCCCTCCTCTGTTTTCCTTTTCCTAAAGCCATAGAAGGGAATGAAGGCATGACCCATAGGTAGAACAGAAACAAACTGTGCTCTAATAATTTACATTGGATTTCCAGGTAAGTGTATACTTAGACCAATAAATCCTACTTAGATATAGCCAAACTTAAAATCGATGGCCAAGACATGCCAACATTTTTCACTTCTTAGCATACCTATTAGTACAATCCTGCTGGTCTCTATGATCTCTGAACAGTTGCAACAGTGGTTTTCCTACCCATGTCAGTGCTAGATTTGCAACATTTTATGCATGAAATGTTGCGTGTGTATCTATCAAAATGCTCATGTATACTATCAAGTTACATCAAACTTGAGAAAATTTGCTCATATTTTCCCAGGAATTGTGTGATAAATCCTGGAGTCAATTTTTGAGTCTCCATTCAGTGTGGTAAGAACACAACTTTGTTTAAGATACCCTTTTTGCCTTGGATGTCATTACTGACCCGATTTTCTTACTTCCATTTTCCTTTTTTCTATTTTATGTGCCTGTGCCCAGACAGCTGTGGGTGTGTATGTATATATATATCTATATCTCTCTCTCTATATATATATATCAATATAACTATCTATCTATCTATCTATCTATCTATCTATCTATCTATCTATATCTGTGTGGGACTATTTCCACACAGACGTTTACATACACAAATGTATATATTTACCCAGGGAAGGTATGGGTTATAGATTGACAGTTCTGGCTATGAGTTTGAGATTCTTGAAGGAACAATCCTTCTGCCACTTCCAGTGTTCAATTAACAATCAAGCCACAGACTAAGGAATAGCTGCAGGAGTGATGCAGTAGGGTGGAATTTGCAAGTGCAAACTTGCAGTGATATCCTTATAAGATAAGCTTTAGTTTTCAGTTTGAATGCTGTAATGGAGAAAGTGGTAAAAGGCACAGATAAACGTGCATAGGCAGAACACATCTCTCAAGCACTTTTCAGGCAGAGATAGCAAGTGAGCCAACAGTAAGGTTGTGTTTCTGGTCACAGCCTCTGGGACACTGACACTATCTCCAGGTGTGTGCTCTTTTTTCCCTCTTCTGGGGCAGAAGGCAGCAGGTTCAGCACATCCTTTGCTGTGACAAACTCTTCTCCTGAAGGCAAGAAAGATTCCAGGGTTTGAAAGCTAGGATACTGTTGAAGGTCTTGGACAAGGATGAGCACCTTGAGCTCCTTGTTCTGTCACACATTGGGGATGATGTTTACCATGCACTTGATCTCTCTGCCCCAATTTCCAATTGCAAGAAAAGATCTTGTCATATTGTATTTACAGGGGTTTTTCCTGCTCTTTTCTATTGAAAACTCTTTCTATCTCATCTTGGTTTTCTCCAGAGGGAATGATATCAGCCTGATTTCAACATCATAGTGGGTGGGTCTTCCCCCTCCCCAGAACTCTGTCATAACTACTTTGATCCAGAAAGTAGATCCCCAGATTTCTTTACTTAGATTTGGTGTGTATTTTTTTGGTAATAGATAATCCTTTATAAGGACTTTATTAACTGATTTACTTTACTAAAATATCTGGGAAAACTGGGTCTTAATAGTCTTCTAAATCCATCAGTTCCCAAGGATTTGAAGCAGTATTTGAGAGACAAAAGGCCCCTCAGGATGAAATCTTGCCCACTTTGACTTGAATGAAGCTAATATTCATCCCATATTATTTTATTAATTCTTGAATCATACTTATTTTTATGTAAGTTCTTCAGAGCTGAAGTAATCAGTCTTCTTTTCTCAGTCCCAAATTCAGAATATAGCAATTCAGCTACATAAATAAATAGACTTTGATAAATGAGTTCCTTTTCTTTGGCAGTCAAGCTTTAGTAAATAATAAACATTTTGGTAGACAATCCTTATCACAATGGTAAAGGATTAATGCTTTTGTACTTAAAGCTTTAAAAAATTAGAACACCTTAATCTTTTAAAAACAATTTGGGTTTGGAAAAACAAATTACATTGAAGCTGACAAGATGCCTGCCAAGTTCCAGGAGATGCAATTTGCAACATCTGAGATATTAAACCTTGAATACCTGAGTTCCTAATAGAAACACGGCTTCAGTATTAACTCTTTCAGCTCAGCTGTAGTCTGTAATATGTAAAGTGCATATTTTTGTGTCTTCCTCATAAAACCCAGGAGGCTGCTGCTGGGTTTCTCTACTGTATCAGTGGTATGAGATAAGATATGAACTCCTGGCTTGCATGCTTCTGTTCCCCTGAGAAGAGAGACCATAAATATGTATTCCATAATCACTTTCATAAACTGACTGTACAGTCTCCTGAAATGGAACTGTGTGTTTTGGCCTGCCACTACTGTTGTGAGGTGAATATAGAGTCTCTACATAAGACTTAGAAACCTTTCCATTCTAGGCCAGAATATATCTGTGATAATACTTATATCCATATATCTTTCTGCTAGCATGGCCAGGTGATTTCAGCAGGTGGGATGTTTTCTTTTTATCCTCTTGGGTACTTAATATAGTACTTGAAATACAGGAAACATATTCTATTATGGTTCTGCCACTCAACAATCCAAACTTAAAGTCTGCTCCAACCTGCCAGTGACTACAGGAGTCTCTCTTTTTTGGTATTTGTGCTTTCTTACTCTATTGGCAACATTTCATATGCTACACACCCATATCTATCCAGTTATATCTATATATCTCTTAAGGTCTGGTTGTTGATGGATGTACAAATTGCTAGACCACAGATAATATAAGAACACCTCTGGTGTTTTTCAAACTGCTGAAGTTTCAAATAATAGACTTTTCTTTGTTATCTGAGTGCGTGACCTTCTTCGTCATAGTAGTGAATTTTGGTGTAATTATATTATCTGCCTTCAGAAATCATCACTTTTTAAATGTTCTCTGAATACTTTGTATTTATTGTACTTCCTGGTCTGCTATCATATTTAATTCCGTTGATAGTATTTGTCAGATTCATTGCTGATAATATTAAACAATCAACTAAAGCTCTCAAGTTCCAAAGGAGTAACTGCTGGGTAAATTGGATAAATGAAAATTTCAAAATCTAAGGATGGCAAAAAAAAATTTGGAATTTCTTAAGGTCTCTGTTGTGACTCTACAAACCTTGACTGTACTTAGCTGCATTTAAATAATGATTGCACTTTCTTACAAGATATATTATTGTTTTTTCTCTCTGACTTCAAGATTTTATTAAATTCACACCACTCCTGCAGAATATTTTAATAGGTAAGGCTTATCCTTCTATATTCAGCTTTGACTGTAGGGCTGCTATCCCAAGTAGTCTTTCTTTACTTCCCTCACATGACCTACATTCCATGATATCCCTGTTTATTTTTTGTTGTCTGTTATCTTACTAGGTAAGTATAATTCCCTTTCTTATTGATGTTTTTACATCTTGCACTGCCCTCTTTGCAAATGGCTGTTAGTATAGCCTCATTAAAAAATTTTTATAGTCTTACAAATTAAAAGTAGTTTCAGAGACTGTGAGCCCTGTGTTCTTGTAGTTTCAGATTTAGTCCCTCAATCCCAATACAGAAGTCTTACCTAAAAGTATCAGCTAAGAAATGTTCACTTAATGAAAATACTTTTCAGTGGTTGCATTTGCTGACTGTTTCTTTCTATCACAAGTCTTATCTGTCTGTTCCTCTTCGTTAACTGCTCTTAGCTCCTACTTCAATTTGCACTGTACTTGTATCTCACCTATATATAAATCTTACTTTATCCAGAAGTAGCTTTACAGTGACACCTGACCTAAGTGAAGAAAAACTTTTTTTTCTTTCTTTATTATTTCTTTTCTGTCTCAAGGCTGTATTTCTTGTCCTAGCTAGCTGACCTCTTCCTTCTGTGCTCTCTGATGGCAGGCCAGTCAATTTGTCCCTCATGCAATTCAACAGTTCCTGGGATTGTGTGAATCACCAATCTTAAGTTTATTTTTCCTTCATGTAGTTTGCAGTTACTTCCTACCTCCCCTGTCCTCTTTCTCTTCTTCATTTATGTTTTTTTAATCTTCTGTGTGTTGTCATCACCACCCACAGGTCTCAGCCCTTGGATTTTATCTTCCTCTGTGCTTGCTGAGTTCTTGTGGGCTCTTTATTTGCTCATCTGTTTGCTCTCTGCAGCATCTCTATTTCTCTTTGCAGAGAAGAGTATCAGGCCCAGATGAAGGGACCTGTAATATGTGGTGAAATGCATGGCCTTGCCCAAAAGTTTGATGTGCCTAAGTAGATTCTGCAAACAGAGACATTTGATCACAGCACAGACCTTATGAATAAAGCTATCAACTAATAGGCTTGTTTCTTGTTTCCATCTCCCACAGATTTTCCCTCAAGGAGGATGGATTTCATGCCAACTTCCTTGTTTGGCACTGTTTGTTGTGCTGCTACACAACAGGTTGCTTTCACTTCATCTTCAGAAAAAGAAATTAACACTTGATGGATGCTTTCATACATTCACCTGAAATTTGAATGGGATATACACTGAGACAATTTTATGTTTTCTAGTCATAACTTGTAGCAAACATAATTATTAAATTGAAAATCTGTACATTCCATAATATTTGGGGATTGTTTTTCTTCTCTCTAAGCAGATCATTAGAGTTTTAAAACACAGACTGATAGTCCTCTACATAAATTATCCTGCATAAATGATGTACTATATAGTGGACTTCATTTTTTTTTGTCAGTGAGGGGTAGGCTGCTTTAATTAAACATAATAGAAATTTTCGTTGTGGATGCTTTCATACCTGCATGGATGGACTGATAGAAATTCATGATAAGGATTTCACAAGTCAAACCAGCTCATATTCTAAAATTAGAAACCAGTTTCCCTTTTTTCCTCTTCTGGGTTCGTAGGGAAACTCAGGTACATGGAAATTCTAACAAAAATCTGTATTTTGTCTAAATTCTACCTCAGAAACATTGGGGGGAAATTCTAGTACTTAAAATGCTAGAAATTATTTAGTTTCAAGAGCAGACTCAAGGTCTAGTCTGTAATGTATGGAGGTGTCCTTTGAGTCAGAAGATAAGCTGTTGCTTCAGACAGGGTGGAAAGGTTTGAGCTCAAAACCCCTTTGTCTATAACTTTGCAAACACTGTGTGAGCTTGTGTTAGTTGGATGAAGCAGAAGTTTTTTCCAAGGATGAAATATGTTTTTTCTTTTAAATTAGTAACTTTGCCATACGCTTCTCAATAACTGTGTGCAAGCCTTTAGGAAAAGTAATTATGTTTTCCAGTCAAATCTGCTCATGCCCCATTACCGTATGTATATTTTTAATATCATTCTTGCTGCCAAAGATAAAGCTGATGCAGACTGGCAGTAATGAGATCACCATGGGGCTTCCAGTGTATCTCTGCATGCTTTCAGAAAGTATAGGTGTAAAACATCACAGGATTGGACCCTAGAGATGAATATTTGAACATCTGCTTGAAGGAAAAGTCTGCAAACAAAAAGTAAATTTATTTGTGTCTGCTCCCTGTTGGCCTGAGCTCCACATGCACACCATTGTGGGTGCCCGCTGCCTTCGTGTGCCCTTCATAAGCTTGTGTAAAGTCCTTAAGGCTGTGAACATACTGAGGGAGAGGCAGCCCTTCCATACCACCACTGCTGCTCCCCAAGCATTTCCTCCTCCTACAGCATCCTGAAAATTATCACTTGGCAAATGCACAGCAGGCCTGTATCCTCAGGCAGTGTAAAGGACAGTAAATATTCATTCCTCTGTTCAAGGCTGGTCAGGAAGAGTCTTGTGGTTTGAGATGGTTAAGGTGAGCTTTAAGGTGTTCTTTAACACTCAGCCTGTGGCACTACTTGTGTGTGTAAAGTGCCCTGTGACTGACAAGAAGGTCCTCAGACCTGTAAGGACTTCCCTTTATTTATGTATTTATTTTGAAATTTAAAGCAGAAGAATGCTGTAGAAAAAGACTGTTTTGAAAGGGATTATGTTTCAGGCTGACTATTGTCATCTTTCCTTTAAAACCAGACATGATTTTTAAAAAATTTAAGAGAAGAGATAAAATGTATGTGAATGGATGAAAATATGAATATTGGACAGGGAAACCTTTGATGTGATATACCTTTCCAAGTCCGTAGAGTTTAAAACCCCATAACCTACGTAAAATAGGAGCTTTGCAGAATGATCAGCAACTTTGTGCTGGAGGCAGTAAATCAGTATTCCTGAAAATCAACACAGTCCCTTCATCCTATACCTGGTTCTTTCACTTCAGAGTTTGTGGTGTGTGACTCTCAGAGCTTCAGCTGTCGTTCTACCTGGACAAAGCATAAGCCTTTAGAAAGGGGGAATTAGGAATGTGTAAGCTGTGTTTTCACTCTTTGGTGGTGTGTGCATGTTAGAGAGGTAAGAAGTTTGTATCTTTAATGGAATAGTTATCACCTTCTGTTTATACCTGCAGAAAGGTCAGACTCTGGCTAGCTCTGTGCAAACTCCACCTCTTTATGTTGAACCTGCAGTGCAAGCTGGAGCTGGAGTTTCAGCTGTTGCTCTGAGCAAAGCTGTGAAAGCCCAATGGTTTGCACGGAGTGTTGTACCCTGACCCTGGAATGGCGCTCATTACAAGGATGGAGAGCAATCGTCCATGCTGAAAATAGGTTTTTTTGCCTAGAGTCTATGCCTGAAAACGCATTTTCAACCTTCAGGCCAATGTCTAGTCAACCCCCTGTAGGCTTTCCAAACAGCAGACTTAAACTGCTGTATTGTTTCAATGGCAGTTTCGTCTCTTAATGGAAGATATGAGAATCAAACAAACCAAAAAAAAAAAAAAGCCAATTTCCAAGTGCTGGGCAGTTCTGATGAATTTCAGTTTATTCTTTGGTGTGTGACTCTTTCAGGTGTTCAGTTGTCAACAAAACACTACAAAATTATTTGTAAAAAATCTCGAAAAAGCTGTGGCTTTTTTATTAGAATATGGACTTACAAACCTGTTTAAAAAAAATGCATTGTTGAAGTGAGCAAAATTTAGCTATTCTTTTAAAAGAATTGATTGGATCTTCAAATTCAACTCAATATGTGGCTGTGGTAAAATTTTAAGTACCATATTTCTGGGAGGTTTTGTTCTTTAGTTAACATCGGATTCATGTCTTTGTGGAAATGTTGCTTTCTGACAGCTCTGCAATTATCCGGTGTCACTTCTGTGCTGTGGAGTTAAATGGTCAACAGTTACCATGTTTATAAACACTGCGTGACATTTGAGCTTTGAAGAGTAAATTCTTACTGAATGCTTTTGGAAGAGCTCCATGTACGGTATTTTCGTGCGCCGTTCAGTGGAATGTGCACTAAATGGAATGGCAGTGGAGATTGAGTGTAATAAGCATTATGTATGAAATGGGAATCAGATTAAACAGCAATCCCAGTGCATTACATCGAAATGATTAAGGCTAAAATGATAGGCAGTGCCACATGTATTGCAGTAGTTACTCAAGAACAATACAGCTGTGTAGCCAGAGGAAGTTTCAGCAGTCTTTTCACAATCTTCCTATAGTTTTCTTCACCTCCAGTATTTCTCTTGATTAACTTTTACCTTTTATGTAGGTTTCCTTCGGTGTATTTTTTTTTTCTGATCACCTATGACCTAAGTAACAGGCAACTAGTACAGTGCAAACTTTAAATTGTATATTATAGCTTGAGTTGTTATCAAATTATATTGTGCAAAATGTCAGGTACACCTTCTAATTAGCATTCATTAACTCCAGGGGTGGGTGCTAAAAACGGGTGAAGGTTTGGGTCACATTTACTCTTCTTTGTGTGAGATGCCTTGTTATCAGCCAAAAATTCAGTTGTGGACGGTACTTGGGAATTTGCTCAGGGATGTATTTCATTTTTTCCTCTGTTGTAATGAGGGCAATCCTTACAACAGGTATAAGGCAGCGATGGACTTTGAAGGAAAGATGAAGTGATATTTCTGTAGATGTTCAGGGATGATTTATTCCTCCAGCCCCAAGGCTGGAGTTCCCAGGCCAACCCCAGTCATGGGACCCTGCTCTCTTCCCGGGCACCCAAACCACCCAATCAGGAACAGGTGTGGGGCACAGGTGACATGGGGACAGGGACAGACCCGTGCCCTGCAGGGTCCCTCCCCTGGGATTTCAGGGGAGAGGCACCTCCACAATTCACCCTTTTTTTTTTTTTTCCTTTTTTTTTCGTGCTTCTTCCCACCCTTCTTTTTTATTTTTCTTCCCCACCCTATTAGGCTAAGTTATTTATCTTGTGAAGGAGCTGAGACAGAGGTCAAGAAAGGACCATTGCATATCGTTTGGACAGAGAACATAAGTGAAATATTACCAAGTTTATGGGGAGCAGGAACCCTGGAGAGCTGACTCAGACTTCTGAGAGCATAGAGATCTCCGTGCCCAGTTTGGCCTCTCCTTTGTGGGAGACTGAGGCTGAATAAGCCAGGTTTATAGGTTTGTATTAATGGAGGAGCCTGAAATGGTTAAAATACCAGTGGTAGCCTTTCAGTTATTACTTGTGCTTCATCAGGACCATGGAAAGAAGAGCAGCTTTTCTCAGCAGTGCAGTTCTGCAGAAGTATCAGACTTTATGATTTAATGTAACAGTGCATACCTTGAAAAAAGATCCCTACTGAGAGAGGGCTGTCAATAATGTGTTTATAGAGTGTAGACCAAGAATGAAGTCATACACATAGAGAAATATCAAAAAAGGTGGATGCTAAGTGCACGTTATACTTGTGGTTCATTAACAGCTTGTAGGAAGCTCACATGTACCAGGGTTCAGAACTGACAGCTTCTGGTGTGCATGTAGGGAAATGAACTCCATTTCACGTGGGGTGGTGGTCAGGAAAACACAGGTGAGCCCGCTGGGTGCCTTTGAAGAAACACATGCACAGTTCTGGGAGTATGTTCAGAAAAAAAGAATACAGAATTTCAGGCAAAACTTTTTTATTAAAAGTTCAAATTCTTGGAAACTGAGGTTCAGTAAGTAAGGGACAGTCAGAAAATTTTCTGATCTGAAAAAATGCATCATGGAAACTCTTTAGGGTCCCATTTTACTGAGTAGAGAAGAAAAAATAAATGTTTCACTTTGAAATTATATTTAGAAATTTTAGTTAGCCTGTGTTAAATAATAAACGTAGAGGCTTGATCCAGTTTACTGCAACTGATTTTTTTCTCTTCAAGATTCTTAGTCAGAATTATCCTAGTTTTATGACTTTTTATCTAGAATTGGGAGGTTGTACAGAAAATTTTGTTTTATGTTCTAATGGTACCATTAACAATTAGACTTTAGAAATAGTGTCAGTTTGGAGGGCTCTTTAGTATGCTGTAAGATTTATAATACTTATATAAATAATTTATTTATTGTGGCTAGTAATGCTTACTTTATTTTTAATCTAATAATGCTCCTCTGGAGATACTGAGCCAAGAGGTATTTATTTAAAATACAAAGGAAAGAAGGTTCTGGGGAAATACAAAAATCTCAGTTACTGCTACAGAGAAACTGTTTTTCTGTGCAGTGCTATTACCTATGCAAGTCACACCTGGACAAGAATTGCACTATTTTAATTGAAGAAATTTCTAAATATAAATTTGGTATCTAGGGGACATAGAAAGAACCCATCTGTTCTACCTAAATTTACTTTTTCATACCTGCTATCTTAACTTATTTGTATTCAAGATGTACACAAAGCTTCTCAGATAAACAGGTGCACTTTGATATTGTCCAATTAATTACTGTCAGTTGTAATGCAGTAAAAACTTGGTCTGTAGCTCTTCTTTGGGATCAAAACCAGTTCCCTGATTCCTAGAATAGCTTCCTGGACATTTAAATCAAGAAAGGAGCTATTTTTAAAAATACAAATCCATCCCTTGCAATGAATCCCAGCAGCTGGACCTAAGTTTAACTCAAGTTACAAAAGGGCATAAAGAAGATAGTGAATTTTTTTTCCCTCTACTGCAGTTTTATTGGAGTAGATTTCGAAATGGTTCCAAAGAAATTTCTTATTTTTGAGGGATGAGAGAAAGAAAACACAGTAAGTAAATAATTTCTCCAAAGATGTGAAGGGAAAAGAAAAAAAGAAAAAGCTGGTTTTGGAAGCAACCTTACTTGGGACAAGAGCTGGCAACAGTTTTCCTTTGAAACCTGTTCAGGGGCAAATGTAAATTGAAAAGGTAATGAACTGATGAAACTGATCTCTTATGAAAGATTTGCAAAGAGCTGAGATTTAGACTTGATTACTTCCCCAAGCCCTCCTTTGCTCACACCTTCAATATGAACAACAATAAAAAAGGTGTTTTTCTTTAAAAAAAAGGTTAAAATGGGTTTGTCTGTCATTGTCATGCTGTTCTCTGGGAAGAACTCAGCTCTTCTGCAGGCTGTTTCCTCAGATACTTCATGGCCAGCAGTTCTGTGCTTGGCTTCTGCTCCCAGTGCTGAGGGAAACATTTGGTGCAGGAGCTCTGGGTGGGAGCCTGCAACCAGATGCTGACAACCCTTGGCATGACAAAGGGTCCAGGGACTTGTGGCCTGGCCAGCTGAGGGACATGGCAGAAGCCAATAACCCCCACACTTCCCCTTCTTTACACTGTGAGGGGATAAAATTCAGGAGTTCCTTTGTTGTCTCTCCTCAAAGACACCACCTCAAGCTGTTGTTATTTAGTTACTGCACCAAGATTATTTTCAGGGCTGGGATGTCTGAGACATTGCTATGGGAAACCTGGGAACAAGTCAGAAAGGGAACCTGGTCTGTGTGAGTGAGGGGGGTGCAGCTGTGAGGGGGCCTCTGTCCCACTGCTGGTCACTCAGGTGGTGTGAATGTGACAGCCACAGGGGCTCCTGGATGCTCAGACAGGGGAGTTTCCTTAGCACAGGCACCCTGGTCTGCCTGGATGGTGGGGGGCTGCAGTGGGGGGCTCTTGCAATGGAGTTCATCTGTGGAGGAGGAGCTTTGTAAGCAGACCTGGGGCCCGGGGCTGTGGTCTGGGGATGATCCAGTGACACGGAGCACTCACTGCAGTGCAGGTGCATCTGCTCCCTGATGGCAGCTGTAATCAGTCTCATAGCCTGGTTTCAGCTGGGAGAGAGTTAATTTTTCTTCCTAGTAGCTGTTGAGTGCTGTGATTTGTATTCAGTGTGAGAATAACGCTGATAACACACTGATGTAGTTGTTGCTAAGGGGTGCTCACTCTGAATCAAGAACTTTCCAGTTTCCATGCTCTGTCCGTGAGGAGGTGCCCAAGGGAGGGAGCTTGGCCAGGACACTGACCCAAAGTAGCCAAAGGCACATTCTATAGCACAGAGCATCATGCCCAGTTTATAAACTGGGAGAGTTGGCTGGGACACCGATGGCTGCTCAGGAAAGGGCTGGGCAGGGGTCAGCAGGTGGGGAGCAGCTCTGTTATGCATCATTGTTGTTCTGGGGTTTATTTTCCTCTGTCTTTTTGTTCTCTCCTTTTTTATTGCAGTTATTTTTTAAAGATTTTTGTTGTTGTTTTTATTAAACTGTTCTTATCTCAACCCACACATTTTACATTTTATTTTTTTTCTGATTATACTCCCTATCCCACTGGGAGAGGTGAGGGAGGTGAGCAATGGTACTTAGCTGCTGGCTGTGGTTAGACCATGGCAGTTGGCAAGAGATTTGGTTTTAAGTTCTTCCAGCATCTCTAAGGACACTCTTTTCAAATTATTTTCTAACTGTGAACTCCCCAGTTTACCCTCTGCTTTGTTTTTTCATTGTGGAAAGCTACTATGCTCCTTATCTCACCATTAAGTTAAAGGATGTGCAAGCAATAACTTTTGCTACTTTGATATCCCTCCTGGCAAAAGAGCCTGGTGGTTCTTTTATATCATAGATTTCAGGGTGGCAACCCTTGTTTCAAAAAATTGAGACACAACAGGAGCATCTGTGTTTGCCATCTGCAAGTCATTTCCTTCTAGGATCCCAGGGTTGGTTACAGGGCTTCCAGACATTCCTCCTGCCCTGTTCCCCTGGGTGCAGAGTGAGGAGACACCAGGGTTGTAACTCCTAACAGTGCTGCATGTAATTCTGAACTCTTCAGCACATCCTGCTGTCACTGGAACACAGCCTGCCCAGGTCTGTGTGACCCCCCGCAGCATCCCCTCTCAGTTGTGTCTGGCCCCTCAGCCCTGCATCCCTGCTTTTTGCTGGGAACAGCAAGGTGCTGACCCTGGCAAAGCAGCCAGGTATTGTGGAAAAGAGCCTTCCCTATTACTTATGCCATTATATGCTTGGAGAGGCTTTCAGTTTCAGATGTTTTTAGAAGGTCAGGAAAGGATTGTTTCTGTTCCTTTTTTTTTTTCCTCTGCAGAATTATTTCTGAACATAGCAGTATTTATTGCTTACTTTCCTAAGTTTTCCTTTTAATCCTGCAACTGGCGTTAGATAAAATAATGAACCGAGTTACTTATTCATAAAGGCAATGTAAATATTTGTTTTCCGCTGTATTCCAATAAAATGATGTTGTCATGGATTATTGGCGATAAATTATTTTAAGTTATACATTTAAAAGTAAACAAAACTATATACATGAAACTATCTTTGATTATTTTTCATGAAGCTTCTTGTTCCTTTCTTTTATCACTGTTGCAATGAGATCTGAAATGCTTGTATTTCGATTTTCAGTGTGTTCTTATTTAATTTCTATTGCAAATGCTTTCTACTGAGAAATTATAAACAGTTTATTGAATTCACTGCTCCTTTTCCCATCTTCCAGTTCTGGCCTGATTCTGATGGTATCATTTATATGTTGTCGCTTGTAGTGGTCCACTGAGTGAATCACAATTCACATGTTTGGGTTCTGCAGTTTACATTTGGCTCTTGAAAGGTTGTTGGGGAGGGAGAAGGGTTTTTCTCTTTTTTCCCAAATTTGTAGAACTTATTTGCTGCTCTGAGATAAAACAAATGAAAAATGGATGCTCTTTAATTTCCAGTGTGTTTATCTCAAAAGCAGATTTTCTATTTCATAGAAATATTGTGAAGCATTATTCCCAAGTGCCACCTAGACCCCATCTACATAGGAAGCATGAACATAACTAGAACATTTTCACCTGTATTAATAATTTTTCCATATAAAACTAGAACATATTTTAACCCGTGAATCCTTCCCCAATAGATGGCAGTGCTTTTACTCAGCCACAATGATCTCACAAATTCATAGCCTACTTTCTTTATATAGAGTGTATTTATCAAGTAGGATGGAATAGGTCCTTCAAGGATGTTTCATAGACTTTTTTTTTTTGAATGGATGGACACAATCTCAAACAAATGGCAAGATCTTGAACAGCTTGAATAATTAAAGATGGGTGACCATAATCTCCCAAGTGCTGATACCTTTTTCCTTTTTAAAGTAAAAAACCTCAGTAGATTATGAACATTAAATTCTTTCTTACTTTGAGAATTGTCAAAAAATTTCCTTATGATAACAGAGGCTTCCAGGACTTTGCTTTTCACACTGCTTAACTTTCATGAGCCTCCAGCAATACACTGGTGCTATCAGAAAGTTGAAACCGGAGAGCTGGTTTTCAATAGGGTTTTTTTTTAAAGATTTTTTTAAGGTGGCAAGTCTGTAAACATGGTACAAAATCTGAAGCACAAAATGCAAGAAGTTTCAGCTCCCTCCCAGCACATTTTAGTTTCAAGTAATGGTTCCTGCTATGTGTTGAAGTTCTGAACAGAAGATATTTAGAGCCATTTAGACTTGACTACCTACGGTGATGTTTCTAAACACATTTCAAGCTATTAGAATGCAGAGCCATTGGCTCTGTAGGAGGAGTACTGAATGGTCTGGCACTCTGATGACTAAAGATAAACTCTTAGCAGCCTAAATTTAGGCACCTCATTTTAAAAACTTTGGCCCAGATATGTGAACTCAGAAGAATGAGATGCGATAATTCATTTCAAATTCCCTGGCTCTTGCGTCTCCCCAGACTGAGCATTTATTCATACAAATTGCTCACTGTTGCAGATGAATCACAAAATGTAGCCAGTGCAATAACTCTGCACCTGAGCATTATTTAATTCTGTTTTGCTAATGCTAGCAGCACTTTGCTCTTTCTCTATGTGTTTTAGCACCTGGCTATTTTGGCTTTGTCTGTATGTGTTTGGGAGGTGAATAGAGAGACAATGTACACAATTTTGCCCTCCTGTTCATCACTGCCATCTTTCCTAAGAGCTGCTGTTCCTCAGTTAGGTGGTCAGCTTAATGTTCCTCCCATCTTAAAGAAATGCAAGGGAGGCAATTACCAAGGGGACAAGTTTTCACTGCACGTTTAGGAGAGGATTATTTTGTCAGAAGTGTTATCTCTAGTGGGTCTCATCTGCTTTGACACCAGGTTTTGTTACTTTCCTATAATGCTCTTTATGATGGAGAGAATTACTGTGTCCTGACTGCGTTGATTTTCCTCTTTTGATATGTTTGCAGTTTCTTTTGGGATTTTTGTCTCTTTAAAGGAGTATTTCAGCTTGTGCACATGAGAAATAGGTGGAGGTATGTGTTGCCCACAATTTTCTTGTATGTTTGTGTGGGCTACACAAATGTGCAAAATTTTACAACATAGTTACTTAGGCAAGTAATTGATACCTTTTTAAAGGACAAAGCTTAGCTAAGATTAGCGTTAAAGAGGCTGGTGTTGGCTACTCAGTGAATTTTTGCTTCATATTCTTTAAGGGATTGGATATCCTTTACTCTCTATTAAGGATGAATCTCTTGTCATTCCACTGCAGCCTTAGAAGTCGTGGGCGTTTATTCTAAGCCAGTCATCTGTAGTCAGTGTCGTAAGAGAAGGTGATTCATCCCATCTGACACTAAATATCTGAGAAGCTTATTATGCAAATGTGTTCTGAAGAGGAAGGTGGTTGATGATGTTCCTGCTCAGCCCAGTGCTACAGAGCCTCTCTGTACCAGTGCAATAGTTTTGAAATAGTGCAGAAGTTATCCAGGTTAAAACCCAGTATCTGGAAGTATTTTTTTCATCTGTATTTGTTTGAGTTTTTTTTAAACTGGGTTCATTTCAGTGGTTCATAGGGCCATTTATAACAGAGAGATAAGAATATCTGTTCAATAAATGGGGTTGTACTGGCACAGAGGAAGGAAGTGGTTGAAGGCAGGAACACTCAAAGCCATGTACTGAACTGCCTCCTGAAATACACGTGTGTGCTGTTTTCTTAGGAGAGGTGAACACACAGCAGTAGTTGTTTAACCACGTAGCAAGCAGGACATAAACAATATCACTGGCAGTGTAGTGTACGTCTCTCCATGCTTGCTATCACTTTATTAGACTATTAAGTGTCTTGAAGTGAGCTCATCTATGTCAAACAAAGGGGACAGGTAGGAACTTCTGTGTGTGTTGCCAGATCCTTCCACTGAGCTGATCTCTCAGTCCCAGTAGTGCAGTCTTCCCCACTTTTAACTTCCTAGTGCATTATATGTGTGTGGATAAATATTCACAAATGCTGAGACAGACTCTTTCTTTATAATATGTAGTGATTATCTGAGTTCATACCAAGAAGACAAAAAAAGTGACCATGCAAATCATAACTTGGTGTTGAGCCTTATACGAAGAGAGGATGACACACATGAAGTTCATTTGAGCATCTCACAGTCATGTTTTGAATTAACTAGGTTAGTTAACAGATAAACTATCAGAGGCGTAATGAGCCAGAGACAATATATTTTGGGAGGCATACTGAAAAGAAACCCAGCCGAGTAGTAGGCATTAGATATGTCACAGATAAGTTAGATCTCCTGAACGGCATGTTCTGTGCAGTTATTCATCACAGGATCCCTTATGCTGATGTTCCACCCTGCCCCAGGTGTGCTTTGGTGGTGCATGTAAACGGTCAGGGCACTTTGGTTTAGGAACTGAAGTCAGAGAAACGTGTCTTAAACGAATAAGTTACTGTTCCATGAAGCAGCAGAGGAAGAGATGAAAAGAACTATACTGAACCAATGTCAGTAGCACTGAAAACAATCAAAATTAGATTAATAGTACATTTTTATATAAGTTCTCTCTGGATATATTTCCCATGTTTTATTTATTTTTATTATTATGTTTCTTTTTATTTTTGTAGGCTGTGGAAACCAACCTTGCATCAAAGGATAGTCACTGGGTCTATGTAAATGAGGTAAGAAAGTTAAAAGAGAAAGCACAGCTTGCTACATTCACTCATCACCATCTTTTGTTTCGTATGTCTTGACACACCAAACTGAGCATATATGTAGCATTTTTGCTTCTTGAATGGCACAAGGTTCAAACTTAGTGGTGTCATTGCTTGTTGGTCTCAGTTGAATTGGCACAGGTTGAACACCAGAGGTCAAGATAAAGCTTCCAATATACCTCAGAGCAGCTGGGAGACTTTATTTTTACCTTCCTGCTGACACTATTTCATTAGCCATTTAGGAAGCAGAGAATATCTCATAAGAAATCTCAAATACAGGCATCTCTCTGCCAGAAGCTCACCCTCCACTGCTGTGAAAGCCTGCACGCAGATGCCCGGAGAGGAAGGAGCACTGAGGCTACTTGCAAGCTTAGTCCATCCAAATATGTATTTACACGATACATGAGCTTTCTCTAGTGCAGAACTGTGTTGGTGTATTGGCCAAGAGCCAGAAATTCAAAATTCATAAATTCTTAAATTCAAAATGTGCTGTTTTCCCTCTGCAGCAAATGGTATCCAGTCCTGCTACAATGATTATTTATTTTACCTTAGTGCCCTGATACCCTAATGGGAATCTGTTCAGATTCTTATTTAAAAAACAATTAAATGTTGTACCATATATAGTAATTTACAAACCACTGATAAATGGCAGTATTTTATAAATCTCTGGTTTTAATAGATTTATTAAAAGATACAAAATATCTAATTTTAAAAGGACAGTGTTCACTGTCTTATTTTTATATTATAAATGCACAGCCTCTAATTTAATAGCCAATTCCTTTGCTAATTTCTCACTCCTTTCTTTGCACCTAGCTAATAATTTTGGATAGGCAGCTTTTAATAGTAACTATAAATTGTATAGAGTGGCATTAGATAGGCTGTGTAATTAAAGAGGGGTTAGGGAAAATGAATGAAATCCCTGCTTGTAAAGGCTTTATAAATTCTTTCTAGTCCTTGTTACCTTTAAGTACCTCCTGGTTTGTCAGCTGCTGTAATGACCCACTACAAAACGTCAGCAAGATGCCCAGAGAGTCAGTGTTTATCCTCACATAAAGATAATGCAGTGCATATTTCCCTAAACATTTACAGAGAGGGAGTGTTTGTGAATTTTTTACTGCTGCTGTTATTGTTCAGATGTTAAACCTCACTTCATGCAGCCTGAGTCTGTAACATGGTGATAAAAGCCCTCAGCACTCAGGCACTAACGTGTGCTCTCACAAACACACACAAGCACATCACACAGGGTGTCAGTTCTGCTTCTCTTTCACAAGCTTTTGTTTTTTCTCCTTTGTGGCTAAAGACTGGGTAGAGAAGCTTGAGATCAGTGTGTGAATTTAGAGTATAACACATATCTTTTAAATATCTCAAAATGCAGTTAAGTCCAAACAGACAATTATAGAAGCTTTTTAGACTCATGAAATTTTGGAAAAGTCTTTGCGGGCAAAAGGAAGAAGAAATGTCTTGGTTGTTCTTTCTTTAAGAGAAGTGTTGGAGTTTGTGTGTGTGCTTAAAGCTGCTGTGAAAAGAAGGTGCATTGAGCATCCCCATGGGTGCATCCATAGAGAAAAGGAGGTTCCTTAGGGCTTGCTTGTTATTTAAGTGTGCATTCCCCCATGCTAGCAAGAGGACAGACTGATCATGCCTTCCATGTACATGTTTTCAGTTGGTGGTAGTGGGAATGGCTTGAATATTTGATGGAAAAGATGATGCTGAGTCTTACTGTGATTTGTGGAATGGAGTGAACTTTTAATTCCCAGCAGTCAAATCAGCTCTTTTTTGATGTGTTTCCACAGGAGTAGAGGTCCATTATGGAAATGGACCAAAACCTTAGCCAGTCCTTTCATTGTCCTGGACAGATTAAGGACCCTATATTTATTTCCCTCTTCACCCTGTGACCCAATGATCCCATTGCAAGGATCGAGAGCTGCAGGGCTGGCTGATTGAAGGGGCAGTAGCAGGAAGAGAACACAGGGACAATTTTGTTCTATTGAGGTTTCTTGTATGAAGAGCACTGGATTGTAAACAGGCTTTTCAGGCCTTTTGCACTTCAAGGAACCATTTAAGGGCTTTGCACAGCTTAGACTGCTGAGATCTCCTGCCCCAGAGCACCTTACAGTGTGCTCTGTCTGCCACCTCTCATCGAGCCAGTGAGGATCTGAAACTTGGACTTTCCTTGCTGTAGTAAGAATGACTGTATAGCATGGTATCATTCCAATAAGAGATTTTACTTCTTACTTTACTCTCTCTGTACTAACAATCCAATAAACACTTGTGTTTGGTTATTTTTTTTCCCTTGGGCACCTTCCCATATGGTAGAATAGGAGTTAAGTTTTAGAGTTAGAAATATTTTATCACTTTTTGCTTACCTAAGCAAGACCACCAAGGTTTGGTTGAGCTAACTTAAATGTGTATGGCTGATATAACACTACACAGCAAATGAACAAATGTGGAATATGAGTTGATCTTGAATGACACAACTGTACTGACAAAATGCCTTTTGCTGGTTTTCAATAGCCTGGGTCTGTGCTGAGGTAACTGTTCAGTTTGGATGCCACTGCTGGTGAGAAAGGACTCGGTCATCTTCAGCAAAAGGCTGGCGAATTGGGAGTCAAATTTATTGTGTGGGGTTGGAAGGCTCAAACATTACTTGGCAGGTTTTCTAGGATAAAAGAATACACAGGGCTGGGTCTTTTCAGGCAGTGTTATGCCCCTCATATGTGCTCTTCAGAGCCAAAGTCCTAAAAACACTCCTGGCTCAAAAATACATATTTGTGTGTCCACTTTTCTGCTTTCAAACATGTTATGTTTCAAAATTGCAGATCTATCAGAAGTAATGGAGATTAGAGGGGGGAAAAAAGAAATATATTTCTAACTACCCACACTCTTTTTGTTTCATATTTCATCATCTGCACTTTTATTTTTATTCATCTAGAATTACTAAATAATCCCTTGCTTTCATTTAGGTAGTGATTCTCCCTGAATTCTGGGTTAAACATGCCAGGTGGCTTGTTAAAAGTAAGCATACTTGTGATTCCTGTCTAAGTCTGTGTAAAAGCAAACTCTTCCAAATGATGATTACTCCATGTTTAGCTGTGTCTCCAGAATAGTCCAAAGCACTTTATTATCACTGACTATGTTGGAACTACCAATTACTTGCAGTTTTGACCCAACAGAAGATCTGTTAGAACATACCTGGTGTTCTGCTTGAACCTTTGCTGTTTATACTTTTTATGGCTGATGTGACCCATGAGCTTTGACAGCCGTGTGCTGCTGCTTCATTTGGCAAGACTGGCACAGTTGCAGATGGCCCCTATTTTTTTGGATGTTTATTTCCTGATTTTTTTTTTTTCCCCTAGTTTACTTTATTATTTTTACTTTTCTCTTACTTTTCTGTCTCTTTCATACCTGGCATCAAGCATCTCTGTTGGCTCCTCATGACATTTTTCATTCTCCCCTTCTCTTTTTCTGCCTTTTCTGAGAAAATGCTTGCCTTCCCCAGGGCATGTGTCTGTGGGAGAGGTACAAGAGCAATACTTGAAACTGAATTTGGATGTGGTTGCACCAGGAGCAGTGCTCCAGGAGCCTGTGTCTGCTTCTTTATTAGCAGCAGCAGTAGGTCTGAGGGTATAAATAGAATTAGAAACCATATTTCCCTTTTTGTGGGACATTTAATGGTTTTGAAATTGAAATCTCCATTCCAAGGGTAAAGAAAAGATAAATTATTCTGCAAAAGTGGAATATGGAACAGAAATATAGTCAAATTAAACACAGTACTTTATTCCCTCATATCAATGTATTTAATTCTGATTCTAGGTTTCTAAACATTAACTGTTTTTACATGTAAATCAGTAGAAAAGGTAATGAGCTACTCTTCTGGGAAGTGGAATCTTACAGAATTTGGCAGATAATTCAAATGAATTGTTTCACTACTATGATGTCCTCTTTTTAATTTCTTTTTTAACTATTAAGAAGTTTAACTGAAAGCTGTAAGACAGGGTCAGGCAAAGCCCAAGACTACTCGTTGATTTAGGAGAACACTTTTTGTGAAGGGCAGGTAAGGATGAAGAGCATAACATATCAAAACCATCCATACCTGCTCCGAAGCTGAAGAGAAGGACAAACCTTTGCCTGGAAATGTGCAGAAGACACAGGGGAAGACTATTTTTGAAAGTGCAATTTTGACAGAAATACCCCAAAGACAAGAAATTAAAGGAAGATTTTAATTTCTCTGGCAGCTGAAAAAGTTGGGTTGGGATACAGAAAGGGCTTCACAAATTTCCTTTGATTTATGTTATCTGTACATGCTTAAAAAAGTTGAGGCAGTCATCAGTTGAGATTTCATTGTGGCTGAGGAAGACTGGGCTGAGGAAGCCAGAAGGCAGTTGGTGTGAAAGTGGTCATGCCATGGCAGCATGTACTTCCTGCAGAAAAGGGAGAGGTGGGAAGGGGACAGAAGGGTTAATGGACATCAATAAAAGGATTGTCCAACCTCACAGCTTTGGGAAACTATTGATGCTTTTGGAAAGATAATACAGTAAGTAAAGGGTGGCAGAAGAACTGTGGGATTCTCTGAAGATGCATAACAAGGTATCCTTACGGTTCCAGTGGCTTATCTTCACAGAACTTGAAATCAGAGATGAATTCTAAAGAAAAAGTCATTTTAAAAAAGGGCTAGGGAAGAATGTAAAGGTGTAACAAAGTAAGGGATTATAAAATAAGGCTGTGTTGCAAAAGGACTCATAGCAGGGATCATGAAAAGTAATAAGAAAAAGTTTAGGTATAGCAGAAGATAAAGAAAAGTGAGAGGTGATTACTTGAAAAATGGGAGTTTAATGTTTTTACTTAGTTCCCTAATTATGACTTTATAGAGACTATTAATTATGACCAGACTTTTAAAAACATATTGTTGGTAGTTCCCGTTTATTTAGATGAATCTGAGGCACTCCACCAGGCGAAATTTAATTCAGAGAAGTGATGAGTGTTTTGCTTGTGGCTGCAAAATGAGGTATAGATGGCGAGCATCTGCAGGAGCAGCTTAGAATGCTTGTGGATAAAAACCAGAATTACAATCAGTGCTGTTGTGGTCCTGCTGAGTTAGCAAATGTAGTCCTCAGATAGGATCCCAAAAACATCCATTGTAAGATAAGGGAGGCAATTATTTCACTCTGTTTGACATCAGCTTGGCTTTGTTGGAACAATATTGCAATTTTTGGGCAAAACACTTTAAAAAAAAAAAAAGACATGCAGAACAATGTTGAAAATGTAGAGGAGAGCACTAAGTGTGATAAAAGCTTGGTAAAATATGACCCATGTGGAAAGGCTGAAAAGGTTGGGTATAGCAGTACAAATAAAACAAGAATATGATCCCATCTTTACTCTGGAAATATAAAGGAAATACAATTTAATCTTCTGCAGTAGAAATTAGATCTAGTATTGGAGAATGGTTTATGATCTAAGTATGAGAATATATAGGAACAACCTCCTTGGTTACCTTCTTCCATCCCATCATCTGTCTCTCCATACCTGGTTCTGCTCTTGTTTCTTATTCTTTATTTTTCAGCATCCTACTCACATTATTTGAGTCAGCTAAATCATTTCAGTGTCAGTATGCAAAGACAAACACAACAGTGTTTGGAATGCCACTGGGTGTTTTCTGATCTGCACTTTCTGTTCTAGGTCTGTCCACATAGCTTTTTCCAATATGGTTATGACAGTGACAGTTTATGCAAAGAGTCACTGCAGGTACTTATTGAACCATTTATTCAGTACTCCTGGTGGTAAACAGGAATGTTGGGGACCTGTGGCTCATGGTTGATTTCCAGTCATCACAGAACTCCATCCTTCTCTGCCTACCAGTGAATAAGCTGGAATGACTGTTTGTGATTAGATTCTGTCAGCCAAATCCCCCCTTGGGGCCACCGCAGTGGTTTGACTTAGCCAGGGATGAACTGAGCGTTGTGTTTCCTGGTCTCAGTCATTTGTAGTGGAGGATTATGTGGTAATTGTGTGTGGTTTGGCTAGAAGGATGCCTAGTAGTGAATTACTTGCACTTCTGGTGTTTTAAAAATAGATTTAATTGTAAGGTGTAAAAAATAAGTCTGAAACCTAAGATCAGAGCTGCTTCTTGATTTTTTGTTTTCATTTGTTGCTTTTGCATTACATTGATTCTAATTGATTCAGATCAATCCACATCAGAGCAGATACAAAGGAAAATTTGTCATTAACACAAAAGAACTTCTTTTTTAGTTTTAGAATCACCACATTCTCTACCTTATGGAATAACAAATGCTGAAATTCAGTATTGTCTTCTAAATTCTCAAACTGCAACCACAGGAATAGTGGGAAGAACTAGTAGAAACTTTGTTATTTTTTTACTATCTAAAAGATTAGGTAGTCACTAGAAAGGAATGTACTGTGGGATAAAGAAGCCCTCCTTTAGGTTAATTGCCAGCCTCTGTGGGTATTTCTCATGGCACAATGGTTTGAAAAGTGAGGAGGTGTTCACAGGGACTGCTCAATGGGTGACTGAATTTCTGAATTCCTGTATTTCTCCATACAGCTTAATGCTATGCAGAGTAGCTTGAATCTAAGGTTGAAAATGGGCTCATTGCTTTATCACTTAGAAAAAATTGTGCTGTTATTTGTCCCATTTAAAAGCAAACAAACAAAAATCAAACAGCTTATGCTGCAGCATTGAGGGGTGGATAGCAGAAAGATAAGTAGTGTTTTTAATGGCCCTTGAAAATTCAAAGTTTTTTTTTGCAGATGGAATGTGGAAAACCAGTTGATCCTTGTGTACTAACCTAAGCTTAACAACTGGGGCTTTTAAAAAAATCATCAAAAGCTCTTATAGTGCTAAGCAAAAACATTCTTAAAAAAAAAAAAAAGTAAGGGACCAGATTTTTATTGGTGGAAATCTTTTTTCAATAAGAAATTTGAAACAAATAGCTGTAGAAATAGAATATTATACAAATTCCAAGCCCACAGGAAGGCAAAGTATTCAGTAGTAAGAAGACAACTGAAATAGTCTTCTTGTATTCTTGTAAGCTTTAATTAAAAAATAAAACTAAACTTTGATTAAAACCCAGAAAGAGTTGCTTTTAAATATTTTCTCTTTTCAATCCTCAAAAAAGATCCTGTTTTGAAAAAATTTGAGTCAGTAAGTACAGCGAAACTACTAAAACAAATGCAGCTGTAATGTATTTGGTTAAATTCTTCCCAGCTATGATGATACTTGTCAGAAAAGCCCTTTTAGCTGAAAAAGAGAAGGGAGAAGTGAATCAGGAAGAAAAGTTCTTGGCAATTTTTTTTGCAGGAAAAGTAATAAAAAAATTTGGAAATCTAGCAAGAGCACACATTTCATCAGAGAAGCCTTGGACAGGAAGTTAGAGTGCCAAGGGGCTTGGGGAGCTCTGGGCCAGGTGGAGATGACACTGTCCTCATCACTTGAGTACCAGTCAAAAATTTTAGACAGCAGTTGACCTTATTCTTCCTTTTTGGACAGATGACACTTTCCAAATGATGCTGGTGGTGCTGCCAGCAGATTAATTTATAGATCTTCAGTGGACAGATAGAACTTCCCCAAGCTCAGCCCAGGTGATCAGTCAGAGCAGAGTGCAGAAAAATAGTTATTGATGCTTTTCCTTTTCCCTCTCAACATCCACTCAAAGCATCTTTCTGCTAATCCTTCTCTGGACTCCAGCTCAGTTCTTTTTTCTGCTGTTTTTACAGGACTCTCTTCATCACTGTTTGTTTTCTCTGTGAGGGACAAGGAAGTGTCCCAGCAACACCCTGGTGTGACATTTTTCTTACTTTCCATTTCTATCCTGCATCTCTTTTGCTTCTACCAATATTTGTTTTCTTTCACCACATCAGACATGCCCAGTATATGTCTGTAGGTCCTCTTGATTTGAGAATCAAGTGGCTTCTCAGCTGTCATCTGGGCACTTCTTTATTATTTTCCTTTAAAAAATATTTTTTTAAAGTTGAGAAAAATTGAGCAGAAAATAGAATAGTAATTATCAGATAAAGTCTATCTCAGCAAGCTACTTTTTTCCCCAAGGGCAGCATGCAGGAAGGTGTTAGATAATGAATGATGAGCAGAGTTTTCTTAGAGCATGGCTGTAGAGCCATACTGGGAAAACTCACTTGGGAAGAAAAAAACCCTTATGAATGCAGTGGTTTTTCTTCACTTTTTTGTAAAATATTTTTCTAGAAATGCCTTTATTATATGCATTTTGGGTGATCAGCAGCAAGGCCCTGTGCAAATTTTTATGGCCTAATTTTTGCTTGGGTAGAGCCAGGATTAGGGTTCTGCTCACTTTTTCTCTTCATATGGAGGTACCTAAGATTATTTTCATTGTTTCATTTCAAAGCACCTATCTGTGTAATGATATTTGTGTTTACTTTGATAACCAGAAGTTAGTAAATCTTTAACACTTCCCCTTTTCTTACTTTTCCTTGGAAAAATCCAGACCTTTTAATGATCATTTATGAATGCAAGTGGGGCAAGCATTCTAAGATATTCTCAAATTACACAAAAATACAGAGTAAAAAAAGTTTAAAAATTGAATAGAAATACAAGGAACACAGTGTGGAAGTTTCGTAAGATTTAGTAAATGACACATTTCAATGCAAAATGTAGCAATTTGCAATTACAATTTATTCTAATTGTATTCCAGGTACTCTATATTTATTACTTGCCTAAGGAAATCTCATTTCTCTCCTTTTGGCCACTATCTTTAACACCACAGCATTTTTATTTATTTATTTATTTATTTATCTCCACAAAAATCTGTGGGTTTTCTTTTTCTGATGAATGCTTGAAAGTTACACAGAGACATGCAGCTGTTCTCCATCCTGCATCCTGTGTACCTGCATCCTGCCCAAAGAAATTTGTGGGGTTTAGAACTGACCTAATTCTAATGCTGTGGAATTACACAGAAAGTGTCTTTGTCAGCTAGGAGCATGGTCAGAGATGAGCTTGGATGAGTTGTTTTGTCAGTGAGTTTTAGCACTAAAATCAGTGGTGGGGTTTTTTGTTTGTTTTTTTCCAGCTTTTACTATCATTTTATGTGCTTTCTTTTCCACCCCCAAGAGAATTACTTTTTAGCATGGAATAATATTTTGTAAAATCAGAGGATCTCTTACTGTATAAGCACTCACTGTGATCTGAGAAAGACATCTGGACACCCAGTGCAGTGTCCTTATATCTAGGAATAGAGCTAATTAATTTAAATTTTGACTGCATCCCTGTAGAGATTTTGAGGAGCATTGGGTAAAAAGAAGTGAGGTAGTGCTGGATGTGTGGGAGGACAATGAGGATGGGAGTTGGACAGGTGATCATGCACTCTTGTATTAGAATGTTTTCTGTGGTAAGAAAAGTGGATGGTGTCCTTTCTTTAAAGTATTAATCTTTATATATATGTGTGTATCTGTAGGTATGTGTGTGTGTCTGTTCATGTGGGATGCAGAGAAGCCAGCAAAATGTAAATGTTGAATAAATCTATCTACAGGGTAAGCTGTGGTGAACCTTCTAGAAAAATAGCTAATTAAATTATGTTTTCTGGATTTTCAACAAGTGTTCATTTATAGATGTAAATAGTGCATTGAGGGGAGTTAGAATAACCCAGCAAACAGTATTGATACTACTGAAAAAAATCCAAATAAATAGAGATGGATAAATGGAGCTTGGATCCACAGGCATCCTTGTTCTCACTGCTGTGCTGTTTAATCCTTCAGTTTTCTGAGGGATGTGTTTTCTGGAAATATGTTTCAGTTGTTTAAATTATTAATGCCATTAAAATTTATAATTTTCTGTCATTACCTCTAGGAAAATGGAGATTGTAATGTGAAACATAATTGTCTCATTTTGCGATTTATGTTATGATAGTTGAGCACAACTAAAGCGGATTTAAGCATTCCCCTGAGCAATGTGATGTGGTACTGCAGACTAACTGAAGTTCTGTGTGTGCAGATAAATAAACAGATAAACCCATTCCACAAATGACCAATATTTGTGTTTCTGAGACGTCTTTGACAGCCTGTGTATCACCTAGAGGGGACACAAAATGTGTGTGGTGAGAGTGGAACTGAAGGTTTGGGTGATTTGTGATTCTTTTTTTTTCTCTGTTTTCAGCCATTTGGTCTGAGTGTGCCTACCAAGGGATGCAGCCCAGGAGGTTATGAGTTAAAGCTCTGCCAGAGAACTGTCTCTCCCTCACACTTTAGCTTTGACATGCTGTGTGGTTTTAACAGCCCTCAGCTCCACAGAGGAGAAATCTGGAGGGGTCTGTAGAGCTTGGGGCTCTGCTGCGCTGTCTCCTTGCAAGGCTGCACGTGGTGCTGCCCAGCATTTTCTATTAAGTCTCAAAATCTTTGCCTTCTATAAGAATGTATTTGTTTTCTGATTTACTGTTTTCATGCCACACCAGTTGGTCTGTCATTATTGCAATGAATTTCACCTTCTGCAAAGTTAAAAATTCACCTTCCTAAAAAAAGCTGTGAAATTGGCAAAGAAGCTCTAAATTGAGCCAAGGTACAGTACTAGTCAACCATAACAAGTAATTATTATAACCCCATGGTCATTTCACTCACAGCTTGACAGAGAAAATGGCAAGAAAACAAAATAATTTTTTTTTTTTCTTGAAAGTTAAATGTCCGGGGCCAGGTTCACCTCTGCTGATGACACAAGTTATGGGCCCTGTTGACCAAGCAATTGCAGCAACAGGAGTAATTTTCAGCCCCCTGAGCTGCAAGGGGCTGGGAGAGCCCTGTGCAGGCCGGGCACTGGGCTGGCCCAGCTGTGCAGCCAGCGCAGTCCAGCTGTGCTGGGGACAGGCTGATGTGACTTGCAGATGCTGCTGGTGGCCCTGCTGAGGGGCTGGAAGGTACAGCAGGTGCCTGGGGGGTGAGTGCAGCAGCAGTGCCTGCCTTTCCTCACAGTGAACTCCTGCCAGGACAAAAACACCACAAGCTGCACCTTGGTTAGGATTTCAGGATTAGCTGAGCCTCTGATTTTCAAACTGGGGTAAAAAAAGAGGTTTTTGTTTTGTGTGTTTCTTTAAATACAAAATGTGTAAAGCATGAAGTCGAGCTGGCTTCAGTCTCCCTATAAAAGCAGTAGATGCAGGCTCTGTCCCAGGATGGATTAGGAGGGTGGAGTGTCTGAAGGTCTGCAGAGAAACTTTAGAAATTGTGAAGCCTGGAAAGAAAAGCAGCCTGTCCTTGAGGTCTCCTTATATCTTATCACAAATTATTCTGTGTGCAAAAACTGATGTTCCTAAATGTGTCAAACCCCTTCATAAAGTTTCTCCTATTTTTTATTTTCTAATACAGACAACATCAAAAGACTTCCTTGAGTCATTATCAGGATTAGTCTGCAGAAATGATCTATTGTACTTACAGCAGAAGTGCTTTCTTGTGACATTGTTCACAGGTGAAGGAGCCATGTTTCCTGAAGACTGTTATGTTTTTCAATTGTTATTTTGTCCTGAGGATATAGTGAGGTTCTAGTCTGTCAAAAAAAACTTCTTTCTATATAAATTTCATTTCAAGGCTCTTTTTTTCTTTTTTTAGGAAATCTATTGTGACCATTTTGTGCTTTCCTTTGAGGAACTACCTCTGCAAAATTGTAGTATTGCCAAGATAGGTGGTGCTGTGTTAGGCTGTTTTCTCTGGTTTCAGATGATGTATAGAAAAATATCATTGTTATTAAACATAATATTTGGCCTAGACTAAGCATGTGTATCTGTAACATTTTTCTCCTATTGTCTTTTTAAAATATTTAACCAATAATGAAAAAAATACATAACTTGTCTGGACAAATATGTGTTTTTAAGTGACTGTGTCTCCATTCCCAGGAAATCACTGACAATGAAATACTAGAGTTGGTGCACAGTGCTCTGGGGAGGATGACAGTTATCCGGCAAATCTTCCCTCTCTCGAGGGACAACAACCAGAGGTGCATGAGGAACAACCACCGTATCTCATCCCTGCTGTGTGACCCACAGGAAGGCTATCTCCAGATGCTGCAGGTCAGTAGCTGTGCACAGTAGAAAAAAAACACACCTTAGGATTTTGCCATGGGACAGTTTTCCTTGGCTGTATTAACTCAAAGGAGGAATCAAATGAGTGCAGGTGAATCTGAGGATGTAACCTTTAGTCAGCTTTTCTTGAGTTTATTAATTTCTTTTATTTCCCAGGACTGAGTACTTTAGTTGTGATGTTACGTCCATGAAGTATCAGCAAGTGGTTGCACTAACTCAGAGCTGATTTTGCATATTTCATTCTCTAAGAAACCTTCTATATGTGAAAAGTATTGTGCCATCATAGTCCTGTGTAATTAATGCTTGCCTACTGTATTTATGCTTATTAGACCTCTGTTGTGAAAGAGTTAATCTGGCAGGATAACAGAACTCTGATAGGTGTTGGGCTGTGGAGCATTTCATATTTAGGTAATGGACTGAATCAAGCTGATGTATTCAGTCTGTCCCTTTTCAATAGTCTCAGAAGTCTCCAGCAGCTGATAATTGTCTGAGCATGTGAAATATGCACTGCTAGTTCACGTTTTGGGGTTTGGTAACACATTTGACTCTGGCATTAGCACCATCTTGACATTTCTTGGCAATGTATCCCAGATATCAGAATTTTTCTTGCAGTAATTTAAATACTATTTAATAGGTGCTATTTCCAGTGATAGTGCAATAATTTAGAAACACAGGCCTTGGACTTTTCAATGGGCCTAGTGTGTTTTGGTTTACTTTAGACACAGTTAAAAATCTCCTTTGTGTCACTGTTGAAGGTGTTGGATATAGCTATAAACTTTAGTGGGACTTAGAATATAAACTTTCTTGATATCTTTTAATTGCAAACTTAGTCTTAAACTGAGATGGGTTGAGTGAGGACACAGTGGTTGAGCCTGTGGGTTGTCCAGTGTGGGTGTGTGTGGTGCAGTGATGGAGAAGGGGATTGGGGAGGGGCTGTCACCAGCCTGGGCTGCTGCAGCCTGGTCAGGAGGGTGGTGTGGGGTCAGGGCTCCTGCAAGAGGGAACTCAAGTCCTGGCTGGGAAGAGTTTCTGAAGAACAAGGTGTGAGGCTTATAGAAGCCCAGGGGAGAGGCAGGGAGATTGCCAGGAAGGGAAGTAGATTAAGATTTCCCAGGGGATAAGGGTGTTAATTTTACTTATTTGCACTCTAGTAAAAAGTTGAAGCTGCAGAAACTGTAATCCTTTAAGGGACAGATATGAACAGTTCCTCCTTGAAGAGAAGCTCTGCTGGCTCAGGTTCTGCCCTAGCCATGGCAAAGTTTGGGAAATGCCAGTCACACCCCCTGTAGTTCTGAGTGTGGCTGTATTCTTTCTGCCCAGGGGAAAGTCTGTGCCTGTCTCGGCTCAGTAAGAAAAGACACTTTTGATCTTTGTTAGTAACTCTGAGGTATGCTGTAATGAGAACAAAGACTGCTCATTTCAGAGGATCAAAGCAATTTCCAGTATGATGAAATATTATCTGTGCTGCACCAACAAATCACTCATTGGGGAATAATCTTCCATTACAGCAGGATTTTGAATATGGCTGCCTATGCTGGTCTGTGCATAATCTAATTCAGAGGTTCATCTGAAGGGCTCTGACAGGCCTCTGAGCAAGTTCTGATGTGCTAAAACTGTAACTGGTCTGCTAGCACCAACAGCCTCATGTCCTATTACTAAATTTCAGTGATAAGGACCCTCTTCCTGCTGATTCTCAAATGTGGATTTTGGAAAGCAAAATATTCTCAGTTTCTATCTTCCAGAAATATGATAACACCTTAGAAACTGTCTTTGAGTAAATGGTATGGTAATGCTCTGTTTTGCCCATTAGTGCCTTCTCTATGCACTTAAGAAAGATAAAGAAGCACAAGAAGTAAAATGCTCACCTTTTGCCATCTGATTCCATAACTTTCGTGTCCAGTTGCATTGGCATGAAAGACAAAAGGGCACACATGAGACCTCTCCGAATTGGCTGCTCCAGTATATTTTTAAGTGTCTATAGATTGAGTACAGGGTGCTTTTCTCCTTCCAGGTGTCCTGGGGTGATGTTATGAGGTGCTTCATTCCTTACCTGCCCACTCAGTGCCCAAGGACGCGGTGCCTTTAGGATGGCCCCGGGCTGGGGCCGCAGGACCGAGTGCGGGGCAGTTGAACGGCTGTGCCCAACAGCTCAGGGCTCTGGGGCTCGGGAGGGAGCACACTGGGAGTGCTGTGCTGCTTTTTGGGTTCCTTTGTGTTCCAGCTAGCTGGGAAAAGGTTCTGTTGGGTTTTGTCTTGTTCTTTTTTCCCTTTCCTTCCCCATTCCTCACTGCCTCCCTTCCCTCCTCACCAGTCTGGGGAGCCTGTGGGAGCCAAGCCCACGTGTCTGTTCCCTCTCCGGGAATTTGTTGTATTTTGTGGGTTTTTTTATCCTCTTCTACCCTGTTTTGTTTGGTGTTAATAAACAGTTCGGATTTTTTTCCACTTTCACTCGCTGTGACCCACTTGTTATATTGGTGGAGGGAAAGGGGAGGCCCTTTTCCCATTGGAGGAGACCCTCATTGCAGAGTGTTTCCTCCTGAAGTTTTGTCTCAAAAACCAAGAGAGCAGTTACACCTGAAGTGTTCCATAGCTGCATTCATGTTTCATAGGTTTTGCCAATATACCTTATGTAACACCTTGTGGGCTTATGGCTCCCATTAATTTCTGAGTGTGACTGATGTGTTATTAATGGTTCTATAATTCAGGTACTTGCAATTTTCTGTTTCCTTTTTCTTGCTTAAAAAAAATCGTGGTGACCTTTCACTGTACAGAAGTACGTCACTGAATTACCCCTGTTGCCAGAGGCTGCAGGAGCTCCGAGCTCCATGTCAGGCTGCATGAATCCACCAGAGGCAGTGACCGCCTGCCAGCACCGAGTCTTTGTGTTGCTTTGAAGTACTTTGATTAACACCACAGTTTGGAAATCCCTGCCTCATTCTCCCTTGGGCAGTCTCATATTAATAATTGTTTGTTGTCAAGGTAACTTACTAGCTATTGTTTGTTAATTATTTATTTAATGACTTTGAAGAAGAAGAAGCTAATCTCTGTCAACCTCGAGCTGTAGTACTTTTCTAGGGGAGAATTTAGCATTTTTAACAAGCTAGTGAAGGAAGAAACATTTACGTCATGGATTATTAACTTTATTCTGGCTAAATTAATGAAAATCTTTTTGGAACGATTTTGTTCTCTGTGTCTTTAGTACCATATCCTGGAAAGTTGTTTTTCAGTGGGTGATCATCCTGGTTTGGCATTCTGACAAGCCTTTTAAAGATCAGGCTGTTCTGCAAGCTCATCCAAAAACTCATCTGTTCTGAATGCTTTGTGGAAATCCAATCTTATTCCATCAACACACTTGTCAAAATTTTGCTCATGCCCTTATTTCTTGCACGTATAATATACTCAGCTGGGTTTCTGCTTCAAGTGGAGAAAAAGCTTTACAAAGTTTCCTGTCTTGACCATTTTATTTGACTTCAGAGGACTGCATTTGTCTCTTATTTTTCACATAGGATTTTTTGTGTCCATCACATTTACTTTTGGTAAATGGAAAAGACACAGTTTAGAACTTGCTTTCTTCCACTGGCTGTTGGTATCCTGTGGTTTGGGCCATCAGTGTTGTCAGTGTTGCCTCATCTGGAGAGAAAGCACTGAAGCACTTCAGGATTTATAGTTAAATCTAATTAGTCCTAGCTAGACCTGGTATATATCCCCACATGGCATTTGAATGGTATACAGTGATATAATTGCTATTAAACTGTAGATTATTTCACAAATGTTCTTACAGACTCAATTTGAAGAAATTTTGCTGTATACCTTGCTTCTTTCCAAAGTATTTCCCTTCAAGTATTCATTTTGATGGCACTCTACACTAACTTCATTTTCAATGAAGTTTTTTTTTCTTTCATCAGGTTAGTCACGATGCATTCATAAATTCAAAATCAGATCTGTTTGTGTTTATTTAAGAAAGATTTCTCTTTGGAAATGTAATTCCCATTAGCTTGTTTTTGCCCTTTCCCATTTATGTATTTGATAACTTCAATCCATGTAAGATTCTAAAGGTATTAAAATACATAACAGGGACACAATGTATCTGAAATCATTTAGCATGGTCCGAAATAGATAGTAGGATTGAAAAGGCAGAAAGAAAACCCCAGCAGACTGTGTCACAAAATTAATGAGGTTATTCCTGATTGAGAGTCCAGCCTCTCTTCTGAAGAACTCCTTCAAGCATTGCTTTGACGTATTTGAGGACATGTTGAGAAGTGTGGGAGGATAGTCATTGAAAGAGCTGATGATCTCCTTGAGTAAAAATCCCATTCTTCAATGATGTGTCCATCAGACATCTGTGTGGGCATCTCTTAGCAGTTGCTCCTACAAAGCTGGATTTTTATTTCTGCTCTATCTTCGGCTCAGGAGTCACTGCAATTTAACTGCTGTAAGTGAAATTTTTTTTAGGATGTATTTGACTGCCTAAACTTAAGGGCCTGAACCTGCAGTTTTGTCCAACTAAATGGCTTTATTCTCATTTGGCTTGTTAGTACTGCTGTTATTACACAGCTGTAGAGGCAGTAAATATTGATTAAACCCTATTAAAGCATTCACTTTCTCCCACAAAGGATTGATGAGCCACATTTTTCCTTTTCTTTCAATGCAAACCTATATTTGCTTGTCTTTTTAGCCAAGTTCAACTTGGATTTTTGGCCAGATGTTCAGTCACAGTAAAATTGTTTCTGAGTGCAACATGAATGTAAAGTATCCTTGAACTGACTTTACTGCCCACTGCACAGCACAAATCTCTCCCTGAAGCCCCATGACTTGTGTTTTCTACAAGGTGTGTTAGCAGAAGAATTCATTAAAAACCCCAAAGCACTGCAGGTGTCCCGTGGCCGTGGGGGATCACGCTGGAGGCTAAAACCCCAGGTAGGCTCTGCAGTGATCTTTTCCTCTCTGCCTCTTTTGACTGCTGGGTTTCTCTGTTTGCATAATTATTTCATTGAATTTTTGTTCACTGCTCAATCAGGAAACAGACAGTAGTGCGTAGAAGAAAGCATCAGTACCTCAATTTTTCATTTGTTATTGCCTCTGAAACCTTATTTGTACCTATAGTTATTTATAAATGAGGTAGGATAAAACTATGATCTTGTATGCTGTTTTGCAATTCCAGCATCGTCTCTTGTCCTTCTGTTTGACTCTTAGTTGTGTTCAGCTTTCTTTATCAAGGCATTTCTACTAGACTTTCCTTGGATTGTTAGTGTTAGCTTTCCTTGGATTGTTAGTGCCAAATTCCTGAGATGTTTAGTGAGTGAAGCCAATGCCTCCAGCTAACAAACTTGAGCATTACAGGGTAATCCAGGCCTTGTATTATTGTTGACATGTTGTTACAAAACATACTGGCAAAGAAAGCACTCATAATGATGTTAAATGCCCATAATGAATAGCTGAAGGACAGTGAGCATTCAGAGAATAGAACCTGTAAGAAGGGAAGAGTGCTGTGATGTGTGTAACTGTCCTGGTTTGAGAATTCAGAGGAACACCCGAAAGGAACTCCCTCTGATAGAAGCCAGGTTACAGCCACCACTCCCCCACCAGGTTTGGGAAAAAAAAATTTTTTTTCCTTGGAGGAAAGTGAAAGGAAAAAAAACCCTATTTATTTAACAAACACAGTGCACACAGGCACAGGGGGAAAAGAAAAGAATAATGCTAAATAATAAAACTTCTTGCTGTGGAGAAAAACCTGGTAAGATTTTAGAGTCCTTTCTGTGGGTGTGGTCTCTCTCTCTCCCCCCTTCAGAGCTGGAGTTCGGCCTTCCAGGCTGGGTAAGGTCTCCCAGTGAGGTTCTGGTGTTCTGAACAGTTCCAGAAGAGAAGAAGAAGAAGCCAAAGTCCCGGAGAAACAAAGTTTAACTCTTCTCTCTCTTATGAGAAAAGGAACCGAGAGCTGGGAAGAGTAGGAAGGTGCTTTCCTCTGCCCTGTAGCAGCCAGGAAGGCAGGGGAGTGTTTATCTGTGTCCTTGAACACCAAACAACTCAGGTTTTAGTTCTCTCTTTCTCTTGGACCCCGTTTAAAGGCACAGGAATCATGTCTGGGCATAGAGTGGCAATAGGGGATTCGCATCATAAAGTCACCCCAAGACAGTAACTATGTAAAAACAGGAGAAAATTAACAAGGAAAGAAGAACTGCTTGTCAATTAAAAAGAGATTCTGAGAGTGCAGTCATACAAAGAAATCTTTGGAAAGCTCATCAAGATACTTAAAACTAGAGTGGACAAAACACTAAATAATACACTAGTTAGATTCCTTACTGTCAGAAGGCTTGAATAAATATACATTTGAGGCCTGGTTTTTGGTGGTTTTAGGACAATTTTAGTAATTTTATTTCATTTGCCTCAGCAATAATAAATAAATAAATAGCCCCTTGGAAGTCTGAAGCTGACATTTGAGTCTTTAATGTGAACATTTGTTTTTTGACTGTGTTTCCTACGAGTGCCAGACTGCTGGCTGTGATTTCGCTCTTCCTGAGCAGCACGTTGTGTATTTATATATTTATAACACAGTCATTGGTGCACAGCCTCACAGTGGGCTCTGCCCATGAGAGAGGCTGGCAGGTATGGGCAGGGCCAGGAGGAACAGCATCTGGCCCCCAGCCTCCCAAGGCAGCCCCGGGGGCAGTGGTGATGGGGATGTGGTGTGGCACTTGTGAGGTGCCCTTGCAGAGCCACTTCACCATTCTGCAGGCTGAAAAGACCCTTCACATCAGGGGAGGGGTGGAGCTGAGTAAGGTGGCCCCATCTGCTTCTTGTGTAGCAACCAGCTCAGCTAAGGAAAGGCAACAGATGAGAGTAGCAGGTGACTTTCTGTGAGACATGGAGGCACCTGTTTGTTGATTTGACATTGTACTAGTGATGTGACCCGGGCTGCCAGGCCTCACACAGTCCAGTGACCATTACGTGCTACTGTTGATCCATGTGGGCACCAGTGGTATAGCCAGGAGTGGTCTGAGGAGGATCTAGAAGGAAGAGAAAGTCAGTCAAAAATGCCAGGAAGCCTGCGTGGATGAACAAGTAGTTCCTGAACAAACTAAAACACTAGAAGGAAGTTTACAGAGCCTGGAACCTGGGTCAGGAAGCTGGTGAGAAATACAGAGATTGTCTGAGCAGCCAGGGATCAGGTTTGGGAAACTAAAGCCCTGATAGAATTAAGTCTGCCCACGAATGTCAAGGGAAAACCCCAAATCTTTTATATGTACCCTTGGTGATAAAAGGGAAATGAGGGAAAATATGAGCCCTCTCTGAATGGAAATAGGAGACTTGGTTACTCAGGATAAGGAGAAGGCTGAGGTATTCAATGATTTATTTGCCTCCATCTTTACTGGCAAGTGCTCCAGTCACAAGCTGTGAATGCCCCATCCCTGGTAGTGTCCAAGGCCAGGATGAACAGGGCTTTGAGCAACCTGGTCTAGCAAATGGCATCCCTGCTTATAGCAGGGGGGTTGGAATTAGCTGATCTCAAAGGTCCCTTCCAACCCAAGACATTGTGCCATTCTATGAAATGTATTTAAGAAAATGAAACGGGTCAAATTTTCTTCAGTCTCTCCACTCTAACAATGTCCTTGTTAGCACACCATTATACCATAAATAAACCACTGATCTTTGCTGCTCCTGGTATGATGCACTCTCCTTAGACACAAGTGTGCAACTGCACCTGGCAGTACTTGGACTTTGAAAGTTGCACACAGTTTTAGGGCATGCTGGGGTGTGCATAGCAGTCACCATGCTCTCCCTCAGGCAGCAGGCATTTCTGGCAGGCTGCACTTGGTCTGAACTCCTCTTCCATCTGCTTCATCCTTGGAACTGACTGCTGTGGCCACTCACAGAGCGGTTTTGGCAGTAGCAGGGTACAGATGCCCAGTTTGGGAACAAGTTTTTGAAGTAGTGGCATCTCAGGGTCAACTTGCCTTCCTGCTGATCTCTTCAGCGTTCTCTGGCAGGACTCCTGGCTCTGCTGGCCGCTCAGGAGTTGGGGTCAGTCTTTGTGGCTTGCTGGCCTTCTCAAAAGAGCACTTGTCTATGATTAGTCCTTCTGAAGGAGCTAAAACCTTTCTTCATATATAACTTTAAAAGTAAAATCATTCTCGAAAATCTCATGAAATTCACATAGAAACTTCTATGAAATGACATTTACTACTGTGACAGATTTCCGTTCTTGAAAATTTTTGCTGTGCTCTACTAGTGTGTGGTGGATTTATGTCTCCAGTGCAAAAAAGAGCTTCATAAAGTCTGAAATAATATCCGGAAGATGAACCAGAACATGCCTATAATTATTCATGTACAGGGTATGTTCTTTAACATATTGGTGAAGCAGTCACCATTATTCTTACAGCAGATAGATCAAAACCCATTTCAGTACCTCCTGCTCTTAGCACTGTCAGCAGTGGAGTGAAAGAAGAACTAAAAATTAGTCACTTCCTCCAAAGATGACAAAAATGAAATACTTTTTTCTTGTCTAGGAATTTTTATTCTATTAAGGGGAATCTCTTAAGGCAGATATATGGCCTTCTGTCCTCTGTTCCCCTGTGAATATCCAAATAGGGGAAATAAAAAATGCTCCAGAGCTTTGAAAACCAAATGTACTTATGTTGCCTTGTTTTTCTTCTCTCTTGCTTTGGTACCAATTCTGAATGCTACCTGAAGAATGAATTTTTTAAATTCACTATTTTCTCATGCCTCTGACAGTGCTGGTGGAATCAGAGTACAGCTGAGCCCTTGGGTATCTCAAAAATTCCCTTTCAGTGGTCATGTCCGTTCTCCCAGGGAATTTGACAGTTCATTGAAAATTAAAATATGTGTATAGGTGCAGTAACAAGTGCATACAGGTCACGTCTGCTAATTCAGTTTTCTTTTCACAGCGTCACTATTCTGGAGGTTACAGCAAATTCATGTTGCAAATAAAATCTAGGACATATGCAGAGATTTTGCTGATTTAAATGTAATAAAAGAAACTATTATAGCCCTGAATTTACTGTGAGATCAGACTGGAATGTTTGTGTCTTAATTTTTCTTTCTTAATATTACAGATCCATCCTTAGTTGTGGAAATTTTGATGCTGTTTTTTTCCTAGATTGCATATTTTCTGTTCTAAAATAGAAGTGTTGATTATGTGAATAAGATGCAACTTACTCTTCCACAGGATATTGACTCTTCAGTGAGTAATGAGTAAAATGTAGTTATGCATGCATGTCATTTTAACTGGAGTAAATAGAGTATGATTACATGAAGGAAGGAATTTTGCTGATTAAAACCCACCATTTACTCATGTTTGGGATGAGGCTTTCAGCAGAAGAGAGCCAGAGTGGCAAAATACCAGTGGATGAGTGCACACAACAGAGCACACAGAATATTCTTTCCACAGCAAAAAGTTACTTGCTGCATTCTCTGCAACATTTTCTTCTGCCATGGTACAAATCTCCAGATGCAGAATAAGGACAAATGTAGTGGGAGACTCCTCTTGTGCAGACCCTGTCTTGCTGTCTCTATCATTCTTTCAAAAGAAATCAATGGAACAATAGTGATGCAAAGTCCATTATAGGTCTGTCTGAACTATGAGGATTTAGGTTGGTAAACACAGGATTGTTTTTTTTGCTCTGCAGCAGGAGGTAATTTGAGTTGGGTGCAAGGTCATGCAGGCTGAGATCCTCAGTGCAATTCTCCCAAGCTCTCGGTCAGTCTCATGTGCAGAACTGTGGTGTCTTCTCCAAGCACATGAAAAGCAGAAAACTGTGTACCCAAGTGCATCTTGTATTTTGCCTTAGAGCTCCCTGCTAGAAAACCAAGCACTGTTTTCGGGAATGAGGCTGCAGTTCTCCAGAACTGCAAAAGAACAGTGCCAAACAGAGAAAACACAAAGCATTTCTGGTCTGTGGGAGTTCCAAGGCAACAGAGACTGAATTGTCAGTTAAAAGTGAGTGTGTAGAAACAAATTCAGTTGGGAGCAAAGAGGATCACAAAGGCTTATAAGAAACAGCATTATTCCTTATGTATGTAAAACCTATTTCTAAGAAAGTGGATTTTGTGGTGTGTGGTTTGGGATGGTGTATCTTGTAGGAACTGAGGTTTGGTTTGATTTTTTTCTGTGAAGAGTTGTCTAACCCAGAAGAAAAGTACCCTCTTGAATAATAAGGATCTGCTTGGTTGCTTTATTTGAAAGCTGTTTGGAAATATCTGCAGAATAGGGAAACAAATGCAATTGAGCAGAAGAAACTTTGTTGCTGGGACTCTTATTAACTCTTCAACTACTTTTCTTAAAATGAGAGAAAGGATGGCATATAGCTCCTTTGGAACCTATTATAAATGAAAAAAATTTAACTGGATAAAATAGCAAATACAGGCAATGTGGAGTGCTTGTTCAGCAGGGCTGGAAAGAAAAGAAGGAAAAAAAGATGGCAGTGCCAGATGGGAGAGATTCTCCCTTCTAGGTTTTGCATTGTTTTCATGTTAAGATCCCTTTTTATGTTTAGCCACTTTAAAAAGTGTGTATTTGCAACATCTTCTTTTCTTTGTATTTTGATTCTTTCAAAGTTATGTTTTGCTTATATATCTTTTGCTCAGATTTACTTATACTAGAAGATTTTTTAAAGTGCCCAGATTCTCAATTTATGTTAAACTCTAGATTATGGAACATGAAACATTTTGTATCAGAAGATTAGCATCTTGCAGACATCAGAAATTTACTTGCAGCCAGTGATTCAACAGTAATATATGTTTAAGCTTTCATAGAGTGACACTTTTATTGGGACACCTAGAGAGTCACATTTTTAGGAAGCACTCAGCTGCATTAACTTCCACCTGTAGCCCTTTCCTGGTCTCTGGGCATTAATTTCTAAGGTGTATTAGAAAAATAAGGCGATAAAGACAAATTATTAATATTATTATTAATAATAATTATAATAATAGAAAAATATATGTGTGGCCAGTGATGTAAAGTGAATATTTGAGTTCAATAAAGACTAAATCAAACCTCCTGTGCGTAGGTTTGATGAAGAGTGCATATGAACTCTGGAAACAAGTAAAGAGTGTCTGGTTTTTTAAATCCCTTGTCTCAGCCAACTTCCGTTGCTAAAGTTTTACCATTTGAAGTGGATACCACTGCCTGTCAAAGTTCTGATCATGTATTGCTGGACATGTCTGGTTTGAAAAGTTAATTCATAGCTCAGCATTACTAGTGTGGTGTTCTGTTCTTACTGGAGTCTTTGTCATCAGTTGTTCGTTTCTGTATCTCTCATGTAAATTGAAGAGTAGGGAGGCTAAAATCAATAGAATCAATAGCTCCAGAGAAAGAAGCTCATAACCAGTGTCCTGTATATTTGGTGGAGAGAGATGTTAAGACCAAAATAATACTGTCATTTCTCCTCCCTCTATTCTTAAACAGTTGTGTGAGTGTTAGATTTTGCTGTGCCAGAAATTACCAATTGCTCCAATGGATAAAATCCCCATAGACCTTAAGTCCATTCCATCTTCCCCTCCTTGCTGAAAGGACTGACAAAGTAGCAGTCCTTGTCCTTCACTGACAGCTGAACTCCCTCTGTAGCGTGAGTTCGTATGTGGAGTGTGCTCTCTCTTTACAGCACTGCATTGCAGTAACGCTCAGCAGTGCCAGTGTGCCAGAACCCCTTGGCCAGAGGGACCCAGGAGCACAGGCATTTGTCTCAAATGCCGTGACTGATGAACGTGTCAAACATGCCCAGCTTTTAGTTCTTACCTCTGCCTTCTTTTGTTCTGTTTGCTGGTTTTTATAGTTTCTTTGGAAGGTGCTCACATTAAAAAAAGAGGCTCATTTTTATTATTGTTTGCAGGTTTCCAACCTGTACCTGTATGACAGTGTGCTCATGCTGGCCAATGCTTTCCACAGAAAACTGGAGGACAGGAAATGGCACAGCATGGCAAGCCTGAACTGCATGAGGAAATCCACCAAACCTTGGAATGGGGGAAGATCCATGCTAGAGACCATTAAGAAGGTGAGAAAAGACAAACCAACAATGTGTGAGCAATTGAAAGAGTTGCTTCATGTCTGCTTGAGTATTTGAAGAGGGCTTTCACTTCTATTCTACTCTTTTTGGATTTATTACAGGCAGGTGATCTACAACAACCAGGGACAATCTGCAGCTATTACACAAGCAAATGATTTATGGTAAACAAGTTACTCACAGTGCAGTGTGAGCCCAGTGGTGTGTGTTCTACTTCTGTTGTTCTCAAGGCTGCCCTCTGTGGAGGAAGTAGGATTAGGAGTAGTCATGGGAATTGATTAATGAATTTTTGCAAGAAAACAACTTAAGGAGCTCGGGGTGGGGGTGCAGCCAATGATGAGGTTTAAGACTTACATTCCATTTTCTACAGCTCAGATAGCTGAGCATTGGTAAGGATCTATTTGTGTACTGTAGCTCAGAGCAGAGCAGAAAGGATCTGATTTGGCTAAGCTGTCACTAATAGTTACACTCTCTTGCACCATGTGAAGTACTGAAATATGGACAGGACTGTGGCTTTGCAGATACATGGCAACTTCTTGTATAAAAGTTACTTGATCAAAAGTAATAGTGGAAAAATCCCTAATTTTTTTACCAGACTAACTTTTGCAATTGTTCAGAAGAAACCCCCTGTTCCCAAATATGTATTGATGAAATCATTTTCCTCTGGTAGAAATGATGCAATTTGATCATTCTGACAAGTCCTAATAAAACCATCCTTTGTTGCTAAATTAATTTGATCTTTGGTGTCACATCAAGCTTCTTTGCTATAAAGCCATAATCAAACTCTGTGATACTTTCACAGAGATGCAATTTTATCTCTACTCCCTGCCTCTCTTGGGAGCACAGAAGGCAGACCCTTCCTTTTGGACTGGGAGCTCATGCCTGTGCACTCAAGCCCAGAACTGAGCCCGCTGCCCTCAGTTACACTGAGGCTGTTGTCTCACAGTCCTCTAAGGCCCTTCTCTTTTTCTTTAGGGTCTGTTTCTGTGGACAATAATGACCTGATGGCCATAAGCACCTGATGTGTGCTGAAGTAATTTTCTGAAAAAACTTTAAAAGCTAATCTTTTGTCTGGTGCTGGGTTTGAGCTACTGAAGAACATGTAATTGCCACATTTAAGTTCACATATTTCATGCAGAGGAGTGTTTATGAAGGCAAATTTCTTCTGTTCTAAAGGTCTGAAACTTACTTCCTTAGGGCCATATAACTGGGCTAACTGGTGTGATGGAGTTCAGAGAAGATGGAGCCAACCCTTATGTCCAGTTTGAAATACTGGGGACCAGCTACAGCGAAACATTCGGCAAAGACGTGCGGAGGGTAAAGATTTGCTGCTTCCTTCTCTCTTTTGTTTTCCTCTAAATAAGATGTGTTCTGCCTCAGAGGAGAAAATGTTATTCTTTAAGAATGAATTAGTGCTATGCTGCAGAAGACATTTACTTTATGAGAAATATTTTCTAATTTATTACACACTTAAATCTTGAAAACTGGTTTTATAGTGGTAGGCAGGAATCCTGCAAGTTATTTCCCATGTGCAGTAACGATGCAATGCCATAAGCATCCTGTGAATATAATAGTGAAGACTGCTCGATTTAGCTTATGTATTTTATTGTTAATTAAGATAGGATTGCTGTAATATAAATATGGAAGATACAACACAATTGGCACTTGTCTTACTAAGGAAGCTTGCTGAGAATATAAATTACAGAAACATACTAGGATGTCTTAAGCATAGCTGCTGCTAGAATTTGAGATAAATAGAAAGCTCTTGAGAAGATAATTTCCAAAATGAACTATGCTGTACCAGGACAGATATTGACCTATCAGTGGTAGCTGATAGAACGAGGACAGCCAAGGATTAGAAGGCAGTTAAAATGGTTCCATGGGATTATTAACAAGAATTGTCTTGTTCTGAGAAGGCTACCTTGAACACGCTCATGCAGAGGGGATGCTTCAAAAATACATGAAACTCTCAGTTGAACAGTGAGGTTCTCATAGGAACTCATGCTATAAATAGTTTCTAAACTGCTCAGCTGGTTGAAATACAGACATTACCATGGTATGATCAATGGGTCCTACATTAAACGGAGCTGAACAAAGAGGATTTTGCAAATAATTAAAATATATGTAATTTCTTACTTTCATTTGGCCATTGGTTTCTGTGATTGGTTTTGATCTGCCTGAATTACAGAAGTGTAAATGGAAAAACAAGCAAAGAACTTGTGTTTATATAATCATCTTTATCAGCTAAACATGAGATTCTTTCAAAGTCTAATTTGGCACAAGGATTCTGGACATGGAGCCAAAGCTGTGCAATATCTATTAGAAATTCAACAGAAGGGAGGCAAGTATTTGAAATGCATAAAGTTCCTGGAGATATAATTGAAAATTTTCTGTTGCCAGAAATATGCCTCTGAACACTTCAGTTTGGCTAGGCAACCTCTTACACTGTGGTGACCAGAAAAGGCTATTTCTTGGTCCGCTTTCTAGATGATTGAAAATGAAGAAATCTTGAGTTTCAAACTTACGTGAATTATAAAACACTATATTATTGTCTTAATTTTGGAAAAAGTGTTGTCTGTTTGATAAAACAAGGTTGGTTTAGGAGCTGTAGGAATCAATCCTGGTTGTCAGAAAGAAGTATGCTCCTCCTTTTCTGCAGAAGTATGCAAACCAGAGGAATCTGCTGCTGGGTAAGATGCTGTGGACTATCCCACTGTTTCCAGCTGCCACTCCAGAAATGCCTGAGTGTCCTGTCAGTGCTGTGTTATCCCTAGAATATGGATGCCATGGGCCATTTAAGTTTGTTACAGAATTCCCAAGTGACTTTGCTTAAGTCACATAATTGCTTGATGCTTCAATATTCGCCTTTCAGTAAAATTGGCATGAACAGCACAGAGTGCAGGTTTGGGCCTTGCAGGCAAATTGGGATGTGTGAGTGTACATTATTAGGTGTTTTCTAATGTGCATTTCAAATAGGGTACCACAGATACAAATGCTTTCACTTTGGTATGTGCAGCACGCTGTCCAAATTGACACATAATCCAAAGGTGTGAGGTGGAGATAGCTAAAATATCCCTCAAAAGTAACCACAAGGCAAAGAAATAAGTAAAATTACTAAATGGGAAAATTACTAAAATGGCTGACCTGGTATACTACTGATTACTTTTGATCCCTAATGTGCTACTTTGGGGTGGTGCTGCTAGGTGGTTAATACAGAAGGCTTAACTCTTTGGGTGTTAAATGCAGAACACTATGGAGTTCCCAAAAATTGAAAGGGAGTATAATTCCAAATGGCTAAATAGCTAATGGTTTTGGAATACTGCTCTGAGCTAAAATGAGGTTCTGGAAGTTATCTTTTCAGTCTAATATATTGAGAGAATAAAAAGTCAGTAATATGCTACAGAAGTTTGGAGAAGAACTTGGAAGAGATGCTACCTCTTAGAGCAAAATTACCATGGAACTACTGGAATTCAATTATTTAGGCAGCCTTACTTTTTATTATTGCAGCAAAAATATGTTACAGCTTAGAAGTACTTCTAAAGGCTCAGAAAGTCATGCTTGTCTTATTTATATTACTTGAGTGAGAGACCAGTTCTGATTTATTGTCACTTGTTTCCATTTCAGCCTTTGCTCAGGTTTAGCTGTGGAGGCATATATTTTGGGTAGAAAACAGAGGGCTCTTTCTGTATGATTTTATTTAACTCTGGAGAGCATCTGTATTCATCCCTGTCCAGACCCTACAAAAAATCTTTGCACTTAGTGTCAGTGACGGGGTAGGGCAAAAGACTTTAATGTTGAGTGTTGAACCTTAGATGGAATCCAGTCAAGAGCTTTTAACTGGCTTTTAGCACTCAACATCCCTTACAAAGCTTCTTGGGGATCATTTCTACCAGAAAGATTCCTGGGAGGATGTCCAGGTCAGTAACAAATCTGCAGGGATTTTCAGAGCTATTTTGTAGGGGCATCTTGACTCTCCAGTTGTCCTGAGATCTGGGCTTTCCACAGGCCATTTTTCCTTCCTCTATCTGAGATTTAGGTGTGAGTGCACATAAATATATGTATTTGATTGCTTAGTGTGGGGTGTTTATTCCACAAGTCACTCAGTCTGTCTTCTCCTTTCTTACACAAGTCTAATGCCGTGTAGTTTTGGTAAAGGCTCACAGAGGCTTTTGTGCATTTTTTGTGTTACCATTTGTTTTTCCTTTGGGTGTGCTTTAGTGAAAGGGAAACTTCAGAAAATGCTCTAATTTCTTGGTTTAAACATAAAAGAGCAGGGTATGTCCCTTAAGGTGTATCACCTTGTTTTACAAAAGGCTCGGGTAATTGCCTCCTATTCACTGTGTACATGTGGAAGTTTAGAAAGCATCGTGTATTCATGCTTAAAATAGAGATTTGTGTGGTGGCTTATCAGGGCATTTGAAAGTTGAAGATTGCTAGAGAAACTGAAAAGGCTTAAATGTCTAGTGCTTGACGATTACCACTGTGATTTATGTTCCCAATGTCTGTAAACACCTTCAGAAATAGCAACCAGAGTGTCTGTATATTTTAAAAGAATAAGAAAAATAAGTGGATATAAAGTGATAAGGGAACAGAATAAATCAAAAAGGAAAGACTGAGAATAAAGCTGATGTCCTACTTTCACAGTCCAATGATCATAAAGGGGGAAAGGAAGGCAGGAGCTACATTAATTCCCTCCTCAGTCCCCATCTGTATTATTAGTTCTTACTAATGAAAGCCTTGATGGAACTTTCAGAACATCAGGGATGGTTCATACTTCTTATGTTCCTGCACTTGGATGGATTCTGCACAATAGAAGAGTTGGACCACCCAGCTGGGAAAGCAAAACTTAGGGAGTTGGAAGTCCAGGGCAGCATTCCTAGCAAGTCACCACCTCACTGTGAGCTCTGGAGGTGTAAACATATTTGTTCTTGTTTGACCATGTGTGAGAGAGCCCCATAACAGCTGACATCCCTTGCAGGGGTGTGATTAAGCTAAGGTAGATGATGCCTGTAAGGAGCTTTATGATAATCTTCATCTTCATCCTTGGCAGGAAGATCTTCTGTAAGTGTGAAACGATGTGGGTATTTAGCTTATTTTATGATAGGGAACATATTTTTTCTAAAGCAATCTGCATTTCTTTCCCAAGCTGGCTGTAATGAAGGCAGAACTAATGGTTTGCACACATCTTGTATTTCATAAGAAGCATTCTGTTCAAAATGATAATGTTTATGATTGGTTATTCATTTCTGTCAGTTGGTATGTTTTAATTTTTTTTAAATTAGATTTTCTTGAAATATCATCAGCTTATGTAAACATAAGTGTTTCCTACAACACTTACGAGGCAGACTGCAGAAGTCACTTCAAGTAGTTTTTGTGATGTTTCCCAGTTGTTGAAACCACATTTTTGAATTTTGATACCGTGATTTATTTGAGATTGTTACTTTTAGACCAAATCTCATTATTATCATGATGACAAATCCTGTGCTGCTTATTCATTGCAAAAAGGAATGGTATTTTTAAAGATCTTCAGTATCAAAGGCTTTCACCTCCAAGAATATTGCCAAATCCCATCATATGCTGCTAAACTTATATATACACCAAAAGAATTCTCTTATGTGGTTCCCACTGTAATTGAATCAATTTTACTTACATGGAAAAATACATAACTTATTTGCCTGAGTCTAGCTGTAAAACAGATTGCTGCCTCCTGTTGGAGCACTTCATAAACAGCCACTTGGGTGGAGTGTTTTAGTTTAACCTGTTTGGCCAAGGTGTCTTTCAGCAGAAATGTAAGAGTGAAGGTGTGGCTGCTTTTGACCACTAAAACCCCCCAATACCTTGAAAAGGGAGGGGCTAATAGTCCTCTCCCTCTGGGTAGAATGCAATTTCCACATATTTACATTTGGTTAAACTTTCCCTTTCTGCTTGAGTGGATTGAGTGTCATGGTGGAATAATTTAGAAAAAGAACATTGAGATTCATCCTATAACCATGTTGTGTCAAACTGAAAAAAGAACTGAAGTATTTTACTCAAAATAATAAACTCCCTTAAATTTTATTTCTGATTTTCTGTACATTATGTATATGAGGAATAAAAGTAAATGGATTCCTTGCATATTCCATAAGTTGAATTATTAATGGTGAAAAATACAGTATAACATATAGAAAATTGCTATGATTAATTTTTAAATCATAGAAAAAAACTAAAGAAACAAAATAATCTTGAGCATTTTGTTTTGTTTTTTTTCCCCTGAAAGGAAGTGAGGTCACTGTTTCCTAGTTCTGCAAACTGGCCTTTTTTTTTCTGATTAAAATATACTTTATGTTCTATATGCTTTCATTGTAAAATTCTTGCAGAATTATTACACTCACTAAAAAGTAGGTAAGCAGCTTTTAAAATGTATTTTCTGTTGCAGATATGTGATATATATAATTCTTTTAAAGTTGTTTTTAATTCTATTTTGTGGTTTTTTTTGAAAGCATCACCAATGGGACTATGCTTGTGTATAAACTGTTACTTGTATTTGCAAATTATGCCAGTGTCAACACAGAGTAAAAGGCATGTCCTGCAAATTTGAGTTGGAGCTTCTCCAAGCATAAGATTGTGCTGCTCTTCCCCTCTGGAAGACTGTCTAGTTGACATTTTCCCAGTGTGAAGCTTGAGGGCAGATTTTAAAAAGCAGCCCTATCTGAGCTAAGAGTGGGGCCAGGGCAACGGAGATGCTGCAGAAGTTTCCACAGGCCACCTGCACCACTCCCTGTGTGTTAGAAATTCTGTCCAATTTGCAAGTCACCTCCCAGGTAATAATGAATTTTGGGTATAACATTCTCCTTTTCTCACACATATGTAAATGTGCATCAAATTGGGATAATAGGAGTGCTAAAATCAGCCTTGTAAAAACTGTTGCATGTTTAATTATAGAGTTTTCACCAATCTCCTGCAATTTATTGATGAATCCTAGAAGGGTATTCAGAGTGGGATAGCAAGAAAAGCCCCTTTCTGTAGCTCAGCTCTTGAAGGATCTGTGCTAAAGTGTGGAAACTATGAAAAAAAAATGTATTTTCAAGATTTACTGAGTTTAACAAAGAAAAGAAAAGTATTTGAAAAAAACCTACACAAATTCTGGTTACCTTTTTGGAAATCCAAAAATAGAGATTATTTACAATTTTCTTTTTCACATTATCAATCTTGAACAAAGGCAATAAGATCACTACTCCAGAAAAGAGGAACAGTCTGTCTTTTTTCATTTCCTGCCATGAGAAATATCTTTGATCCATGATTGTTACTTAAAATTCACACGTATTTCAGAACTTTCTGTTGAATGTCAGAGTAACATTTGTTTGTATAATGTCTGTTTAGCAAAATTGCTTTGAAAGAAAAAAACAACAATAATAATAATAATGCCAAAATACAGTTAAGATAACTGTCAGATGGAATAGATGTCATCTTAGCTTTTATAAGGACATAAACTAAGGAGATCTAACATGTCTTCCTTTATGGCCTGATTTCAGTGTCAGGGACAGTTGCAAGGACTGTATGTTAAGGGACACCATGCACGGTGTCTTCTCTGCAGTATTTGAAAAATGTATTTAATTCTTCTAATGGTCGCTGCCTTGTATCATTTGATAAACTGTGAATACATGTAGGCTAAACATAATTTATGAAGTAATTTATTTCAGCAGTAATATTAAAATCCAGGGTAACTCTGGTGCCTGCCTGTGTATATTGCTCTGATATATTCAATATGTCAAAAAGTGGATCTTTAAATATAGGTAGTTAATTTATTTGGTCACCCTTCCATCGTAGTTAGGAAAAATGAAAGAACCTTATGGTTCCTCTTTAGTCTTATTAAAATAAACAACATAAATAGAAGTTATCTAAATTTCCCTTTCTATTTGTATTTTTATTTCTGCCATGTCATGCCAGATTATATTACTGTAAATGAGTAAATACTTCCACGTGCATGGTTTAAAAGACAAGTTTAATGACACAATTTCTTAGTGGTTAGCCCAAATGTGGGACATGAGGGACTTCTGTGTCACAAAGTGCCACAAACTGTCTGCCTTGGTTTGGCTTGGTTCCTTAATTTCATTATGCTTAAAAAAAGAATAATCCTAATTCTTCAGTTTGCCATTTTGGAAAGATACATTCAAAAGGGCATCAGAGTTGTGATGAGGCTTCTTTGTCTTTATTGGCTAATTCACTGTAATTACAGTACTTGGCAGAGGTTGCCTCCTGCTGTTCCAGTTGCTCACTGAACTGCCTTTAAGGTGAGGACTTTCTCTTTTCAAACTACACAGGAAACCCTGAGTTTTACCTTAAAATAGATACGATCTATAATCAGTGTGAGCCTGTGTCAGGGAAAGAATTCCAAAATATGCCTGGTCCAGTACCACAATATCTCTTGCAGTGGGAGGGGATGAGTTTATGTATTTAGGTAAAATACACAGATGATATGTAGTAAAACTTGTTTTGCATTTTCAGACAACATCATTTTACTGGAATGAAGACAGGCTTACATAACTCAAACAGAATATTCTTTCTGAACATGCCAAAGTATGTCGGTGTTTTTAATATGTTAATGAGTGTAATGCACAAACATCTGCTTAACTGACAACAGTATCTTTTCTATGAAAAGGTAAATTGCAAACTCCCACAGACTTTACTGATGCGGCCTGAAGAACTTGAGAATATTTGGCTTTGTTGGAAAGCAAATGTAATGAGGATTACAGGAAAAAACAAATAATCCAGTGATTCTCTGTGAAGGAGTTGGGAAACTATCCTGCTGTTCAATACTGACCAAAGCAGGTAACCAGATATAGGTTTTCTTTTAGGCAAAGAAAGAGCATAAAAATAGTTAAATCTGACACCAGTTATTTGCTTTTCATTTACTTGCCAAGATCAGTTTCCCTGAATTAAGCAGAATGAGAAGAAAGAGAGCTTGCCTTCCTATGGCAGTAAATTCCTCTCAACTGCAATACCACCGAGAGGTCCCAAAAGGTTGTGCTTTACTTAGGACAGCACTTGCAGTTGTTCTTGTGTCTGAAATTCTTGTGCTGTCTTCTGGTCCTGCCTTTCTCCCACCACCACAGAACTATGGGGAAAAAAGATGGGGAGTCAAATTCTTTCTCCTAGGTGTTCCTGGGAGTATCCCTGTGTTCTGGGATACTGTGTCAGTGGTGAAGGTGGCAGTGAAACTTCTGTGTTATGGGGCTGGCTAAGGGACTGGTGAGTCCACCAGCCTGTTGAGGAAATATCTGGTTTCAGCAGGTGGACTAATATCTCCCTCCAATACTCATTCTAAAATCTTAATTTTTTCAATTTTTTTAATGCATTGGTAATATTTTCTCTGCTCTGAGAGAAATGGATATGCTTTAAAGGAGTTGAAATAACCCAGTCTAGGGATGGTGTCTGGCTCATACCTGTTCTTGGGCATTTGTCTGAGTTGTTTTTAAGTAAGGATCGTCATCTAAATACACATGAGGTTGGTTAAATACAAAAACAGGTATACTTTTAGGTGTACTTTTACAAAGCAGTCTAAAGCTTTCCAAATGCTGTGGCTGGCCAGGGAGGTAACTGAAGGTACCTGTGCTTTTGGTTCCTGGAGCCTTACCAGAAAGTAGTCCTAGACAAGTACAGCAATCACCAATTACTTACATGGAAGAAAAAATGCTAAAATTCAGTAGCTAGGATCGTGGGTGATATTTAATTGTATAAGAACATTTCAGTTTGAGTAGTTCTAGCACCATCTATAATTTTCTTAAAGATTTATGTGCAATTTATTCTGCCGTAAGATTAACAACACAGTAAGGCACAACCCTGCTTTGCAGGATTGCTGTCTGAGCTGTACTGAATCTAATCTGAGCTCATGTTCTCATTCAAGATACTATTCAGTAGCAAGCTACAAGGCCACTGTAGCTATTTACACTTCAGTAGCACCTGGTGGTTTAGTTACACCGAGAGATGTCCAGGTAATTAAATGTACAATTACTGTGCAATATATAAACCATGTGGTTGTGTGTACAGAAATCTGCTACTGCAGTTTTGCCATTCTGACAGGAAAATGCTGTCATAATTGAAGTTTGGAGAACATTCAGTGTCGAGACTTCTCCAGGGTGTTTGCCAAGATAGGCATGAATATTTCTCTGGATCAGGTGTAAGGTGTGACTTTCAGGGTAGGTGTAACAAACAGTGCTGCTCATGGCTCAAACTTGCAGGGAAAGCAGCTCCTGGAATAGAATCTGAAGCTGTGTCTGCTTTTTTCTTTCTTTTCTCCTAAATTTTATAATAATGGGGAGTGAAGTATTCCATATTAGGCTTTCCAAACTTCTTTAGTAATACTGCAAGGTGATTGCACTAGAGAAACAAGTCTTATTACTCCATGGCTTTTGGGTTTTCTTTCTAGGGTAAGAGAGGGCAAAAGAGAGCACAAAACATTTACTTTATGAGCATGAGGGAAGTGCATGGAGATTTTGTTGTTGTTTTTCATTAACTCTGATTGGTTTCTGAGTGTTCAGTGGAGGACTGTTCCTCGATAGACTCACTGAAAGACCATTCACCATTCAGGGCTTTCTTCTTTTTTGAACACAAATAAGAGCACAGTAACCAGTGAAGCAAAAAACACAGATTTGCTGGCTGAACTGGCTTAAAATGAAAAAAATGAATCTGAATCTAGGGCACAGCCCACGGAATCTGCTGCTCTAGTGGGGCTCTTATTACAGCACATTTCAACTCCTTTCTTAATTAAAACAAAATGTCTAGTCTTGTTGGGATCTCAGGAAGAGTTTGTGTCAGAGGCTTGCTCTCTGAGTTTCCTTCTCTTCCTCTCATGCATCCCCCAGTTTCGACCTAGCTGATAGTTCTCACTTGTGTGTTGTGTCCTGTGCCCTGTAAACTCCTCTCTGTTGAGGAGAGAAGCCACAATGCCTCCCATTTTGGCAAGAAATCTGAGGTGACTCTGTGCAGTCTGGCTCTGGAGAGAGTGGTACCTACCTCTGCTGCCCAACCACAACTTTTCAATAGAAAACATATTTTCATATTTGAACTGAGACATTAAATAGATTCTATCCATTCCCCAAATCTGTATGTTTCCTTCTTGTTACTATTTTGAATGACAGATGAATTGTTCAAAGATCTGCAGCTAACTATGGTTTAATTTATTAAAAAAGTAAAGAAAAAAATGTAGAATGCCTAGTGTTACATCTCAGAAGAAGAAAGGGAGAAATTTTCATATATGTTTTCATTCTTTTTGTAATGTACTTGTGTATATTTCTCCTATGGGTGGTATTACAAGATTTTATTATCAATTCTACTGTGTCAGATAGGAGTTAACACCATCATAACACTTCATCCATGATGACTCCTGTTGAATCTTTTTAATTGTCCACATACCATGCTCCTGTTCTATTTCTTCCATTCCTAAGCTGCAGTGCAAAACAGTCATTTTTTGTAGCCAGTAGAGAAGGCCAAATGGGAAATATGGATTGGATGGCCTTTTGTTAATATATTCTTTTCTTTTTTGGTGAGAGTCAGATTTTATAAGCAAAGGAGCTCAGATTAGACTAGAGAGGCATTTTTCAGAGCTAATCAAATTTTTAAGGCAGTAAATAGTTTTGGCTTCAGGATAATTATTGCAATTACATTAGTTTTTTAGTATAATTTATTATAATTTTTCAAGTTCATAGGATAGAGTTACTGCAGAGCTAGTGAGCTGTTTTAGCAAGCACAATGCAGGCAAAACACAGAACAGCTTGGATTGGAAGGGACCATTCCTCTTTGTCCTGTCACTCCATGAGGGTAAAACGTCCCTCCTCAGCTTTCTTGTAGCTGCCTTTAGGTATTGGAAGGTGCTATAAGGTCTCCCTGGAGTCTTCTCCAGGCTGGATAACCTCAGCTCTCTCCACTTGCCTTCCTGGAAGAGGTGCTCCAGCCCTCCAGTCAAACTTGACTTCCTCTGGCCTTGGAACAGCAGGTTCACATCCTTGTTTTCTGTTGGGGACCGCAGAGCTGGAACCTCATATTATCAGGAAACAAATTTTCTTTCTTAGAATACATCAGTTGCCAAGCACAGGTATGGTACAGCTTGTTTCTTCATAATATACAGCACTTCAGAGAGGATCTTCACCTGCCTGCTGCTCTTGCTACCTGCCAGATTATCGTTCTCTTTCTCACAGATTTTGAGCAAAATATTCTTTAAGAACCTGCTCTCATTTTGCTTGTGTCTCTGTACAGGAGGATTTATGGTAGGTCTTTTGAGTATTGATACTGGATTTTGAAGATAAGCTGCCCTTTTTTTGGCAAAGAAATAGAGCTAGCAGAATCTCCTAGAAGGATGAGAAGAATTGGAGCAGCAAGGATCTCTTCAGCTTCCTGCTCTCCTGTGTCTGCCAGCTCAGCCTGCCCACATTAATAATCTTCATTGCTCCACAGCAGTTAGGTTACAGCAGAGATTAAATATAATTTCCTATAGCTGAATTAACTTTCTAGATGTAGGTGGTATAAAACAGGTACATCAGTGTACCTACTGCCTCTCTGGCTTTAATTATTTCAGAAATGCTATCTATTCTGAATTCATAATAACTGTGGCTATTTCCTGACTTAGAAGTTTAGGATCAGACTAGTAGCAAGGCTCTGTAGAGCCTGACTTTCTAATTGAAGTGAGCTGTTTTAATTCTGGTTTTCAAACACCACTTTAGGATATCTCCCTTTGCTAGCTCTGGTTTTCTTCAGTAGGTATTGCATAGTCCAGTATGGAAAGACAGTGTGTGGGTTAATACTGCTCCAGATCAATGAGCAAAGGAAGGGATTTTTCTCCTCCTTTTCCATTAGAAGTAAACACACCGTAAACCCAAACCCACTCTTTGTGTACAGCCACGATTCTGCCCCTGTCATGGCTTCAAATCCTTCCCTGATCCCCATGCTTCCCGTCACCAAAAATAAGCATTAGCAATGTCTCCCAGGATAGAAACTGGGATGGCTGTTAGTGTGATCTATCTTAGTTCCAGAATTTCTTTGCTCTTCTGTAGGCATCTCAAAATCACAGAATCACAGAATGAGCTGAGTTGGAAGGGGACCTACAAGGATCATGCAGTCCAACTCCTGGCCTTGCACAGGACGAGTCCCAAGATCACACCATGGGCCTGAGAACATTGTCCAAACACTTCTTGGTGCTGTGACCACTGCCCCAGGGAGCCTGTTCAGTGCCCAACCACCCTCTGGGTGAAGAACTTTTCCCTGATATCCAACCTAAGCCTTCCCCAACACAACTTCTGGCCATTCCCTTGGCTCCTGTCACTGTCTCCACAGAGGTCAGTGTGTGGCCTCAGAGCCAGGCAGCAGCACAGTGATCTGTGGGGAGAGCACCAGGAGCACAGGCAGCTGCTAATTTGAGCAATCCCAGAAACCTGGGGATGCAGTGATTCTTGAGGAAGGGACCTCCAGCTGGCCTGCAACTTAAGCAAGCTGACAAAGTCTGTTGATTTAAATACTGGTGTGATTGACAGCATCTCTGCTGAAATCCACTTCAGGACTAGTTGTGTTGCCTTCCTGATGTATTTGTACTGAAGGGTGTCTGGTCTTGGCTGTCTCAGACTTTTTTATGTCACAATGTGCTCAACTGTAAATCCAAATGGTCTCCCTATTTTTGTTGCTGTTAGCCATTTGCATAAACATGCTGAGTCTTTAAATTCTGGGCAAGACTATAAAACATGCAAACTCCTATACATGTATACTGCATCTATTGATTTCACTGTCTCTTCATTTTCTCCGTGGCATATTAGAATCTGATTTTCATGTCAGTCGCTTAAAAAATTACAAATCAACAAAAAGCAATTCTTCTGGAAGCATTTTGAAGGCTTTATATGGACATATTTTTAAGATGAAAAAAGCACAGCAGTAAGAGTCATTATTTTACTTTGGTGTGCTGACTAATGCTGTCAAAAATACAATGTTGAGAAACAAGACATGCCCAGTGGAAATGCACGGATATGAGAAAACCAGAAAGAATTTATAGATACAAGTCATCAATAAACCTGACAGACAATATCAGTGCTTCCTTTAGCTGATTACAAGCTAGAAACACAGCCATGCTTTACAGACTCTACATTCTATTATAGAACTTCACACTGCTGTGAGGAAGAGGGGTTTTTTTGTATTATCTCTGGATAATATTTTGCAGAAGTCCTGCAGTGTCCCCACCCAGTTCTCTGGGCTGGCACAGCTGCCTGGCTGGAGCCCAGGCAGGGCTCAGCGCTCGCCTCTGCCCTCGGCACACCTGGGGCACTCCTGATGTGGGGACTGCACAGGGCCAGCAGCCCCCCAGCTGCTGGGGGGGCAGGCACACTGGGGAGCACTGTAAAGGGGGGCACACCTGGGATGCTTTGCTTTCCTCCAGGACAGGAAACTGGGACGTTCCTGCATCACCTGTCAGCTGATGAGGATTTGATAGATGTTTTAGGACAATGTCAAAAAAAAAAAAAAAAGGCAACACGTTGTCCAGTAATAGTTTAGAAAGAAAAATAGGACAAATTTGGATTTAAAGAAAATGCATGCTAGCTTAGCATATGTGCAAATATTTCTTATTTAAATCAGATGGCATCTTTTAAAAACAATATAAGGTTTTCATAGACTTAAGAGATAGTTCATCTTCTAGGTCAATTTTTTTTCTTCATTTTCAGAAAGCTAACAAATGTTTTGGCCATCATTTTTATCTATGTAATTTTCAGCTTCAGGAACTAATTCCATATAGGGACTTTTTTTGTGTGTGTGTGTGTGTATACATACATTAGGTTCTTTCATGTAAAGATAAGGCTTTTATGTAAAAAACAACTAAATTTTACCCCAGTTTCATCAATAACAAGCAATAATTCCTTCCACTGTAACTGGCAGGCAGCGAGTACAATGGGTACAGGTTCTGTTTTCAGAAAGGGAGCATGTGTAAGGTCATGCAGATAAACACACAAAACATAGAGCACTCCTTAGCTTGTTTTTCTCTTCCTGTTGCTTCTCTTTGCAGCCATTCCAAACACCTTTGATTGGCTGTGCATCATTACCAGGCATACCTCAGCTGAGAGTTTATTAAAACCAGGTATTTTCTATTCATGAATGTGTCTCTGATTCTAGTTTATAAAGTCTCCTTTATTAAAACTTACTCTCACTTGGCATTTCTTTTAATTATCTGAGAGAAAACAAACAAACATTTTTTTCCTTTTAATTTTTCTTTTGCAAAGGCTAAAACATTGAATTCTAGCTAGCTGGACTTTGATGTCTTTCTTCCTACTGCAGCCTTTTGTCTTCATAGAAATGCGGTCTCCCTAAAGTTACCTTCATATGAAGACTGTTGTACATCTGCAGATCTTTATTTTTCTTTAGTAGAAAATGATGCTGCCTTGGAAATGGGTTTTGAATGGATTTTTAAATTCCCTCTGCCTCCAAATGTGGCATTACTTCACTCTATCATTTAAGCTCTTTTTATAAATATTTTCTCTTACTGTTTTGTATTAATCTGCATAAAGGAACCCAAACCTTTTTATTTGCAATGACAGAAGATGTGCTCCACCTGAACATCTCCCAGCTAAATAATTTCTAATTCTCTTTATAGATGTGTTTGGAAGATAGTGACTTATATTGAATCATAGACTATCTTGAATTGTAAAGGACCCACTTATATAATTTAAATTATTAATTTAATATAGAGGACCAGGATAAAAATGTATGGAAATGACCTTATTTACCAAAATTTTTCCAACTGCACCAGTAGTGTAGGTTGGTTTTTTATGCATATTTAGGGCATATATCTGGAGAAGATGGGGTGGGGGAGAAAGGACCTCTGAGAAGAGCAGCTGCTTCTTGTGAAAATTATGTATCTTTAAGGTGACCAAAGTGCAGTGAATGAAGTGCAAATTGATTTGGATCTGATCACAGTCTGGCTCTGTTCCTTTCCCAACCTAGGCTGTTTCCTTTATGTGTATAATACTCACCATAACCTCTTATTTAACATTCTTGCTTGTATTACAGTGCAAATTATCCCATTTGTGCCTAGCTAGTTTCTTCTTGAAGTTTATTCTCAATTGTGTTGTTTCTCTGAGTTTGAAGCAGATTCTTAGCTCTATCAGTTAATTTGTGATGCAAATTGACTTCTATTGAGATAAATATAAGCTGCTAGTTCCCATCCTCCTGAAAACTCCCTTGACTTTTCCCTTCTCCAACTGTTGTGTACTTTGAAATGATTTACCTGTCATGTTTCAAACTATTGACATTGTGAAGTAGTTGTTACTATTCACTGCAAAAATTACTGAATATTTGAACATGTGCAAAAAGATGAAGGGCCCTTTAGGATGAAAATCTCTATACTCCAGTGATTATACCAACTGATGAAACTCTCAACTACATATGGTTCTTTTTTCTTCAAAACAAGAAATAAATAAAAACATTAAAACTTTCAGATGTGTTTCAAACATCTGATGTTGTTTTTTGAAATAAAACAGTAGACATCTACCTCAATAAGGTTTTAAACAATCTTTCATCTTCAGTACTTTGTTAGATTATGCCCTCAGGAATCAATTATTGTAATTATGACCCAGAGGAAATATTTTTGAACAATAAGATTTTTTTCCATGCTAATAGCACAGTAGATGTAATACTGAATTGATGATTGTTTAAAAGCTTTCTGCCAGTATGAGGTAGAATGATCCAGCACCTTTGAAACAAGATGCTAACTTTGGGTTGAATCAAGAACTGTAATAAATGAGAAATAAATTCTTAGGAAACATGTTGAAAATTAGGAGGTTGAAGATGAAAAGAGCAAAATTATTAATGAGAGAGTTTCTTTCATTACACAACAATAGCTGCCATTTGTGCTGTTGGGAGATCTGTGGTTAAAATCAAAGGATCTGTGTTCTCTCAGCACTGTTCTCTTGTCACCTTTTACTTTAATGGCAGTGAAAAGATGTCATGGGGTCAGTTTCATAAGCAGAAAATGCAGTGTTTTGTTAATGCTCAGGGTAGTTTGATCAATGTTGTCAACACCACAGCCATAATAATCATTCTGTATTCTAGAATTCATATTGGACAAAGACTGCAGAGCAGTGGCATTTTCAAATTTGTTTACGTCTTTTTCTCTATTTTTAAAGAGGAGCAAAGTGCATGAATTTCCCCATCAGTTTTTCTACGTGAGACAAATAAATGGTAGAATAACCTATTAACAGACATGACATTTCCATGAGTTCACTTATCAGGTCAAAGTTAGATGTCTCAGAGACATGTTATTATTTTAATAGAGACCACATGTCTAAGTGTTTATCTTCAGTCCTTGTAGTACAGGAATCCAAAATGGAGTCATCATAGTGACCTCTTCTGGTCTTAAAATCATGTGTAATATCTCCAAATTGTGGTAATGGAACTGTCTTTCACAGATGGTCTCTGTCATGGGGGGGGGCATCCAGTGTTTTGGGTTTCAGCTGCCTCTGATTTTCCTTGTTTGGGCTTCCTATTTTTCAGCTCAGAATCAGGTTTAAGCCTAGCAGTACAGGGAAATATCCAAACATATTTATTTATCTGATATTTTTGCCTTAATAACTAGAAAACTTTGTTTCAAAAATAGTTATTTTTTGTCCTAGTGTGAGACTGGAAACACTTGGAGTGTGGTTTTAGTAGAAATGTTGTTTGTTTTAGTAGAAATGTTTTTGTTTTTAATTCAGAATTTTGGGATTTATTAGCTCACTTTTTCCCATTTTATCGTGACGGAACAATCTGAAACACAATAGTGACAGTGCCTATCACCTGTACATAAATAATGGAAACAAAATACGAGCTTGATGACTTCTTCCCTCAGACATGATATATACGTCTTAATTTCACGCAGCAGAATGTATATTTAATATCAAAATGCAGGAGGTGAAAAGCTGGTGCATAACCTTGGTGGTGTTTTATATGCTCTTGGAAAAGTCTGATTGTTTTATGTATTTTGAGCTATGGCTATTTTTCTGTGTTATATCTGCCGTGAATGTCTTGCTTTGTAACACATACAAAGGTCAGGTGGTGCTACACAATTTATATGTGACTGTTCACAAAGTCAGAAACAACTTATTTGAATACAGCAGTACAAATGAAGTTGATGTCCTTGATGAGATTTAATTGTGTCAGGGCTTCAGCTTTCCTAACTTGATCCTGGCTGCTCAGACAATTTCTCTGTATCCCTCCCAGGCTTCCTGTCCCTGCTTCTGCCCCTCTGTGGGCTTCCCTTTAGTGTTTGAGTTTGTCCAGGAGCTCCTTGTCCATCCACGCAGGCCTGGTGGTGGTTTTGCCTTTCTCTTTTTGGATACATCACTCCTATTTTTAATGTAATGAAAGTTGTCAGCATGATATTCCATTTATAGGAAAAGGATAGTTTGGAACTACAGCACAAAATAAAACTGCATTTAACTTTACAGATCTAGAAACATTTCCAATGGTTTTTATATAAAAGGAAAAAGAGGAGTGATTAAAAAGGAGTGATCCTTGGATATTAACCATCTTTTTGGAACCCTCTTCCCTCCTGGACCTTATCCCATGACACTCCACCAAGCTAATTGCTGGAGAGGCCAAAGTCTGCTCCCCTGAAGTCTGGGGTAGTGAGCTTGCTGTGCACCCTTTTCACTGTCCTAACACTTCACCATTCCACCATGTCATGGTCGCTCCAGCCAAGGCTGCCCTGGAGCTTCACATTCCCCACCAGCCCCTCCTTGTTGGCGAGAACAAGGTCCCCATAAATTGATTTGGGTAATAATTAGAGAGCAGTGTGGGGGAAGATACAGAAGTGACTGAAAAGGGAAGAAGAGAGTTGGAAAAAATTAAAGTTAGAAAACAGAAGATAAGCAGCAAATTGTGTTTTCATCTCAAAATATAATTTCATCTCAGTGTTTTTAACCATACTGACAGTTAATTGAAGGAGTATCTAAAAAACATTAACCTGAAAAGGTAAAAAAGATGATGTCAAGCATAGTGGTTATAATTACTGGAATAACCCTTTGATAGACAGGTCTAAAATTAAAGTTTGTCTTATTTATTTAGGTTTTAATAGAATGTTTGTCCCATGTCTGTTATTAGAGATTAGAAAACATTATTGACCTTTCTTCCACAAGAAAACTGATAGCAGCAATCTCCTGCAAGGGGAAGTCAGACTCCTTTAAACCCGATGATTAACCTTGTCCTATTTCTGCTGGTGTAGTGGGTAACACTGTCAGGTGTTTGGATGCTTTTCCTGTATTCAACATCTTTTAATGACTTGAGGAGAGAATTGAGGACATCGGTGTAGAATAGAAAAGAAAGAAGACCACTAATATTCTTATTTTCCTGTAAGCCTATGGTACATCTTGAGCAATATGCTGTGCTGGGTAAACATTACATTTAAGACTACATTTGCAAAAATCCTTTTTCCTTTCATATAAAAACCATTGGAGATGTCTCTAGATCTGTAAAGTTAAATGTAGTTTTACTTTGTGCTGTAGTTCCAAACTATCCTTTTCCTATAAATGGAATATCATATTGACAACTTTCATTACATTAAAAATATTTAAGGCTTCTACTGTACTGTAGGAGGTGTAGAGAGACTGATTTGCTGCTCACTTCTATTAATGGTAATTTAAGAATGACCAAATGAGGCCAATAAAAACTTTCAAAAGAAGAAAGCTGTAAATAAGATAATTAATCTCCAAGATACCAGTTTCACAGAGATTTCACTATGATAGTTTGGTAATGTAATCTAGGACATGGATGTCCAGAATATTGTAGCAATAATTTAAGAGCCAGTTCCTGAACTGTTCCTGTTAGCACATACAGAAGATCAGTGGGAGTACTTAGCAAAGATATCACCACTAAAGAGTGAGCTGGAACCTCAGTTTTTGTGCAGTTGTGGAAGAGCAGTCAGGTCAAGGGATACTGATCAGATTTTGCCAGTTAAGGACCTTGCCTGGAATATTTTCCTAGTAGAATTATAGCTTCTATTCGCTCTGTAGGCTGTGTAATAACAGTTCACCTAACCATATCTAACCTAGCTTTAAATTAGCTTAGGCATTTCTAGTTTTATTTCCACACCAGCATGAAATTCATACAAAGACTGCAAAACCCACTTAAGTTGCTGCTAAAACCCTAGCAAGTACAGTTCTGTGGATGTAGTAAATACAATGCAATTATTGTAAACAGGACTGCTATATTAACTGCTCATATTAATGAAATTTTATGTTCCTTTCGGCATTATGCTAATAAATGGAGGTTAAATAGGAGAATATCAGTGTTGTGTTAAAGTATTTGATTGTCTTAAGCACGTTAGGTTTCTTCTGAAAAACTTGTCTTTTACCACATCTTGGAGCAGTGGGGTTTGTCTGTCTTACACCTCTTGTGGTGAACTCAAGACTGTTGGGGGGTTTGAAGACAGGAATTCTGATCTGGCTTCATTTTAGGCCTCTTGTGTTCACATTTTACCTCAGTCAAGCTCACAGTCAGAAAGCATAGAAAGCAGTAGCATACCAAATTCAAAGTGAGGATTTTTTAATCCAATTGATTTTATATTGCTCATAAGATTCTGACCACCCAAACCAAGGTTTATTCTGTGGGTTTTGTTCTTGTCAGATTTCTCTGAGCACCAGAGGAATTATCTAGGCAGCTTATGAAAAAGGCTAATAGTGGTATCTATTTGTTATGATGTTTAACACTTCAAGGAAGGGGTCCTGATTCAGCAGGGCCTTTAACCTGAGTCTAACCTAAAAATTCAGAGTGACTGTTGGTGTGTTTAATTTCTTTGCTGAATTGGGACTGAAACTTTCTTTGCCCATTGTTAACATGCCCTGTTCTTGCTGACTCAAGTGAGCCCCTCATGCTTGTCTCCAAGGGCAGATGGCTGGTGAGGCCTAAATTCCAGCCCACAGAGAAAATCTGGACTGAATGTGATGACTGTATCAATCTACAGTGTAATTATCGTGCAAGCTCTCTTTACCATGCATTGGCATTTCTTGGTATCAAAAGATAATACTGGGAGAATTTACTGAACTTTTTTATTGTACCATGGATTAAATTATAATGTCAGTGCTACTCTTGTAGTTCATGAGTTAGACATTTTCAAAACTGTGTAACATCTCCAATTTCTAAGAAAAAAAGGAAGAAAATTAGCAGTAGTAGTATAATTATGGCGTGTCTGTGCTTTTCCTTTGAATATTTATTCTGCAATATTAAACTGATATTGTCTAATACAAATCATAGGCATACTTGCAGATGTTAATGCTTGATATTTTATATTTTGGAGTTCTGCTTACTCTGCTGTAGAGAAATTTTTATATTAAAATACAGCATCTTTACCAAGTAATTTGAAGTTTGTGACCTAATGGTACTTGGATAATGGTGGAAGAAAGAACCTTGAAGAGGTCTTTATTAGATATCCCATCAGAGACATATAATAATATAAAATATAATAATATTTTGCCATGACATCTGGAGGGTGTTCTGGGAGGAACAAACAAATATTCCTCTCTTTCTAAAGGATTCCATTTGGCTACTGAGCTGGTCAGCCTGTCAGGTGCATCAGCAGGAAGTGATGCTTCTGCTCTCTGCCATCAAGGAAAATAAGCTGCGTGTCCCTGCTTGCCTGCCATCTCTTCTGTCTGCTCAGCCCTTACTGCCTCTCCTTTTGTCTTCCTCTGTCCATCTTCCTTCCACCTCCTGGCCTTCTTGCTCATTTTTTCCTGGGCATTCCCACCTCGTTTTTCTCCTCAGCCCTCTGTGCCACTGCTCTGTGCAGTTTAAACTGTCCATACAAACATTCACGTTCTCTCTTTTATGTCCATCCACTATGTAACACCATCAGGTGTAGCAGGTCCCCACAAACCTCCTGTCACCTTTTCTAGCTGTTTTTCTTTTAAAAGCTATATAATTTTCCATTGTTGTTTCTGCAGTAAATTAGTATTGTTTGTCAGCAAACCTTTCAATGCAAGTGGCGTTTGTTTGTTGAGGGATTTGTTTGTTTGTTTTAAATATGAATTTATTTTATTTTACTCCTCACCTGGGAAATTTGTCTTATAGCTCAATTCTCTTGATGAAGAATGCTCCATCCCCACTTCTGGGAAGTGACCCAAGTCTAGGGAACTGCACTGTCTTAGAAAAATGCCTCTAATGTTATTTCATAGGTGAAAATATAGTTGCAATTTTACTCAGTGAACTATTTGATTATCAAGAGTATTCAGAATGAATATTTTAATATGAAACTTTAAAATTATCACAAAGAGTAGACAGGGAGCCTGCAGGAGGAAAGCACATAATGTGCAACTGAGATTTAACCTGCAGAGTTGATGGCTTTTGTTCCAACTGAAGGTGCCGCATTTTTTCATTCTCTGCATTTATTCTTGTGCATTAGGGCTTTTTCTGATGTATGGGTAGCAGTGGCCTGATCTTTATGGAAGGGAAGTTTGATAAACCCAATAATGTTACTGTTTAGCTTCAGTAAGAAGTCAGATGGGACCCAGAGATGTTGCCACTAAGATACTTTTGGCACTTGTGTTTCCTCCTATAACTTCACTTATGTCCCTCTCTTCTTTATTCTATACTTTACCATAGAGAAGAGGGTAAGCTGAACTCTGAACAATCTTGTTTTGAATGTCAGTACCTAAGACCTTCTATTTCTCCCAGAAAATGCATTTGATACATCTTGTTTTCCAACAAATATTTCCCTTCATACCCCTATGCAGAAAAAAAAGACAGGAAGATAGTTATAAGAGTTTTTTGATTTATCTCTTTAACATTAGAGATGTGATGGCCTTATAACCATATTACTCTGGCATCTGGAGTCTCCAAAGCTTTTACTCACACTTGCTGCTGACATTGCAGTTGAGGTTCACAAACTCACTCAAAAACCAGCTAACCTCATACATGAGGCATGAATGGAATGACTGCCAGTGCTTCTCTTTTATTTTGCTAAATTACTTCAGCCAAATAAGAAAAAGATGTGTATGCTTCCTGAGCAAATTTTCATTCTGTTAGGTGGCAAAAGTGTGAAATACACAGATTTTCTCAGGCTTTGCCCAAAATGAGTTCTGCCATGTCTTTTGATTCAGTTTCAATATCACATGTTATTGAGTGCTGATCATCCTAACAGTGACATTTTCCTGGAATGTCACCTCCTGAAGATCTGTGGCCAACACCCTTGATTGCACAAACAAAGTTTGCTGACAGTAAAAAGGACTGAGCCTTGATAGCTGAAAAACCTTTATTAGTCAAGTAGACTGAAAGAGAGCTTTTTAACATCGTGTTTAGAAAAAATCACATCAATAAAATCAGCTGTAGTGATGGCTACAGTTGGCAGTTCGCAGTTTTTCATTGAAATTATATTCTGGTGGATAAAGCTGCACAAGAAAAGCTTTTATTTTGGTAAAAAGATATTAAATCGAAATTTAGAATTTTTTAACTTGCCTGAAGGGTTTAATTTTGACAAGATAATTTAAAAAACACCACAATATTGACCTGTTTTAATATCTTCTGCCTTGTATTGTGGGTCAGGTTCTCATATATTTTCTCTGCATGGTGGTCCTGAGGGACTGGAGTGCAACTGGAGGAATTTATTCAGTGTGATACACAATATACTTAACAACTGGTCTAGAGAAAGAAATTAAGAGCTGGGATTGCAGTGAACACTGAACAGGGAAATAGGTTGCAACACTGGAATGGATGTGATCTGAAAAAGATTTTTCCAAGGATTCCACTTTGTCAAAACATTTTACTTGAATTAAAAATGTCTAAACAAAATGTTTTGATACTGACCAACTTAGATTTCGCTCTGTGGAAAAGCAGCTCATTTCATGAGGAAATCAGACTTCCTGGTTTCTCGTATGGTAGCAGTTCTAGCTTTTTCTCAAGTCCAGCCATCACACCTCCTTTAAATATATCCATGAATCTGATGTTTCAGATGGGAGAATTTCTTGGGCTGCTTCTGGAAAGGCGAGCATTCTCCTAGGGGAAGGATTCTCTTATAACAGTGGAATTGGTTCTGAAAGGGTTCTAGAGCACCCATGTTTTGGGAAGGGGGCAGAAAGAGAGGGCATCAAAGTCATCATTTAAGCATTCCTGCTTGCTTTCTTCCCCATTTGAGTGGTCCTGTGCAGCACTGGTGAATCATGACACCAGGAGTGCTCTAACTCAGAAGCATTTTACTAGTGAGCTGCTGGAACAAAGGAAGGCTATATTAAAGTATGCATTGGGGATTTTGGTTATTACAAATTACATTCTTTGAAATCTCATTTAGAACCAGGAACTAAAATGATGTTGGAAGGCTCAAAGGATTAATTCTTCCTGAACAATAGACTGTCACTGATCACTCTGTAAAGCAATTATACTAAATTTAATTATAATACAAGTACGCTGTATGATAGTCATAGTGTGCCCAAAAGAGGGTTTGAAAAGGTGCCTCACAAGCATATGGACTAGCTCTGGGAGCACAGTGGCAAATTACAGATGTTGTAATTGAGTACAACTTAATATCAGGCTTTCTTAATTAAAGGTTTGGGGTTGTATGGGGTGCATTCTGGCTAGCACACTTTCTGGCTGGCTTTTCAACGTCATCAACTTAATGGGACATATGAACTCTTTCCTTTTTATAGATTCTGCTAAAAGCCCTTATGACTTCCAGTGGCATTAATGTACTTAAATCAATTCCGGTATCACTCTAGTGGTGAAACCAGGAGTAATCAAATTGTAGTGGAAGAGCAACTGTTCCACATTCTGGTATTTCAGCTGCAGGGACTGCACATATGTCAATACATCATATGCTGATGATATTTCATAATAATCCTCTCATGAAAACCTAAGGCTCCTACTTCACCATTTCAGTCTCCTCACTTTTCCATCCATCTTCATGTTTGATTTGGACTAGTTATGGAACTATCATTGCCCCTTGAACTATAAAATGAAGCACTACTCCTGTTTCCAGTTCCACCCTGGTGGCAGGCTGGAGCCTAAGGCACTCCCTAAACTGAGGGAGCCACCCAGATCACAGCCTTAACAGAACCAGTCCGAATTTAAAGTGGTGTTAAGATGCTTAGCCAGAATGCTTTTGTGGCAATGACAAAAGCTGTGTAAGTCATACATAAACAAATGAAATGAGTGCCAATGCTTGGGAAGCAGTTCCACAGCTGGAATGGCATGGTGTGCAGTAAGCCTGAGGAGTTTCATGCTCGTGTTATGTTAGGGCAAGTATCCTGGGAGAAAGCTGAAAAGATCTAGAGCATGGATATCAGGAATTATGAGGCAGAAATGGTGGCAGTGAGAGGTAGATCCTGTTGGTTTGTGTTGCAACATATAAGGTGTTCATTATAAAGCAACAAAAAGGGTTTGGACCACAGGTCAGCACAAACAAAATGAGTGTAGATATTTTGAAGTTCCTGAAGGTATTCACAGCAGGCTTCAATTCAGCTTTGCACTTCAGTGGAAAAAGTTAAAAATGGAAAATCTGTGAAGAGCAAGAAAGCATTCTTTTCCTTTTTACCTTATTTCTTTCTTAAGCAGCTACTTTGTTATGTGAGAAGTCTGGTCAAAATAGGAGTCTGATGTTAGTCCTCTTACAATTATTTGGCTTATCAGTGTGATAGCCTGGAACACGTTAATAGTGAGTCTGCTGTGGCAATTTACACCATCATTGAAATGATTATCATATCCTAAGCCGTATCTGCCAGAGATGGGAAGAGTGTCAGTTTATTTTATTGAAGAATATTGAATGTGAAATCTTGTGTGAGCTGTAGCATCAGCACTTTGTCCAGCATCCAATAAGTGACCTTTATGTGCCTGTGAAGAAATCTGTGTTGATATGGTGGGCTGTTGGGAGGATAGGGGTGATGTGCTGGTGGCTGTCATTGTTCAGTGTGATTGCTGGTCTCTTAGTCTTGTGAGACTCCTTAACCAAAAGGTTCTGACATATTGCTGGGGAGCGCATTATGCAAATAAGCCTTGGTTCTCTTTGATTTTCTACGTGCACATGCAGCCTCTGTAATGCTGCCAGACTAACACAGACCGAAGTCCTCATGAAAGTCATTAACATCAGATTTATTCACATTAACAGCCAACTCCTGTTTTGAGAGATCTGATATTCTTTCTCCTAACTGATGCAGTACCGATTCAAGACCAGGAGATTTGGCATAAGGAGGTAGAAGCTTCCCAAAAGAACAAGTAACTACATTTAAAAACTATGAAAACTAGTTAGGAGTATTGAGAAAAATATTTTAAGCCCTGTAAGTTTTTTAAAATTGTAGTTCTCTATAGTGACTGTGACATTTAATACTGAAAGGCAATTTAAACTCAGCCAGATTCTTTTGAGGGATAACTGCACAGGCTTCTTTATGCATACATATATACATATATATCTGTCTACATATATCATGTATATAGTACATATATATTTAATGACAGCTGTGTTTCCTAAAGGAGAGATGAAGAAATGCCATTTTTATGACAGCCCTAGGTGAATGTGGGAAGGGGTATATTTTTACAGGAGTACATTTTAGCTGATTCATTGATGATCTTAGATTTAGCCCATGTTGCTCAGCAGGGTGAAGGAAAAGTCACCCACTGGAGGAGCTGTCTCTAAAGGACCTCCTGAAGAGTCGTATCTTGTCACTCTTGGGATGCAGGGTCTGTGACCTGGGTACCCAAACCATCTTTCTAGGCAGGCTTTTCAATATGTTCTGGATGAGAAACAGTCAAATATTTTTCCCTTCTGGGAATTCTAAAAGTGAGTGTGTACTTGTGCTGGTACCAGCCTGACAGCCCTCAGTGTAGGAGGCCTTCTTCTGCTTCTGAGCGATGAACAGATGTAGTTTTTTATGGTCTGAGCTGCCAGTTCTGGAAGGACCTCAGCTACTGGGGTTTCTTCCCAGTCCTTGACCATGACAATTTTGTAGGTCCCTCAGAGCACAGATTCTCAGCTGTCACCTTGGCAGTGCTAATTAGCAGCATTTTAGTAGCATCTCCTGGGCTGATGTGATAATTGTATTTGTCACCCATTCACTCATCCCTCCTCACAGCTGCTGCAGTTTGAAGTCTGCAGTGAAGCTCATTGTCAGTCCCTAATGCAGGCCCTGAGAGCTCAGGAATGGGCACATTTTCACTGAGTACCACGAGCTCCTGAGCTGATGGACAGCCAGCAGACTGTAGGGCCTTTGAGCCATCAGTGCTTGTCCCAGGCCTGCTTCAAAGCACCTGGGAACATTTTGCCATGGAGATGTGGACAAACGACAGAATCATTAACACACTGGTAATTTTGTTTCCTTAAATTTGATTTGTGAGCAAAGTCTGTAGCCTTCAGACATTCTGGGATCTATAAGGCAATTCTATGAGTTACAAAAAAAATGCACATTGCCTGGACCACTTTTAAAGGCCTGGTGGACTTAATGGAAACAGAAATACTGGAAATTCAGCGATTGCTGCAAATTCCCCTTAACTTTATGAAAAGTTGCAGGCATCACTTACAAACAAATTATTTTACTGTAGACCTAGTGAGAGTAAGGGGATTACTGCAGGCTCATAGTTTCTACTTTGTATGTACCACCTTCTGCTTATGCAAAGGAAAGGATTTACGAAGAGTTTCCAACAAATACAATGGAGGGTGTTATAATTTTTTTCTAATAAATGAAAGTGCTTTTTCTTTCCCAAGAAACATTAAATAATTCTGCATTTTACTGTGCTTATAGTAGGCAAAATTTTTTTACCATTTCCTAAGTATATATTATCTAAATGTATGCAATTTCTATTGGTGACATTTGCTTTCATTGTTCATTGTTCATCAGTTTCTGCATTTTAGTGCTGAAATGCAGTGTTGAAGATTTTTAGGGCAACTTTTCTAAGATAATTTTAAAATATAGGCTTAATAATGCATTCAAACATTGCCTCTCCTAATGGGCTGATTTTTGGCCAGTCTCTGTAATTTGGATTGGCTTTTTCTGTGATTTTTACTTCTTTTCTCCTTTCAAAAAATTCATGGAAGAACTAAGAAAGATGTAAGAGGAAAAAGGGTGACTAGAGATATCAGATTGCTTCTATATGAGGAGACATACAGGCCACAATTTTTTGGCTCAGTAAGCAGACAAAAGGAGGGAGTGTGTCTAGGTGCTTAGGAAATAAAGAGATTAAAAGATGAAATGGGAACAATTATTCATTTTTTCTTATAATGGAAACCTAGATGATACTTAATAAAATGAACTGGTAGGCGGCTTACTTACAACCTATAAGAGGAAGTACATTTTCAGAGACTGCCTGCTTATATTTTGAAATTCATTGCCCCACAATGTGTGGAAGAGAAGTTTAAATGGACTTGGAAGACCTTAGGAAAATGAATGCCTGATGGGTCCACTGAGGAAATAGTCTTTATATTGCATTAAGGAGATATTTCTCACACTTTGAATTTCATGAGAGAGAATACTGATTTTTTCTTTAAATGTATAAATGGCTGGATAACAATCACCATAGCAACGGAAAGAATATCAGGTTAAGGCAGTAAGAAAGGGATTTAATGAATGTAACGCGTGTGGTTTTTTTCTCCTCAGGTATGTTTGTGGTCATTCTTTGCCGTATTTCTGCATCCATATTTCTCCGAGGGCATTGCCCATTTTACTCGTAATTCTGTGTACAAATGCTCTGCTGTTCATTGTTGAAAAACCACCTGCCCTGCAGTGACCAGGAGCCATTTAGAGTGCAGGAATAAATCCTGTAAAGTTTTAAGGTAGGGTGATCTTCAAATGAGGCCTAACCACCAGGTCATTCCCAGAGAGCTTCTGCCTTTCCCTCAGCAGAGATTCTGCTGCTTATCTCTGGCCCTCCATGGGCCCAAAGTGCTTCTCTCCTTCCACTGAGAAGCTTGGACCACGCATAAATCATGTCTTGTTTTCTAATCTGATCGGCTTTGACCTTTCTAGAAGCTTTTCTCAAGACTTGGAAAACAACAACGGATCAGGTGCAATATTAAATAAGCTCTGTAGTAATTACATAAACCTACTAAATTATTGAATCCTCCTAAACAAATGATGTAGGGCACTCTAATAAAGAGATCAGTGTTTATTTTTAAAGCTGCAGTAAGGAACCTGAAAGGAGAGCCTTTAAGCATTACTGTTGGGGTTTTGGGAGTTCCCTTTTTTCTCTTGAGGAATTTTCTCCCATATATGTTAGCGAGACAACAAATTGCTGGGTATTTGGGAGAAACAAAAGAACTGGCCATGGAGGGGAGGAGCTGACTTTGGGCTACTGCCTTCACCTGGGTGTGTGCCCGGGACTTGGGACTTGGGTGTGGAGATGGGGAGAGACCACTCTCATCAGCACTGCGGGTTTTCCTGCCGTTTTTTCCTCTCTGCTGGAGAAACCCCGGGATCCCAAACCTGTCCTTCCCTGCCTCGCTGGGAGCTGAGCTGCAGACCCTGCTGCCTCAGCCTTCGCTGCTCTGCAGCCCTGCCCGTCCTGCCTGCCGAGACCTCCGGGGATTCCTACCACAGCTCCGCAGCTCGATACATCTCGCCTGCCACCCGGAATTTGTGCTCCTACTGCTGCCCCAGCCTGCCTGGACAGGAGAGCCCGGACAGACCCCAGGATCAGCTGCCCAGGGAGGTTTGTGAAGCCTTTCTTCCATCCCTTCCCAGTTCCCAGCCCGCCATCACTGCGTGCTCCCCGAGCTCGCTCCGGAGCGCCCCCTGCAGCCGCGGGGGAACCATCGCACCTGCCCTGCTCACCGGGAGCCGCCAGCGCCCCTGCCGGCTGTGACTGGAACTGCACCAAAGGGGAAAGGGCCTGACAGCCGAGAGAGGCTGCACTGGGTTTGTGCTTCTGTTTGCTGTCACCACTGTAGTTATTGTTGTTTGTTTGCCTGTTTATATATCTGTATTTTAGTAAAGAACTGTTATTCCTGTTCTTTACATCTTTGCCTGAAAGCCCCTTAATTTCAAAACTATACTAATTCAGAGAGAAGGGGGTTGCATCCTTCACTTCAAGGGAGGCTCCTGTCTTCCTTAGCAGACATCTGTCTTTTCAAACCAAGACAATTACACATAGTACAAGCTGTATTTCTTACCTGGTTTTTATTTCTTACCTTTGAGTACTTTGCTGAAATTACCACATCCTTTCTACTGATGGAGTTTTACTGGTATGTGAAACTGGGGAAATGTATTTATTACTGCAATCTTTCCTATATACCCTATGAGCACTATCTGTCACTGTGCAAAATTGCTCAGAAGTTCTGACAGTCCAGTATTTTTTTTTAAAACTAAAAATTCACCTGAATGTTGATTTGAAGCAGGGAAAAATGAAGAAGGGAATAGGTTGTAAGCAAAAGTTTTGTGGACAGTAACATAAAATATTTTTCATGCTTACCACAGCTTCTGCATGAAGACTGTACAAAGATGAGCTAAGCGTAATGTTATATTCCTTGTGAATACTTAGCAACTGGTACATAGTTTATATAAGGTATGATATCTGTGGATCTGGTGTTTGTATATTCTCTGCTAATTGGCTTTGTGAGCAAGCTGATTTTATTTGCCTTACAAAACCTGTTCTATGTATGTAACAAAGCCCAAGGGATAAATATATTTTTGAAAGCTGTTTCAATATAGCTTGTTGTTAATTAAAACCATTAAATGCCTGTCATTAAGAGAAGAAAATTCATGTTTTCCTTAATACTATCTACAGTTCTTCTGTTTCTTGGAGAGGCAATTATCCGTTACCTAACACCAAGTTATGGTTTTTTTACTCAGTGGCTTTTGTTGTAGAGAGGAAAAAATATCTGTGATTTGTTGAAGCCATTTTGTGTCAACTTTCTGTGAGAAGCAAGGATAAATATGAAGTCATATGGTAAAGATCAAAATAAGGGACAGTTCAGTAAAAATGGAACTTTCAAGTTTATTACAAGAATTTTCAGTATTCCATAAATGTGGATGTAGATTCCATTGCTGATAACCAGAGCTGGTCAAAATTCTCTTAAAATCTTTAGCAGGAAATCTTAGTACTTAGGGTTTTTACTGATGTCAAGAGAGAGTACTAACTTGTCTTAACAGCAATTCTGTTAATATATTATTGAAGTTTTTTAATTGTTTTTTTAAGTACCTACATTTAATCTAGGACTTTGACCTCTTTGTGTTTAAGTTTTGACTTTGGTTTATCAATTACATTTATGAATCCATGCCTTTTGAACTAAAGTGCACAGAGGCTATCTTTTTCTCTAGAACATTGTCCTTACTATATCAAGGCCACCAAAACATAATGAGGTAATTAGGTAATTAATACCAATACTTCTTTTTTTCAGTAAATTTCTACATAAAATTGCTCTTGATGTTGTGGAGCTTTTCAAAAGCATCAGAAGTTTGAGAGAATATAGGGTTGAGAACTGGCTTGATAGGTGATACCAAGGAGTGGGTTGAACTTTGCTTTCATTCTGAGATGACTCAGTGCCTTTAACCAGAATCAGAAAGTGAGTTCATGCTGGCCACCAAGATTCAGAAGGTGACAATCACAGCTGGTGAAATTACACTGTGGTCTGTGCCTCAGGAGCCAGGCTAGGAAAAGTTTTGTTGTTAGAACTGCAGATATATGGATGGGTTTCTTGAATGTGAGGCATGAAAAGCATTCAGCTCAGGAAATATCCAAGAAATCCAGTAAGAAATTGCAAAAAAAAGAGCCATTTTGACACAGCCCATTGTAGTGTGCTGATTAATTCCTACTTGCAGAGCTCTCACATAGAAGGACTGGAAAAAATAGGTCCTGACAGCTGTCCAGCTGCACAAGCCTCTCTTGCTCTCCTTCCCCAGTAAAATTCTCAGAACATCATAAAAGGGAGTTATTTGGTTGCTACACTCCATAGAGCAGGACAAGAACCTATAGGAAATCAACATGAATTTGTATTTGTTGTGAGATCCAACTTTTCGATGATGGCTTTGCTTTGTTTACAAACAATCTGCTGAGTTCAATTGCATAAATAATGAGGATAGTTCTGCTCTCAAAAGCAAGTAATTGGCCACAAAAAAAGCATTTGGAAGCTTTGAAAACAATCTGTTCTCTGTGTGAAATGGATTTGTTTCCATTTTACCTACACCTGATGAGTAATGGTGAAGGGAATTGGTTCAATTTTGCCCACAAGCAGCTACTCTTGAGCTACCTGATTTTCAGTAATTTGCCGTAGCATTCAGAGTATCCTTGGAGTCCAGGACATGTTGGGTCTCACTGGACAATGACATTGTCTTTTAAACTGCAGGAAAAAGAAGAGGGGCTTGTTTGTCTTTCAGATAGATAACGGCAGTGGTTTTTAGCCAGTTACTTGTGACATCTGTTGAAGATTTTGTACCTGAATTGGTCTAACTTTTATGATTACTTACCTCATTTTATGTTTAGGCACCTGGTTGTTCGTATCAAAGGGTAATTTACAATGCCCCTGGAAGTGCCTGATTCAGCAGTGTTTTGGGTACTCACAGTTAATTTATTTGACCCTTAAAAGAATTGTGGTGATGCACATGTCTTTTGCTGTAGCAATGCTGCCATCTGATTCAGCAACAGCGTTTGTACACTGTGGCACATTATTTGTATCCTAATACCTTGAAAGGTGACAAAAGTGCAGATGACCAAGGTGGAAGGTTCCCACCTGCTTTTCAAGAGAGAAGCCTGTAAGAGTCTAGTAGAAAATACCTCCAGTTTGTTTTCAACACCTTCTTTGACACATTTTGATTTTATGTCAGGGAAATGAAATACAAAAATTCAGGGACAGAGTAATACTTCCCTGCACTTCATAAAGAAGCCATCAGAGGATAAGATTGTTGTTCATATTGTTTTCATCACTCTCATGATTGCTTCATTTAGTACTACATCTTTCTCAGTGTCTGTGTTGCTGCACTAATAGCATCAGCATGTTGCAGTCACTGCTCCTTCAAAGACTAGTATTAATTGAAGCAATTTATTCTAGAAGAGCTGAAGATGGCCTATTTATACTTTTATATAATGAATTGCAGAATACATTTATCTTGTCATGTCCTTTAGGCTCCTTTTTCTACCAAGTGTGGATTTGCTCCCCTGGCCGTGCATTGCCCAGGAGCAGCACGGTAGAACCCAGGTGTTTTCTGTGTTGCATGAGGGGTCAGAGATGCTCACCAGCTATCACAATATGGAAAGAAGAGCACCCCCGAGCTGGCATCAGTGCTCCTTTATTGCCTGCTAGCAAAATAATATCTCATCCTGCCCCATATCTTGTTTCAGCAAGAAAGATAATTCTCATAATTTATGTCCGTCAACGTAATATTTAATGTGATGTATGTGCAATATAATATATGTGGTGCTCATCCATTCCCAAGAGGTATAAGAAGTCTGATACTGTGTTAATAAAACTTATAGGGTTACAGAAAACTATTGCTTCAATTCTGCATGAAACTTCTCAGTCACAATTCTGCAGAAGGCTGTACCTGAGAATACCTTGACTTCCTTAATATTAGTGGTAGAAGGCATAATGTGTCTAATCTTCATTTTTGTTGTAGAGGTCTATTATATGTAAAATAGTTGGCTTTTAATAGTATAGTCATTACATTTAGTGGAATTGATCTTTGGCTAATGAAAAACATAGGGGAAAATATTTTCTATCACATCAAAATATTTTATATTCTCTGCAAGGAAGGACCATAAAAATAGTGGAGCAAGATACTGCTGAGTTATGATAGGTAGGGTTGAAATTGTTAGCTGCAGTGAATGGCAGAATTTGTAGAGCAAAACCTGAATAAATACACAGACTTCTAGAGAATAAGGATATTAATGCTGAAATAGCTCTACCAATGCCTCTGTCCTCCTAAACTATCCCTACAGTTTTGGGTTAGCTAATTTAGTTTTCCCCCTCTAGGTTCTCCCTATTTATTATGTCTTGTAACTGGCGTGGAGAGGGAGACACTACATCCTAGACTCTAGTTATTCTCTAGATAATAGCAGTTAAATATTGTAATTGATCTTAAACTGCAAAAATATGCTTCTGATACTAATTTGCACTTTATTTCAATGCAGTGTAATTTTTAGTGTTTTGCATTGGTTTTGAGCTGTTTGAATTAATTTGAAATTTTTATTCCAACTTGTGTAAATTCTCCCCTTGTTACTATGCAGCTTCTTACCAAAGTGCATTTTGTTAACACAATTGAAGATTTGTTTTCTTAAATTCTAAATCAGAGTTTTATGGGACTATCTACACGGTGGTGACTCCATTAGTGCTGCTTTTCTCTGTCAGTTGTGAGCCTGTTCCCTCACATGGTTTGAAGGGCATTATGCTGCTTCAAGGGCAGACTTCATGTGGCATCCTAGTCCTAGACATTTGCCATTTGTCTCACTGGCTGCTCAGGCGAGCAGTGGTGTGTATCTGTCCCTTAGATATGTCAGTTCAGGTCAATTGCTCTTTCCTACTCAAATCCTTCCTTCAGCATTCTTGAACTTTCTCTATTTTCTGTTCTAGGTCTATGCTCAATTAACTTTATATAAAGTGTGGCTCTCGGGACCCAGTGGTGTTACATAGGCTTGCGAAGTTAACAGTTTGTAGGCTGGAACCTCAAATTGCTCCTGTGCACTTTTGATGGAATTTCTTTCTGGCAGAGTTCTAGTATTCAGGAATTATGAAGTTCTTTGAAAAGGCTATGCCAATACCTTTTAACTCTGTGGACAATATGCCTCTATACCAGCATTAAAGATAGCAATCTATCCACTCACCTGAGAAATGGCAAACTGAGGGCATCACAGGTTAAACTTTGCATGCTGGGACTTGAATGAAATTGTTCCATTTAGGACAAAACTATCCTAATCACCTTTGGCTGGGATCCAGCGTTATGTGAAAAAATTGTTTGGATCTGATATCTCTGGTGAGTTCAAGAACCATCAGAGTGTTCTTTGATTTCCTTTCTATATGTAGTTCCTCATGTCCTAGATGTGCCCAGCCTTTCCTGTGAGAAATTGTTTGGCTTGGAAATACTGAAAAAAATTCCTGCCCTTTTATCTATTTCTCATTTTACAGTCTGCATTGAGAACGGATAAATGCTTCTAGGAAACAATTTGTATTTCATGTGAAAGGGTCTCTGTAGATTACAAGAAGCTTGCAGCAGTAGTTTTGCTGCCTTATATCTAGTTTTGTTTCTAATTTTCCCATTTCTTAGTTATCATTATCTTAAATATTCACAGTTGCATCTTTAATCCTTTTTGTATGAACTGAATCCTCCATCACAGTAGTTGTCCTGTTGTCCCTTGATACTCTTCCAGCATGCCTAACTCTTGTTAGGTGCTTACTGCAGTGTTAAGACTGTACATTCTTCTCAGCTGTGTTGTGGCTGCTCTGTTCAGCCTGTGCCATGACATGTGGAGTCCAGGACCACACTGGTACTAAGCAGTGCTGTTTTACAAGCTCATCATCATTTGCATCTCACTGTCACCTTGCACAACTTGTTCATTAATTTCTGTGTTTTTTCTTCAGTTGAAGTATCTCTATTTCCCATTTTTCTGTTCCATAAGTGTTGACTTCTACTTATGCAAGATGCATATTATTGTTTCATGTCAGAGTTCTTACCACTCCCATTTATTTTTTCTCACTGTACTAGTCTGACATATTTTCAGTACTCCTCAGTTTTGAGATGTCTTTGCATCTTAGCCATTTTAATATTAGTAATTTCCTACTTCCTGTTCCAAAACAGGAAAAAGCCTATTAAGTCAAGATCTGAATATTGACTTTCTCTAAGCTATAGAGAACTTTTCTCCTAATCTTGTTACATCATTCTTCATTGTTCCATAGAAGCTAATTTGTAAATCATGTGATATTGTCCTTATTCAGGAAACAAATTGTCTTAGGTGAGGGTTCATAAGACCTCATTTGAAATAACACTAAAATTCAGACACAAGCATACTGTCCTCTTCATTTCAGCCACCTATGTACTGAAAAACTGCAGTACTATTGAAAAAGCAGTCAAGTTTTTCCAGAATGACTTGGTAATTTTTAGGTCATAGCACCTCATGCTCATCCCCCTGTGATTCTCTGGAAAAATTTTATTATCATTGATACAGCATGATAAATTTGCAAAAAAAATTGCACTAAAATGGGAAAAATTGGCATTTTTCTACCTGAATATCTTATATTCTTAAAGGCCCATTAAAGCATCAACAGCCATCTATGTCCTTCACTGTCCTGCACACAAAACCAGGGTCCTCTTGGAGAAGCAGCAGTGATGAGGCAGCCCTTCTCTCTCCTCCATTTTTGTAACTTTATGCAGCTTTTCATTATCTCCCTGTCCTTCTCTGACCTTTTATCAAATAGATACAATCCTTATGGTGCCACTTAATGGCAAGCTGAGATTCATGAGCATTGAACAGGATGGCATAAAATTTTCATCCAAAAGACTTGGAGTTTATGGATCAATTGAGACTCGATTCTCAATCCTGTCCTTCATGGTTTTAACATGTTTTGGAGTGTGGCTATGCGTGCACAGGTATTCCAGTCACACTGCAATTATTTGGAAGCAAGATACATTTTTAATACAAACAAATGCAAAATATCCAGCTCTAGATGACTTGCTGGTATTTCACTGCAAACAGCATTGAGTTATGCTGGACCACAGAATGTATCTTAAATCAGTTCATCTGGTGATCTTGTCCAGTATCTTATCCCTATATTGACTATAAGTTTGTGTTTTCGAGTAGAAATCTTAGAATATTCCTAATAGTTATGTTGCTTGTGAGTAAGAGATTTAATACCTTTTCACTTTCCGAATCCTGTTTTATATTACTGTGGATTATACAAATGCCAAAGTTTTTACCTACTACTACTACTAATTCAAACTGTGAGTCCTACTACAACCTTGTTGTGAATGGCAGCAAATTCTGTAGATTACTGTTATACTGCACTTGAAAAGGAATTGTAGACTTTAATTTGGTTTAGCATTTAAATGAAGTTCCTTTTATTCCTTAGAACTGCAGAGGAGTGTCCAATTTACTCTATTTGTTTAATACCCTTATTTCATGTTTACCTCCTGTAAACATTAATTTTCTTGTTTATATGTTGTTTTATCAATGAGGTTCACTTAAAATCTACTTTGAGCCGTAATGCAAGGCTTGCAAAGGGAATGAGGCACCAACGTGTAAAATACACGTGCATGGTACCAGGACGTCATACTTGACATAAACTCTGTTGACTTCAAGGTTAAGAAACAAGTTGTCATTGAACTGAAATCTGTTTGAGTCCGACTTTAATCTAAAAGCATTTTTAGACTGTGAGTGGCATAGATTAATTTATTTAACTCCATGGACAGAGCAGTTTTCGTATTCACAGAAAATGTGCTCTGGTGGATATGGGTGTCTTTGTCTCCTGCTGTGAGAACTGCCTGTCTTGCACTCTTTTCATTTTCCTCTCTCTTAGAAGTTTTTCAGATTTCAAGTCAGGGGTTCCCAAATTTACTTTCTTTGGATAGTGTAACCTTAGTTCCATAGAAGTCACCCAATCAAAGTTTTTGGGTTTTGGTAAAATAGAAGATGTGTACTCTGGATAGATTGTAACCATTTAAAACATTAATATACATCTGCTGAAAATTATATTTTTGAATTTCTTTTGTGAATTATGTTTTTCCTGAAAAGTAGATCATGTTTAGGATGGTGTCATACTTAAAATAGTGTTAGATAGCAGTGACATGCATTATTTGGACAGTAACTATTGCATAATAAACAAAAATAGTGTAGATAATCACATTCAGTACTGTGATAGAAACATTAAACACTTTATTTGCTAATGTCTGTTTTCAACTGAATTTACTAGCAGTTTGGGATAATTTGCATCTCCATTTGGTTGAGCCTGTGACAGACATTTGTTTTGCTTGTGTTTTGAGTAAGTGTCTTTGTTTTATCCTGCATTGCTTGTGGAGGGTGAAAACAAAGTTAAAATTGTGATTTTCTCTCTCCAAACCTTTCCTTGCAGTTCTAGTTGAAAATGCAGTAAATATTGACAGAAATTGGAAGCATGTTTTGAGTCAGAATTTTCCAACAAATTACCTTTTTGTCTGAATTCTGTGTTTGTTTCCTCTGGGTCGTCTTTACTGGATGATTTAGCTTCTGCTCTATGGCTAGACCTAGAGGATTCCCAGCAACAAGGCTGTTTTAGAAAGAGAAGCTGGAAGCTTTAAGTTGAAAATCTTTCATAAGGTAGCTGATTTCAAAACTTGAACTCACATAATCAGGTTGCTTGAGAATCAAAAAAGTCCCACCCAGACTGCAATTAAATACATATTCCAGAGACCATTGCTTTTTTTTTTTTTTTTTTTACACATCCTGCAAGTGCTGATTCTGCAAGCAGTTGTTTCTCATAATCAAATATAAAAGCCCTTTATTTCCATCAGCTGATGGCTATGCTATAACCTTTGGCTCTGGTAGGACTTCTGGTAGGAAATTTTTACATATTTCTACAAAAAATGAAACTCTAATGGCCTAACACCATTACTCATGGTGTGTAACTGTGCTGGAAATTAGTTTCTCAGGCACTGATCTTGACAGGTCAGCTGTCACAAATTGATATACATATCCGTAAATACATCAGTCCTAGAAACAAAATTCTGTCTGCAAGAAGTGGAAGATAAAATTGGCAGAGTTCTTAACAAATGAAGTGTTCCAATGCACAAGGATGCACAGGGAAAATCCCTTCAGGAAATGGTTTCCCTTATGTTCCATTTATGATTTTTATCTGTATAGTTTGCTTTTAAGAGACTGGAATGTTTGTGCCTCCATAGAGAACACTCTGGAGTACTGTTCTGATGCAAAATATGCTCCTTCTCCTTACACTTACCCCTTTGCATGAAAGAAGAATCTTTGCTTTCTCCTTTTGAAAAAAAAAAAAAAAAAAAGAATAAATTTAAGGGTTTGCACTATCTTGTCTCCAGTACATTTTGGAACCCTTTGAGGTAGTGCAGAATGTGAAACATAGGGTATTCACGAAGTCTGAGGCCCTTATATGAAATCAGATTTTGAAAGGTGCATGTGTTGGAGAAGGAATTGATATGCCAGTCTACCAGTGTTGAAGGAATAATGTGAGTGTGTCACACTTCCCATTTTTTAATGACTATTTAATCATCACCTGTAGATTTTGTAAGGTATTTTGGCAAAAATCTTAATCATATGCCTAACACAAGGGAAGAAGGCTTAAACAGTAAGCTTTCTTTACAGATTTGAGACACAGATACTACACACACCTACATTGATCTTTAAAGTCTGTTGAACCATGCTGATTTATGTCAAAGAAAAGTTCTGTCCATTTGGTTTGGTGGTAGCAAGGGCTGAGGAACATCTGGAAACGTTTTGGAGCAAGCATCTAAATTCAAATTCAATAGATATGATGGCTACAGGTATTGGTCTGCCTGAGTTGCTGCAGACACTGCATGTGCAGATACTCCTCTGTCACTCCAAACTGCCATCACAGGGGGAGAGTGTTCAATCTGAGACATTTTAGCTTCCAGGAGTATCATTAGAAAGCTGAATATTGTTCATTCATTCTCCTCCTCCATCCTCTAGGTCATCTGGATAAAAGGAGGTGTACCTGAAGTCTTTCCTCTCCTGTGTCTCAGCTTTCAAGATTTAGTGACTGTGGAATAATTCTCATCATTTGTGATAGTTGCTGAATATTCACTGAGTGTCTTGTTCTTTTCTAGTTCCCTGTTTATCAGTTTAGTGCAACAAAACAAAAATAAAACTACACAGATCTCTTCCATCACATTTTATTTGTTGATTTGATTTGTGAGGCTTTAGGATAAAACTGAAGTCATAGAAATAAATCATGTAAGACATCTACCCATGGGCATTTTCAGTGAAATAAGTTCTTTCCAACAAGATTTTGACTTGTTACATGAAAATTAGCTTCTGGCAGGAGGAATCCATATTTCACAGATCTTGGACTGTGTTTAATTTCTACAGGGCATGCCTTCAGCTAACAACACTGCTTCCAAATATGTGAGCATAGTATTGGTGTTTAAGAGTAGAGCTGAAAAAAAAAAAAAGAAGAAAACACTTCTACTTGGTACTATTTATGTCTCTTCTGAACAAAATGACACTGTGGATTCTGTTTGAAGGCAAAAAGAGTGTCTGACTGCTGCTGCTACTGCTGCTCAGGAGCATATTTATTTTGAATAATCCAAAGGTCACTTAAGACTGACTTTTCTATTGAACCGGCTCTATTGAATTGGACTGTATTTCTCTTCAGAAAATGCAGTAAATTTGATTTTTAAAATTATACATTTAATTGAAAAATAAAATATTTTGATGTAGTGTTGCAGGGAGGTATCCTGAAAACATGCATCTTGGTGCATCTGGTAGATGCATGAAGTAGTGGTAGTTATGAGATACTTGTTCATCAGGAGCCTGGGAGCTCGAGAGTTTGTTACTGTTTTAGAGATGAGGTAGAAGTAGGGCAACAAAGAAAATAGGACTTAAGATAGGAGCTGAAAAAAATACATTTTGAGACAGTTTGACACTGTAGAACTTGTATCAAGAATTTATGAGTGAGGTGAGCTAAAACACTGTGGAAACAAGGCTGGTCTTTGATAAACGTAGGGAATTATTTGAAAATAGACAGGAATCTGAGCAGAGGGAAATCTGGGATAATGCCACCACAGGTAATCCTGAGGGCTCTCAGGCAATATAAACTACTGAAGAGACGTGTAATGTCAGAATGAACTGAGTGAAACAATATGACAAATACTGCAGATAATAGAGCATTTATATTGCACGCATCAATGAAGATACATTCAGGCAAGGTACTTATTTATGTCTGTCCTCTGAATTGCACTAATTCTGATTCTACACTGGAAAAAGCTACACTCCTCTCAGCCTCTCTGTATCAGTTCTGGATTCAGTCAAGCTGCTGTTAAACATTTTGTAAGTGCTAAAGATTCCTGCCTGGCAGTGCTTCAGACTCCCTGTACTTTCTGTTCCAGTTGGCGACGTGGGACTCTGAGAAAGGACTGAACGGCAGCCTCCAAGAGCGGCGTCTGGGCAACGACTTACAGGGAGTGACACTCAAAGTGGTGACGGTCTTGGTATGATCTTTTCTGAGTTCAGGAAAAAAAATGCTCAAAATAAAAAGGATCTGACTGAATATTTTGGGCACTTCCCGCAGTGTTTTCCCCTATCATTTTCAGTTCTGTATTTTTAGATGATCAGTTACATAAGCAAGGAAGATAGATGATGGCCTTTTATTATTTTATGTGAAGCTGTGCAGTGTCAATGATACAGAGCATTTGTTTGTTTGCTTATGCTGTTTTTCTGCATTGTAATTCCTAGCAGGCATAGAACCAGCACAGGGCTTGAGTGCACAGGGGTGCATTCCACATACCATGCTCCAGCTTGGATAGGCAGTTTTCAGCATTTCATGGATTTTAAGATCAGATGGGCCAATTATGTTAATCTAATCTTGGCTGTTGTACACTGCAGGCTGTAAAATTTAATCAAGTGTTTCCTGCATCAAACTCATAAATTCCCATTGAGATAAACTATATCTTTTAGAAAGGTGTCATCTTTCCAAAAAAATCATTACGCTTTTGGGACTACTCTCTGTTAGACTCTGGAGTGGTAAAGAGCTCCTGTCAGCCAAGTGCTTCATTAGGGCTTGAATGCATTCCTGGCTAAGATATTGTCATCGGCAGATTGCAGAATATGAGGTCTTTTTTTTGGTTTGTTTTTAATTCTCTTTTTCTGAATCATGGTACAAATAGGCAGTACCTAAGAGTACATGTGTAAACGAAAGCACTCCCTCCAGCCCCCAGTTTTCTTTCCTCAATTTATGCTGTAGCTGGTGTGAGAGGTGAGCAGATCCCTTCTGTGACAGTACCAGGCTGCAAAAGCAGCCAGCTGCAGTGGCCATGCCACCAACATCCCTGGGATTCCTCTGCAGACCCCTCCCCAGCAGAAAACATACCACCATATGCTGCACTTCCTTGGTCCCAAAACAGGCTTCTGAAATTAAAATACCCATGAATGTTATTCTCTGAATTTTCAAAATTTTAAATGTTTGCAAAATTGCAGTGGTTTTAGCATGTGTTTCAATATGTCTCCTGGATAAAAGATTAGGCTTTGTATGTAAAAGACAGCTTTCTAAATCTGGGGTTGAATTTCTTCTGGAGTCTTTGCCTCTTCTCAAGAACAGTGGAAAAACCAAGGCTATGGATAGGGCTCAAGTGCTGAGGCAGTAGTGTCTGGTTGGGAAGCTTCACAATATCCCACATGACCTACAATTTTTGCCTCAGAAGGTTATGCGTGTCTCAAAATGTGTTCCAAATTGTCCAGAATTAACTCAGAAAACACTCTTTTGCTCAGAGAAGCAGACCAAAAATCTTGTTGCAAGTGTCAGTTAAGATACTGTTTTGTTCTCAGGAAGAACCTTTTGTTATGGTGGCAGAGAACATCCTTGGGCAGCCAAAACGATACAAAGGATTTTCCATTGATGTCCTGGATGCACTGGCCAAGAATTTGGGCTTCAAGTATGAGATATACCAAGCTCCTGATGGCAAATATGGACACCAGCTCCAAAACAGCTCCTGGAATGGCATGATTGGAGAACTCATTAATAAGGTACACAGAGAAGAAGCTGCATTTAAAAAAATTACAAGAGAATGAATTAGGATGAAGGCACCAGTGCAGAATGCTTCTGAGCTATGGATGGTTTGGGTGTGATATAAACTGCTATTTAAGACCCTGTACACAGGATAGGAACTAGACAGTCTCTTGTTTTATGTGCTTCCAGCTGCTCTCAACATAAATTATATTGGTGTAAATCTAAGTGTTTATGTTGCCATAAGAATAGAGGTCGTGTTTGTGTGTGTGAAGGAATGACTATAGAAAATAGAGAAAAAATAATACATTCTCCATAAAATATTAACTATTAGTATTCTATTTTTTGTCATTGTGTCTTTGGAACTTGTTTGTAGATGGAACTTTATTTCTGTCATTCTGTGACAATGTGTTTGATGATGATCAATGAGTAATGATAATGAGTTTGACTCCCAAACAGGAAAAGCAGCCCCAGTAAGAGTGGATCAGAATTTAGACTGGTCTCAAGATTATTCATTCATTTAAAACAGAGAGGACCAAATTTCTTAATTAAAGTGTGACAAATCCAGGAGCAAGTTAATTGAACTCCATTTAAGTAAATGAGTAGAGTTTGTAGGTTAGAATCTCCCAGAGAATTAAATAAGTGTATTTTGTTCATGTTCTTGCAATCTGACATTGGACAAGCGTTAATCAAGAAGAAGAGTCGGAGGAATTACTATTTCATGTTGCTGCTTTGTGTAGAAAAGCTTACTTTTCTGCAGTGGAGTTATTAGTGAAAGTGAAAGCTTTCTCATTATCTAGTAAGGAGGCGGCTCAGTATCTGTAAGGAGATGTTTAGAAAGAAATAGAAACAATTAAAGCAATGGCAAATGTGTGTGATAATGGGATGATCTTGATTGGTGCTGGGGAACATAAAGAATTTTTAACTTATTTTGCATTGACATAAACGGAATTTCATTGATTTAAAAATAAGGTAAGAAATCCTGTTAAATTTCTTTGGAAATTGCTTTCTTTGAAGCAATGAAGTATCTATTATGATTTTTTTTTAATGGTATTTCTGCTACCATTTGTTCCACAGACTCTAAAGGATTTCAAAGCAAACCTCCCTCATCTAATATTTGCTTTACATTCCCAACACAATTAGAGATAGGAAATGGAATGTATATTCTGGGTTTTTTTTGAAGAGAACTCTCTTTATTAAGACAGAAAATATTGAAAATCTAATTGAAGCTCTTCAAAAGCTTTGAGAATCTTATTTATTAACTCCTATCTTACCCTTCATCAAGTGTGCATACTCTTTAAGGATTATCTACATGCAAAACCTACTTGTTTTAAATATTGAAGTCAAAGCAGTTTCAAGAACAAAGTTGCCTTTGTGCATTCTTCCTGTTACGAGCTTTTTCCATCACTTTATTCATTTTAAAAAATAAACAAAATCTTCTCCCCAGCTGTCATATGAAATCTCTTCATGAATATGGAAAGTTGGCAATTCTGCAGGGAGAAAAACAAACATTAGCTCTTCCCACCCAGCTATCAAATACACAAGCTAAGTTAATGGTGTTTCTTTTCTGCTTACAATGCACTGGGTTAATATGGTTTGGAGTTTTAGGCCTCCTTTGGAAAAGACGCAAGGGATAAAGGTTAAATAAGCTGCCCTTCCTCCAGAAAGGAGTCAAGGTCGTGCTTTCTGTTCAAGAGTACCTTGACAGGTTGTGTTTCATTACTCTTTTTTAGACCAGTGCAATTAACTAATGTTTACATGGTGAAAACTGATTTTGGTTGTATTTTTAGACAATTTGTATAAATGCATCAAAATGTGTTAAGTTAAAGAAAGAAATGCACGGAGTCACTTGGTTCTTGAAAAGCTTCTCCTTCTGCAGGCCAAACCCCCTGGCAGGAGGGAGCGATGTGATGTGTTGTGTTTGCCTTGCAGAGAGCAGACCTGGCCATCTCAGCCATCACCATAACGCCCGAACGGGAGAGCGTGGTGGACTTCAGCAAGCGCTACATGGACTATTCCGTGGGCATCTTAATCAAAAAGCCCGAGGAGAAAATCAACATCTTCTCTCTGTTTGCTCCTTTCGACTTTGCGGTGTGGGCGTGCATTGCCGCAGCCATCCCGATCGTCGGGGTGCTGATCTTTGTGCTGAACCGGATCCAGGCGGTGAGGGCGCAGAGCGCGGCCCAGCCCAGCCCCTCCGTGTCCTCCACCCTGCACAGCGCCATCTGGGTCGTGTACGGGGCCTTTGTCCAGCAAGGTACTCCCCCTGTCCCCAGCACCACCGGGGCCTTTGTNTTTTTTTTTTCCCATTGTGGTTGTAAGCTTCTAAAGCTTGAGCTGGAAAACCCATCTTGTTGCTGTGAAACTTCGTCCCTCATCTCATTAAGGTGGCAGCTCTGATGGGTTTAAGTGCAGTAAGTTATAATCAGCACAAACATATGCTGAAGTAACTAGGACCAGTTCTGTGGTAAGGTTTAGTCTCCAACAATGCTCAAGCATAACTCTGCTTGAAGACTGCTGGGAAGAAATCTCTGCATGATTTGAAATCTTGTAAAGAGTAACAAGTAATGACACTAATGCTTCAGTCTTTGCAGATTTAAATACAGCAAAGATAGCACACAAACCATTAGGCAGTTCTGTGGGGCTTTTTTTCAATTCTAAAAGGGCAATTGAAAAAAGAATATTACAATATTCTGAGCACTGTAATGATTTAATTCCTGCATATTAGTTGTGCTTCACCATTCAACTTTATTTAAAACATTTTTCATGTTCTTTAGATTGATCCTCAATAATTCTCAAGGGAAATATTTTGAAAGATGATTTTCTAGAACACTGTCTAGGGCAAGAGGTTGACTGGCGAAATTACTTGTGAATTATCAGCCTAAACAGAAGCAGTGCTTTTCCCACAGTGAAAGGGCAGACTGAAGGGGAAGCAGAGAGGACCTCCAACAAAGTTTAACATAACAGGGCACACAGGGGGTGATTGTAAGAGGGAGCTGCTGAGAGAGTCTCCTTTTCTCTGTTTATTTGCAGGGGGCGAATCCACTGTCAATTCTGTGGCGATGCGCATTGTAATGGGAAGCTGGTGGCTCTTCACTCTTATCGTGTGCTCTTCCTACACAGCGAATTTAGCAGCATTTCTCACAGTATCAAGGATGGATAATCCCATAAGGTAAGAGCCTCTTCTTAGCACAAACCTGGAAACCTGGATTTCACAGGAAGGTATTATCCATTTGAGCACTCATTCTTGCAAGAAGTAGATAACTCTCTAATAAAATACTCTGCTTATTTGCAGTGGCTGTTTTTCTCTTCTCTCCCCTTCACCTTCACTCCAACAGCGCCCAAGCAGTTTTGATGGGGGGGACAATGGCACTTTAATTCCATATTTTTCCAGAAGAGAGGTCTTTCATGTCCTGCTGGTTGTTTGGTTGTAATTTGTGTGTGTGTGTAACTTGGGTTTTTTTCAGCAAATTTAAAGGCTAAAGGTTTTCATTTTTTTTTTCTCACAAAATGAGGACAAAATTTCCACCTTCATACTGGTGTGGAATACTGGGAGGGTCCTTGGCCTTTCACACCCAGTGCTGACCAGGTTAGAGCCCGATAGCACGTTTTGATGTGATGGGGATGGAGTGGAGCACTGGCAGTGCAACACAGGCTCTCCTCCTAGAAAGTGCTGAGCCAAGGATTTCAGGTGTTAGAGGGTGACACAGTTAAGCTGCTGCTCTCATTTGGGATTGCATTGGGAAGACTGGCACTGAATGTTTGTGCTCACTTCCTGAAACAGGAATTGCCACTGAGCTAAGGAGAGCACTTAAAGAAATGCTTTTGCCTTTTCTGTGGTTTCTGCACAGGACATAAGCGCATTTCTTCTAAACATGAGTTCAACAGAATTTCCTGTTTTTACCTTGCCAATGTGTACTGGCAGATAATATAATAGTTTGTGTGGATATAGCAGCATCATCATCATAGTAATAAAACCAGGCCCAAACTATTACAGACTTTGGTTTTGAATTCACTTTCTGTTAGTTTGGCCATAGTAATTGGGACTTAACAGTAACAGAAATAAGTACTGCAAGTAATTTCTGGAAGCAGGATGAGAAAGTGTGTAGAATAAAACTAACTGTGTGTGAGACGAAGGTGTGAATAAGGTTAAGCTCAGTGAATGAATTGCACTTAAAAAGCAGGACACAAATAGCTATCCAGAAAACTTGAATAATGATATTCTTAAAAATTTCTGGAGGTTCTATGTCTTTCATTGCAGAATAAATTTTCTGTTTGGTCTAATCAGCACTTTCCAAAACTCAGCCAAGTTCAGAGGAGGACAAAAGTTGGAGTGTAATTACATGAGGAATCTGCAAAAAAAAGAGGTTTAAGTGCAGAACTATGAATTTTTAGAGGAGGCCTTTGAGTCTGAGCTGTTACAACATTTACAAGGGGTTTTAATTCCCGTTCTCATTAAAATGAGAGGACGTTGCTAAGAATCTTGAGGAGAAGTTACTTGGATAAAGGAACTGCTTGGGATTATTTCACAAGTACAGAACTCAGGCACCCTTCTGCTGTTGGAGATGGCAGCTGGAGAGTGGTAATTAAATGCCTTTCTATACCTAATGGTAGCTGCCCCTTCCCAGGTTCCTTTATCACATCCCCTTATACAAGATGAGGATACAGAAGTCACAAAACAGTCTATTGTAGTTTGAAAACATCATCAGAGTTATTCAGGTGCCAAAACATAAATGCCAAAAGAAATTTAAGGTGCCAGAAGTTTCATTGCCTGTGTTCCACCTACTTGGCTGTAAGGGCAGTGCCTCTAGCAGGTGTTGTGAGGCACAATGTGGATTGTTCATAATGCCTGAGGTGTCAAAAGTGGTCCTGGATGCTGTGGCTTAGGCACCCAAATCATTCCTGGGGTGCCTTTGGAGAAAGGAGTGGGGCTAAAGAAGTAGTTTCTCTGAAAACTCTGTTGAACCTTCATCCATCTCTGAGCTATGATGGATGTATTTTCATGTCCCCACTCTTTAGGTGAAACAGCTTATAATAGAATTGGTCAGATTTAGAACACATTTTTTTCTGGGAAAGTAAATAACTGCCTTACGTGAATTAATCGTGGCCTTGTGCCTTGGCTTCTAGTACTAACTGGCTTCACATCATAGGATGTTCAGTGGCTGTTTTTGCCTGTCTAACTCTGCCTCTCAGCTTGCCTGCATTCTTTCATGAACCCAGAAAGGAATACTTATGTGAAATCCATTTTTCCCACCTGAAGAGGCACAATAAGCTAGAGCTGAATATTTGCTCACCAGCTGAGAACTACCAAATCCATCTGTGTATACTTTCATTATTAAGGGAAAACAACCCCCATCCTCTCAGTAAATGTGTGCTGTTATCTCTCCCTCCATAGAGAAGTCCTCTGGTGTTCAGTGCTGCTGCCTCCAAATTGCCAGCAAGAGAGAAATAAGTATTATGGTGCTGCAGTCACCGCCCCATAGTTAAGATTTTCATTACAAGACTGATTTTCTTCTCAAGCTCTCTCCAAAATGCCTAATAGAAGTTGTTTCAGTATCAAATTTGGCATGTGTGGTCTGTGACTAGTGAAATCACTGTAAAAAAGTATGTTTGATTGAATAACTAGGTGTCAATCAACCCAGTGATCACTGCCTCCACAATTTCTCTGCAAAATAAGTGTGTCATAAAAATCCTAAACAATATTTATTAGTAAGGGCTTGGTGAGATATTCATTGAAGCGAAGTTGAACTATTGGAAAGCGGTTTTTTAGAATTATCATGTCAGATGAAAGCCTGCTGATAAGGGAGTACTTATTTTGCTTTTTAAATTTGGCACTGGCAAGTCTCACAAGGCTATTCCACCCTGCAGTGAGTTTCAGAGGCTGCCTGTGGCTCACAGAAAGGTGAAATACCAGAGTTGGAGGCATGGCAGAAAGCAGTTTTGATCTGCCACCTGAATTTGTTTCCTGACAGATACTTTGTAAATCCCAAACAGGATTTTTTTGTCCAGGTGCCCAAGTAAGAAAAATGCTTAACTTGGAAAGAAAAGCTATTCTTCTTAGATTTTCCCAAAACCTCAAGGGCTTCATGACAAGTGTGCTAACAAGAAGAGGCACTGGCTTTCAGGTCTGTCAGGGCAGCACGTGCTTCCTTGCTGCTACTGTGTCCTGCGTGCCCATCATTCATCCTGGTGTGACCTGGTGGTGGGAAGGGTCTGAATGTGGAGTTTGAGACCCACATGAAAACCTCTATCCCCTCAGGTGATCAAAGCTGACAGGAAATACGGTGTTCCTTCCTTGGCTGCCCTCAATTTTTCACTTGCTAGTAGTTGCTATTTCTGCTCCTTGTTTTAATGCTGCTTCTCTAATCCCTTTGTCCAAATTACCTCCTGCACTTCTCCTCTCTGCCCCACCTCCCAACCAGGGAACAAAGGCAATGTTGTGGTTATCTCAGGATTTCTGTGTTTGTGGAGATCCACAGGCAGGGCAGTGAAACATCAAGCAGATTTCCTGGCCCCTTCTGGGCAGAGGAGAGAGACCTTTTCCAGTTCAGTATGAAAAAGGGAATGCCATGTGCTGGTGGCAACTACTTTGGAGCTCAGGTTAGGAAGCTGTGATCCATGTTCTGATTTTGTAAATGATCAATTCTCAATTTTTTATTTTTTTTTAAGAAATCTAGGTGATGTTTAGTGCCTGTGCTAATCCTCCACAAACTCATTTAATCCCAAATTATTTGAATTTATTATTCTAATATTTGCCATCAGTACTGTATGAAACTGAGGAGTCTTCTAATGGGTCAGTCTGCCAAGTAAGGCAGAATTATTACATGTGAGTTTGTTCTTTCTTTTGTCTTATTACATTTTCAAACAGCTCTTGGATCTACTGTCTGACCTTCCATTTGTAATTATGAGTTTAATTAACAGTGATTCACATTCCAGCTTCATTTCTTGTTAACAAGCAGACTACATGCAGTTCAATAGCTGCATAGATATTTGGAAACTCAGGTTTAGGAGAGCTTGTCTGACAAGAGATTAAGAATCATGCAAGAAAAATAGGATATTAAAAAGATATTCTATTTGCAAATTCAAAAGTGTTTAAGATTTTATCAAATTGATCTTTAACATTTCCCCATGCTGTGGATGCCTTGAGAGGCATCTGTATTTTATGTATTAATGGACTGCATACAGATGCATAATATATCTTCTTGAAGATCACAGCTGTTGTTTCATGATTTGAGATTACATTATTTTAATCTCCCAATTTCTTGTGTTTTGGTGACAGCTGAAGATTTAGTGCAGCCTAGTTGGGGTGATAGGGTGGCACTTGGAAGACTTGGGTGCAAATTCTTTTTCTACCATAAGCTTTGTTTTATGTTGGCAAGCTTAGCCTCCTTTCTGTCTTGGTCCTCTTTCTGTATAACACAGTAATAATATTTTCTTATATGGCATGTTTTCGATTTAGCTGCTTGAAAGATGATGGCCACAAATGACCATATTAGAGTATCACTGCAGGCATCCAAAAAAGATAGATTTTCTGGGTTGCATACAAAACAGAAACAATCTCAAAATATTTTAAAATAAAATGAGAAAAGTACTTGGAAGATGCCAGCCAGAGGGAAATGAACAAACATTTCATCTGCTGTAGTTAAGTGAATTTGATAGGGTTGGTGGCAAGAACCTCACTGGAATCCCTCTGTATTCACAGCAATTTTGTCTTGAAATTCCTCATGTTTGAAAACAGCCTTTGTCTTGTTAAAATCATATGTGGCTTTTTCAATATTTCATTGGATTTTCTTTTGTTATGTTTAATTTGTACTGTGTTTTGCAGTGTCTGTGCAGCACCTCAGGCCCATTGGCAGGAGACATGTATGAATGAGCATGATAAAAATAATTATTGTGATTATCATTAAAGGCCTGTAAGCAAAAGCTTCAATCATTAAATAACTAGATTAAGTCCCTCCATAAAAATGAAGGCTAAAAAAGAGTCTAAGAGAGATGCAGTTGAATGAGCAAGAACCCCAAACTCTTTTTCCTTTCCAGAACGTTCCCAGTCTGGAGCCCAGGGGTGACATTTCCTGGGAGATGCTGGGTGCAGCAGGGCAGCAGTGCTCAGGGGCAGGGCTTGCCAGCATTTGCCTTCAGGCTCTTCAGGACAAGACCCTGGGCTGCTGCCAGTGCTCCAGCCCCCATTGTTTGTCTTTTCATTTTGCTCCTATTGATGGTGCTGCCCGGTGGGTGCTGCCGGGAAAGCCACAGAGTCTGGAGCCTTTTGAAAAGCTTTCTGAATGTTGGCATATGCTGCTCAAGCATGGTTTCAAATGCATCCTAATTACTCCTGTAATTGAACAAGCCAGCAAGCATCGAAGTGCAAATATTTCCCAGGGACATTTCTGAGAAAAATGAGAATGCACAGCTGAAAAATCAAGCTTGCATTCCATCTCTCCAGTTGCCATTAAAAAATGTGGCGTATATTGGAGATCAATGGCAAACCAAGAGATTTGTGATTCCACACCTCTCCAACTTGACTTTTGAGACACCTATATCATAGCATCTCTTCATTTGTTCTGGTTACTGAGAAGTTCTGTGACTGAGGTGGGTTGAGGCATTAAAATTCAGATGCATATACAGTTTAGAGAAGAAAATGATTTGGATATGACATTAGCAAAATCTACCATCTGTGCAGGTAATAAAATCTTTATTATTTTTTTCTTATGCTTTGAAAGGATGAAAATCTAGCAAGAATAGCAGCCCCCAGGACAGCCCATCAAAACGTACAAGGATTGGTTTAAATCTGATATTGGATAGATAGTCTCTCCTCAGCTCGGATGGAGTCACCTTTTGGGTCAGATTGTCTCATATTAGTATAGGTTATTTCCTGGCTGTCTGTAGAGTAGCTATATGCTTTCTGCATGCATTAAATCCCACTGGCCCCTGACTTACACCTTCCCTGTGGAGGATGGGGTTTGTTTTTATTACATGGATAGCACCTATGACTTCTTTTGTCGGGTTATATTTTCTGTTTGACTCCTAAGGGATAAACAATACATAACACAGTAATAGAAGATTTTTGCTCAATAGGATACTTATATTTCTATTATTTTTCTCTCAAGAAGCTGATTTAATGTCTTATATGAACTGATAATATGATCTAATATAGCAGGATATTAAAAAGGCAAAATAATTATTACTGTAGCAAATCAAACAGAAATGGCCTTAAAGCTTCAGATGTCTCCTAATTACTCAATTCATCATCTCTAAAGACAAAAAAAGGAGTAAGAAGAAAAACTCCATAGTGAATTCTTATTTGGAAATGATTCTGTGTCTGAACAACCATTAAAGATGCTGGCCACTGGGGTTGTTTTTCCACTATTTCAGGCAGATATCTTAATGCACAGTATCTACCTGCAAACCAAATCAAACCAATCCCAACCAAACCAAAGCCAACCCCCTGTAAAATAACTTGTATTTTATATAATTTATCTGTACTGGTCAAAGTCATTACTGTAACAGTGGGCCCTATTTTAAAAGTCATTCAGGTTATTCTGTGATTCAGTGATTCTATTACAGGGTAATATAGTGAATATTACTGTGCAGGTTTCCAAATTGCCGGAAGGTCTCTCTGAGAGCATTCCTGAAGCCAGAACAAGTAAACTGTATTCACAAAACTGCCAATGGGTAGCAAACACTTAATCACAGTAAGTTAATTCCTGCAAAGCCATGAGATGAAGTTGAAAGTCACTTGTTCTTACTTATAAGAAGTTGTACCTGTTTTTTTAATTACTGTCAGCTCAGACAGGACACACGTAGGCTTCCAACTCTGCTAATCTCTTGAAATATTTTGGGTAATGCTTCATTTGTTCATGTAAAAAACTGTCTTCTTACCTTGCTCAATTCCTCACCAACATCCTCACATGAGCAGGGCTTCTGTCATTTTTGTACCATGATTGTTCTGCATCCGATTTTCTCACCCACTTGACAGCAAAGGTAATTTTTCCAGCTTCTGCTCTGGACACTGGAACTTCAGTCAAGGGATGACCAAATCACTTTCTGCAGTGACAAATCATGCAAATTAAATTTACTGGTGGTGTGAGGAGGATTTACTTTTGCTTCTTGATTCTTTTTATCTCATGCATTTGCACAATTCCCACACATTTGTAGTTATAGGGTTAGCTAGTCAAATGGTTGCACTACCCTTTGAAATTTAAAGAGAATGCTTTTGGTTTTCTAGGTCCTGAAAGAGCACTTGCAGAAGCTCTTGAAACTGTTTATAATTTATTTAAATAGTTCCTCATGTTAAGATAGTTTGCATTCATGTCTTTGATATGGTATCTTTCAGGAATTGCCAGCCCTTCTGTATTCTTTTTCCTTTAAAGCAACACCCAAAGAGGCTTTCTCCTCTAGTTCTTGATGGTTGTTGAGTCCGATCTTTTGAAATGTGTTATTTTTATGTTGTTAATCTTGTTTGACTTTTTCTTCTGCCTCAGGATATTGAGCTCCAACATCTTGCAAACACTTCTAATCTGGATACTTTTCTCTTCGACATTTCCATTCAAATCTATTAGATCTAAAATAGCCACTCCCCACCTAAATGTCTCCATAGTAAAGATCGTTCATTCTCACGTCTGACACTCTTAACACATCAAGTGATATATAGGATGATATTTCATCTGCTGAAAGAAAAATGTTCCAATCCATTCTAAAATATTTATCAACCATCTTGCCATGAAGTGGAAATCTGTAAACTTGCCATTTAAAGAAAAGGCTTTAAAAATTGAGGATCTTTATAAAGAGATTTAGAAACTATTCCTGATGATGTAAAAAAGCCACTAACCAAACCAAACAAAAAGCCCAGCAAAACATTTTTAATCAATGCAGATTATGGATGTTTAGGGGAGAAAGGAACTTATTTTCCTTGGGAACTAAGATACTACTGTTTATTGCCATAGGTACTTTCCTCTCAGTTGTTACGTTGCAAAATACTTTCTGGAGAGAAAGAAAACTTTTCTGTGTTGCTAAGAGAAGGATTGCATGTGTTCTTTCCTCTTCCTGAGCTCACCTGCCTTACTGAGCAATGTTCTCTCCTTCTGTGCGTGTGCCCCCTTTATAATATAATACAGGAGTGTTTCCAGACTCCTCTGGAGATGAGGGAGAGAATGGTGTTGCCTCAGAAAAGCTGTTTTGATACAGCTGACAAAGTTTGCTGCATTAAAAGAAATGTAATCACAGGCATTGAAGTTGTTTGCCTTCTAAACCATTAAAACCAGAGAATGTGCCACTGATTTAATTTAATTGATTTATGAATAATCATGTCTATCTAGAAAAGAATAGAAAACCATCAGTCAGAATGGGATGGATGTTAAATACTGTGTTTCTTACATATGGTGATAATGCAATTTCCAAGCTCATATTTCAAAGTATGTAATTAGGCTACCCAAATAAAATAATTCATCTCAATATAATGAACAGCCAGTTGTTTTTGATGTGCTTTTTTGGTGCTTTCTAGTATGAGGTTCAGTATTCAGGGACACTTGTGTTCAGGGTGAGGAGAAAGAGAGGACAAAGGATAAAATCTCTCTTCCTGTTTACCTTCCTGTCCATCAGGATGAGATGGGAAGTGCACCATACACTGTGTGCTCAGTCTGGGTCCTCTGAGAAACAGCAAGTGTGCCTCCAGACTTTAAAATATGCATATGTAATGCATACACTTTCGACATCAATGGTAACTGATGAATGCTGTATGTGCTTTCAGTATTAATGAAGAGCCCTATATTTGGATTTCCCAGGAGTATGCAGCACATGCTCTGGTAATCAAGGTGCCTCTTTCAGAGCCCCTCTGTTTTCTTCTTTCTGTCAACAGTGATAGCTTCTGCCTGACTCCCTGTGGTAAGGGAAGGGTGTGAAGGTGTTTTCCAGCATCACATTGTACTTTTGACAGATCTGAATTCATCCAGCCCCTCCACCCCAGCTGTGAGACTGCTGACATGCAGCAGCTCCTGATAAATCAAAACTTAATAAAGAGTTGCGTAGGACCTTATTCCACACTGGGATTTCATGGACTTTAATGATATCCTAACAGTCATTTTATAAAGTACCACTAACCCCAAGTAAAGACTTTATAAGCCAGCACCAAGAAGCCAAGCTTATCTGTTCCCCACTCTACTTAATTAAAAAGCTGCTCTTTGTCATCTGAGCACAAAACAGAACGGCAGCGTTATCAGTGCTTAAAACAGCAGTGGAAAAGGAAGAAAGCAATTTCTTCCCTCTCAATCTTAATCATTAATCTTCATTAGGATTTGTAGCTTCTGAATGTGAGCGGTAGAAGACATCAGTGTAGCAAACAATTTGAAGTGCATCTGTATATATAATAGGTAGTTTGTTATTTTCATTATAGGTAAAAGCATGTGTCAGTTGCCAGATGTGTTTGATTCAGACAATATGATTTTCATGCCAACTTTATGATATGTTTGATTTAGGTGAAGTGACTAAAACCTGCTGTTGGGACTGAGGTGCTGTTAAACACCAGCTGCAGTTTTTATTTTAATTAATAATTTAAGGAGTAGAATACCTTTCTTTAATTAACATGTTAACCCTTCGAGCTACTCAGAGAAAGGCCACAGTGGCAAAGTGGTTTAAAAGTAAAGCAAGAAAATACACAAAGGTAGTCCAAACAGGAGTATTTTTTCTTCCAAACATGCTCTTGAGATGTTTTCACCTTTTCTTTGCATTTGAATTTCCTGTTTGCTGTTGAATGGAATATGGAGTATGGATAAAGGATCCAGGATTACCCAGATTTTTTAGCGGGTCTGGTTATTCTGGATTTGCAGGATGAACAGCAACTGCTCATACCTGCACTGAATCCCTTTCTAGACTTTTAACTGAATCTGCCAGTGTTGTACAGATGTGCTGTTGTGCCAAATCTTTCCTTGATCTGTTCTGAAAATCTGCCCAGTCATGTAGCAGTTTAAATGTGGATCTGAGCATACAGATTAAAGGTGTAGATTTTGAAAACCTGGGCCTGCATCTGAAAAGAGAATCTAATGTGTTAGATGCTCTTGGGTGTCCCTTTGTCAGTCTGATACTTATCATTGTTAAATTGCAAACATGCTGGGCAAACTGGATAATATCTCAGGGTTACTAAGTTTCTAGAAATATGGAAAAATGGGGTGGTGAAAAGGGGTTCTGTAAACAGCCTTTGTAAATATAAAGGAAAGACTGCCCTCTGACTTCATCCCTTAATTAGACATCAGATGAATTCCTATGCAATCATAATTGCTCAGCCATGAGAGGAACTTCATCCAGGGATCACAGGCCATGGGGCCTCAGTGGATCCAGCTTTGAGATGCAAATGCTCAGAAACGAGTTTCCATTGCTACAACTATTAATGGAATTGCTTATTATGCTGGTTTTTTTGATTTTGAAAACATTTCAAGCAAAATAACTGTAACTTGTACAGTAAAGACCATCATGGTTTCTTTACACTGTGATAACAATTCAGAGAACATGGGACACCCAGAAAGAAAAAATAAATTACAAATAAACACCAAAATAAAAATGAATGCTAGCTAATGGAAAAAATCAGCAGTCTAAGTGACTTGTGCTTTTATTGCCTGGAGGAGGTTTGGAGAGGAGAAGGGTTGGAAGTATAGTTAGAAACACTGGACTGGCAATCAGGAGATGTTTAGCTTATTTCTAGCTGTTTAACAGATTTCTTTATGTGCAGTGCTGGAGTAGAACCAGTGTCAGCTCTAGGCAAAATGGACTTTTAGGATCCAGTGACAAGTCAAGTCACACTCATGCAGATCACTGCAGATGATTGGAGTTGCTGAGGTGGTCCTGAGGGCATAATTTAGAAATAGCAATGGATAGGAATACCCAGAGGTCTAATTTTGTTTACAGAAGAACCTGTTTTACTGATTATGATGAGAATCCAGTTTGATTTTTGGATCCAAATTTGAGTCTCACAGCCAGAAATAATGTTAAATCCTTTTTTGAAAATGGGCATGTTTCCTAAATAAACTGCTGGAAGATACTAAGAACTAATGTGAGCAATGGGACACAGCCTACTTGTATTGGGTTTTGTCCTACATCCTCCACACTTTGACTTCAGCAAAAGTGCTGCAGATTGTTCTGAGATCAGTAAAGCAGATTCAAGTACTGAATAGAATGTATTCCTGCTTCATCTCAGGCTCTAAGAAAGTACACAAAACCTCCAAATGTTTTGCCAATACAATGTATGTAGCTAGTAATTAATGATTACTAAAATCATAAACATGACAGTGTATCATTTATTAAGGGCTTGACTGTCTTTGTGTTTCAGTGGGTTTACATTCTGTTTGTTCCCTTCTTTTAAAACTTAATCATGCAGTTACTCTACAGGAACAGAGTCCCAGTGAAAACACTCAGTCTGCAGGGAAGTCATTGCTGTATCAGGAGTTAAGAAAACATTTTAGTTTAGTTTACTTGTCTTTCCCTTTGCATTTAGGAACAGAGGCTACTAGAAGTCGTTTGAAAGAAATAGAATCTGTTTGGAGGCTGTACAAGCTCAGTGCTTCTAGTGCTTTGTGTAAATATGATCTGTCTGTTTTGATTTTCATTTTTCTTACTGTTTGTACTTTTGTCTCCAGTCCTGGAAACCTTGGGCGTGTGCTTTTGTGTGCACAACTAGTTTCACTGATCTCAGCAGTACTGCTCTACCTGCTGAGTCTGTTAGGTAGCCTACAAAGAAGTTTCTTTGGGGCAGCAGGGGAGAGAGGGTCCTGATCCTGCACTGGGTGGGTGACAGAACTGTTGCCATCACACATGGCATGCAGGATGTGGAGCAAACCCCTTCCCCTGGGGCAGAAATAAAGCTGGCTTTAGCGTCCTTTCCCTAGAACTGAATGTCACATTTTACTTTTGGTTGCACCTAGTATAGGGCAGTGAGTCCCAATCCAATCAGAGTCTCAGAGATGCCACCACATTGGCAGCAGTGACCATTATGATCATGAAAAAAGCTGCTGCAGTGCCATTACCTGCTGAGGAGTTCAATCACTATTTGTTTTAACAATAGTAAGAGTAGGTGGTTGACATGGCAACGTGTTCTATGGCACATTAAAATTGATTGGTTTTGCCACTGGAGGAAAGTCCCTGCTTCTTTGAAATCCTGTGTACAGCTGTTCCAGCCCTACCAATGAGGACAAGAGCAGACACAGCCCTGACTGTCTGCTCTCTTTGTCTCCTCCTGTGATTTGGAAAGGTTCAGTCCTGCTGTGAAGGGCTGCAACTCCACTGATTCAGAGTTGTTTAATCTGTCAATACTTATGGCTTCCCTTGTAGAAACTCCCATGAGGCTTCTTCTGTTAAGGCTTTTGTTTAAAGTGAATGGTATTTTTCATGGGGAGCAGGTAAAATGAGTTTCATATGAACTATAAAGCAGTATATATTTACTGGGGAAGGACTTGACCCAGAAAAGTGTATACTAAGCATCCAAGTACTGCCACTGATCTCTACTGGACTCCCTCTGTTGCTAAAGTTCAATTTTTTTTTGAGAGTATTTGGTGAAGAAACCTGTTGCTCTGCACATCACTGCACTGAGACAGAATTAAGAGCATTTAAAGTGACTTGCAGTGAAAGGGAACAATGCAGAATTTGATCACGTCACTATAGAGAGGTTGACAATTTAAGGACTGATTTTAGAGCTCAGCTTACTTATTCATAAGTTCAAAGAAAATCAGAGATGCCCATATTAAAATCACGGATCCAATTCTTCTGAAGTCCAAGGTTACAAGATGAGGAGATAAACTTGTTTTCATTTTAATATTCTCTGTGCTAAGGCTACTGCCATTCTAAAACCTTGGATGGTTTTATTGTCCCCACTAAGAATAATCTTTAAATAGTCCATCTTTTAGTTTATGTATGTCCAGTTTAACACATATTATTTAACATTCCTATATGTACCTGGAACAAAACATGTCATAATACTTTTTTTTTTTAAAAGTATATTTACTTTTTAGACTAGTAGGTGCTAAAGATAGGTCAATTCTAACGTTTCCTCATTGTTCAGCCAATATATCCCCCTTTCTTGTACAATTGAAAGCTCATGAAATATCACTTGCACTCATGTTTAGAGACACTAACTGCTATCTTTTCCATTTTTAAGTGGGCTTGTGCTTTTTTTTTAAGCACATTTAGCAAGACAGTGAAACTGTTCATGCAAGTCTGAGTCAATGAGACTATCATCCCCTAGTGGTACTTTATATCCATAACAGAGGGATTCAGCTTTGCAGACTCTTTTCTCACGGGGGCATCTGCAAATGAGAATCTGATCTGGCAAGGCTTGCTTGGCTTCCAAGTTCATCTCTCAGTGGGTGGATTGATGTGGTTGACAACAACTAACACCTTTTTCTTATTTGTCCTCATTGTCATGGAAAATTCTTCCTTGGAGGGAGGAGTTCTGAGCAATTTTAGGGCTCAAAATTCGGCACTTTTCTGCAGTTCACAGTAGGCAGAATTCTCTTTCAGCTCATTGCTTTCCACTGGGTATAACTTTATCCAATAAATCTCCTTTCAGATAGGATTTTATATTCTAGGTTTCAGCACATACATATTTCTTAGGCTTGCAATGGTGGTATAAGCTTGTCAAATCAGTTCAGATACTTCTATTTTAACTTTGAAGTTTACTAGTTTTACTGTTTTCCCAGTGCATGAAACACATATTTCCCTCTCACATAACTGTGTGGAGAAAACAGTTCTTGTTAGGAACTGCACTTACATTTAATTCTGTAGATGTAATGAATTCCTAACTTTTGTAGAAAAAAAGTTTAAAAGAAAATAAATTAGCCTCAAGGCATTTAAAGATAGAAATTTAGGTCTTGTGCTATATATTTTATGTATGCATTTTTAAGGCTTCATTTCGAAGCCTTTTAAGAGCAGCTTAAAAAGCCTCATCATCTCTGCAACACTTTATCTTGATGGCAGCCACCACCTAAAATATTATGCTGCATTGAGCAAAAATCTCAGGGTCACTACACAAAAAAAAAATAAAATCCCCCCCTTTTTTTTTTTTCTGAAATGACAGGAACATGTTTTTCTTTTGGAAAATACTTTGATCACGTCTGATGATCCAGGTACCTGCTGCTGAGTTAATTGATCAGCAGTTACCTCAGAGCACCTGGTGTCAGGTTTAGTCTGTCACTTATTATTCATCCAGAAGTCTTGGGCTTATAGCAGTAACAGAGTAAAATAAAGCCACACAGACAGCATATTTTTAGTCTGTATAACTACAGCTACATAAGGCTTTTACAAGTAAGAAAACATCTCCAAAAAGTGTATCTTAACCAGTATTCTTTTTCTGGCAATTACTTCTAGTGGTCTAATTATAAATGCTAATACTGCTATTGCCTGTCTGTGTCTTCTGCAGCATTTGTTTTATGTCAATAAGTTTCTAACAAACAAAACAAACAGAGAGCCCAGTTTTCAGTTGACTCTACATGAAGTAATTGCAATTCCACTGGGAATATATACCAGTTTTTGCGTTCATCTAGTAGGCATAAATATGGGCATTAAATATTTTGGCTGGTAATACAAGTTTAAAAGACAACATTTTTCTTTAGATTGACTGCAGATACATTTACTTAAATCAATTAGTTTACATGTACTTGTCAATTATAGCAATCACACAGTGGATGTATTTATCTACAAATTGAAGTTGTGCTCCTGTAAGTGAGGAACATTGGCTTTTTCTGCTTTACTGGCTTTATCTTTAATCACACTTACAAAGAGCCTTTAATTGCCTGTGAGATCCAAAAACTGAGGTGGTAAGGTTAATGGGGCATCTTCTTATGCTGCATATTTTTGTTGCAAATGATTTTGCATATTAAGTGCACGAAATGTTTGCCATAGAAAGGTGAGACAAGAATTTGAGTGGCTAAAGGAGATGCATCCAGCTAACAGCTGGTTGCAGAAATGAAGCTTAAGAACAATGACATCAGCTGCCTTTAGAAAATGACACAATTGTAAGATTCAGCCAGTATCTGGAAAGTATCAGTGAACTGTTTTGTCTGGCAAAGACAAATCTGAGGGAGTTAAAATAACAATATTTAAAACTTGCCCTTGTGATTATCTTACTTCACCCTTTAAGAGTAGGAGATACCTCCATTCAGTATCGATTATGTATGTGCCCATGCCCACCATGCCCAAATCTTTAGACCACTTCTCTAGCCATGGAGGTGCTGAGTGTCACCTCCACTTGCACTGCAGAAATACAGCACAGAGATAGTTTTTATACTGGGTAAGAACTGTGGCTGAGACCACTCCTTGTCAGGATAATTTCTGGGATATGTTTTTGGCTAAGAGGTCCAAAATGTCCATCAATGCACTATAAGAAATCCTTAGGACACACAATACTCCACATACTCTCTTCCAAGGAAATGCTGCCAGCTGAAGGGGTAGTTACCTTACTCCCAGGCCCAGGCCAAGGCTGTGCTTAACCCCCTGCCACCTGTATGCTTGTGTGGTTATTGCAAGCCCTTGATTTAAACCCCAGATTTGCTCGCTCTGCCCTGTGATGCTTAGAGAATTGAACAAACTGTGCTGCTCATAAAGCAACATGTACTGTGCTTTTGTGCAGTACTGATTGTCAATAAAATGTAATTTTGCTCAAATAAAAATACTGATTGTCAATAAAGTGTAATTTAGCTTAAACAAAATGCACATTTATGACTAAAAGCTTCCATGGCAATAAAGGAAAACAGAAAATACTGATAGTATTAAAATTGCAGGTTTAATTATTTTTTTAACTATCCAAACCCTCATGTTCGAACTTTCAAACAGAATAGCAGTAGGCATTTGTAAAGTTCTTTACCAGCTGCAAGCTCTGTTAAAGTATATTAGTTAAACATATCTCTGCTGCTGTGCTTCTACCAAACATGCTTTCTTACACACACCAAGATGTCTACACTGAACCTAGTGTGAAAGAGTTGTCACAGGAAACCCTCCTGTGTATATCAAGTACCTTTCCTTGCCCTATAGCCAGATATGTGTCTTTTGACAGCCAAATCATCTATTCCTGGGATTTAACAATTCCATGGGATATGGTGAAACTTATTGTAAAAAATAAAGACAGAACTAAATGCAGCATGTAATCATGTAGATCAAGACTGGAGGAAAAACAGTTCCAGAAAATGTACAGGAAACATTTAGGGGAACAGAATAGACCTTTCAGGATTCTTATAGAAAGAAATAGAATTTGAAAAAATTTTCCCATTTTTCATTAGCATTTTGAATTTCCAGCAGCCTTCAGGATGTTTGTTTTGTATTTCATCAATTGCCATATACAGAGCTAGGGAAATAACAGGAGGTTTGGGGTTTGGTGGAACTCCTAGAGTTAGCCTAAATCCACAAGTTGCAATGTATATAGAGAGAAACTGTTCACACAGTCTTACTTAAAGCTGCTTAACAGCTTAAAATGATAAAAAGTCCTTAACACAATTTAAGAACTTAAACCACTTAAACTGTTTGAAGCAGCTTGTGAGTTTGAAGAGTTTGGGGCAGGGGGTGTGCTAAGAGGCAGCCCTGTGGAGCTGCAGCCTGGGGACAGGGCTGCCACACCAGCAATCCCAGAAAAGGGTGCCTCGGGGAGCTAAACCTGGGAGGCCTGAGGGTGATATGAGGGAGAAGAGGGAAGAGTTTTCTACATATTTTTATGTGGCATTGTGTATACACCCAGATTGCTTTGCTTTAAGTAGTGTAGCAGGGAATCTTACAGGCGTGTGAGGTGTCAGCAGTGGCATCTCCACAGGGAAACAGGGAAGAGGGTGGCAGAAAAATATTGTCTATGACAAGTCCTCAGCTGTGGAAAACAGCTTTGGCTCATGGGCCAAGGGAAGGCTCTTCAGGAGCATTGTGAAGAAATCTGCACGAGCTGCAAGCCAAAATGTTCTGCTTTTGTGGCTCCAAAAACTGGAGGTGTGGGAGAGGTGGCGACAGCAGGCCCTTCAGACCTGTTGATCAGGAAGTTTTTGTTTCAGAAAGATTGTTTTTGGGAAAAGGAAAGAGGCAGGGGGCAGGGGTGAGTTGCTGTAGTTTGACTGACGTCAGGCAGTGTTAGTTGGCTGTATCAGAAGCATGTTGTTAATATGTGAAGCCACACATTTATAAAGCAGAAAGGAAGCCATTGCTTACGAGATCCGGTCTGGCCCCTGCTGCTGCTGTGGTGGTCAGTGGTCGAATGTGTGTTTGTGTATTTGAATGCTCAGATGGAAAAATGGTGGCACTGCACAGAGGTGATACTTGAGGGCAAAGGAAGAAGGCACAGGAATGGGAATGAACATCTGACAGGGTGAAAACAGCCAGTGATGCCACCTTAAATGTTGTGAAGCTTGGGCTGGTTTTCATTGATGCAGGCAGTGATTTACACCTTTTGGTGCAGAAAAGGCTGTAAAACAGGAGTGAATTACATTCTGTACAATTTGAAAATAAATTGTGCATTCACAGCCACTCAGGGTGAGGCCCATTTACACTTCCAGAGTGGTATATGATGAGTAAATGAAAGTTAGGCCTCTGTGTGAATGAAAAATGCTTGTTTTACCAGAGGCTGTGAAAAGAGAGAGCAAGAGAGACTTAGTGGAAATTGGAAGCAAGATTTTATTTGTTTGTTTAAAACCCTTGTATTGATTTGGAGTCAGAGGAAGCATTGGTATAACTGCAAAGTAATTCCACTGATTTCTGTGAGGTATTGGTGAAGTTGATGGGACTGGAAGTTTATATTTATAATCTGAGTTTTTCCTGTATTCAGGTAAGTCTTTATCACATTATATTCTTGTGCAATCTTGGTGGCATATTTAACATGAATGTTATTTGTCAAGAAAAGAAAAAATAAATCTTCACAGGGGTGAAACAGAGCTTGGGTATAGTTAAAATCTTACGATCTCAGTACAATTAAATAACTACTTAGTTTTATTTTATGGTGAGAAATGAAATATGGAAATATTACTTGGTAAGGGTAAGTGCTTTCTGACTAATGACAGACATAAAAAGAAACCATTTAATTAATGAAATCTTGTTAATGTACTACATAATACTAATTTCTCAATATCGCTTGAATTTCAGAACATTTCAGGATCTGTCCAAACAAATGGATATAACTTATGGTACAGTCAGGGACTCAGCAGTGTATGAATACTTTAAAGCAAAAGGGACCAACCCTTTGGAGCAGGATAACACATTTGCTGAACTGTGGAGGACTATCAGTAAGAATAATGGGGCAGATAATTGTGTATCAAACCCTTCTGAAGGCATCAGGAAGGTAAGACCGGATCACAGGCTTTTAATTTAATTTCTGTGTCAATGTTGTTTCTGTGGAGTTAATGTTAAGTCACAGGAAAAAAATTATAGTCATTTAAAAGCCCCTTAAATTCCTATTTAAAGTTCCTTTTAGTACCTCGATGGCAGATAAGAATCATATTTTGGTGTCATTGTTCTGAATTTAAGTACTTTAGCTCTGCCTAAGTGTTCAGTAGGTAAGTCCTTCTTTGGATCTGGTCCTAAGGTTTCTCACTTTCTTGGGAGCTTTGATAATGACTTTTTGGATGTAATTCTTTACATTATCCAGTACTGACTCTTGTCCCTTGCTCATTTGAATTTGTTTTCTTTTTTCTGAGTTCATGATTGGAAACATGAGTAAGACTCAAGGGATGCACAGAACTTAAAACAGAAATTTAATGCAAGATTTTTCTTTGTTTATTCCAGACTTTGAAAAACGCATTCACATGACAATGTGTTCTACCAAAATTTTATTTCTCTCAGATAAAACTACACATGTTTTTTTTCCCAGAACAGAGAATTAATTTGGGATTCAAAGACTGGTGTATAACAGCTTAGGATGCTGCATCTTGGTTCTGAGTCCTGTGATAAAGAATATTGGCCATTACAAATCCCCACTCTCATAGCCTGCCTTTCCCCTCTGCTCCCCATCTTGAATGTCGACAAAACCAGACAGTACCTTACATCAAACACATGTCCACGAGTACATTATGCAGAAGGGATGCAGGCATGCTGAAAGCCTTGATGTGCTGCTGCTCCTTTAGTGAAAAGTGTCCTCTTTATCTGGCAATTGATTTTTTTCATAAAACAGGCTGTTATTACCATAGTGAATGTTTTATCAGAGACACTCTTGTCAGTGAAACACTGATTTACTAGTTCTTTATGCTTTTGTACATGGGAAATAATAAAATGGTTTGGGCTTGTGTTTCCTTTTTCTACTTTAAATTTTTGAAACCTTTTCTGAACAGTCAGAGGGAAAGTATCCAAAATTTCCTGTTTTTACAGTGCCATAAAGAGGATGAGCACAACTAATGCAAGCCATCCCATTTCCCAATTCAAATTTCTCTAGCAAAAGATTCCCAACTCTTTACTTGACTTTTGGACAAAATCTTTATGCAAACACTCTCATGTCTTAGCACAGGAGTATTCGGTCAAAAGTTTGGATTCACCCTGCCTTTTTGCCTGTCTCTCAGCTGATCTTCCCCAAAGCCCTCTGCCCTCAGCTCCAAAATCCTCTCTTCCTAGGGACAAGGTAGAGCTCTGGCAATAGCAGAGTCTGCAGTGGTTGATTTTTTTTTCTTCTTCTTAATCTTCTAAGCACTTTATTTAAATGAGGCTTCTTTTGAGATGTTTTAGTAGCATTTAGAGGAAAAATAGAGACATTAAATACTTTTCTATGTAGCCTAGCATTAAAACCCATAATAAAACAGTTCACCTTAGAAAAATGTATAGTATTTTACTTTTCTTTTTTCTTTTGTAACATTCTCATGGCAGTGGATGCTCTTTATCCATGAAATTGTAAATACTCTTATTCTGTAAGCCTAGTGCATGCTGCCATTTATGATAGCTACATTTGCTAAGCCAGAAATGTAACTAGATTGGCAGGCAGTTGAGAATACCAATTATATTGTCTGTATGGAGCTGGCAGCTCCATCCCATCTACGTGATAATAACTTTTCATACTAAGTTTGATTTCAGTGTTGTAGGGTGATTTTTATATAAGTAAATCAGCTCTTTCAATTAATGTCAACAACAACTAAATTTTACTTCAGTCCCCAAAGATGACCAGGGCCACTATTTGATTAGACACCTACATAAATTGGGATTAATATTTAATAACATTGTCAACTAAACAATTGTGCTTACAGTTTAAGTGTCACTCTTCCTAGCTCATTGAGTTCTCTGAATAAACAGACAAATTTTCCATGTCAAGTATTATGGCTAGAAATTCTGTGGGTTTTTTTTAAAGGAGAATTGATGTCAGCCAAGGAAATGAGAGTTTCCATCCATAAACACATACTGCTGCATGAAAGAGATGTAAATGTGCCGTACAAGTGTGTTTCATAGGAAATGGGAACTCTAAATCTCTCTAGCATAAAAAGATCCATAAAGCATTTTTCTGAATGAGGACTTGCCTGACACAATGCAAAAAAGAAAAGAATCACTACTATTCTTTCTTCCCTCCTTCTCCTTTCCATTTCCTTCAGACAGTATCACAGTTCAGCTGCAGTTACAAACAAAGCAATGCCACCTCAGTGCAGAACAGGGAGTGCTGCTTATTTATGCTACAGACAGGTATTTCAAGGGTTTGTCCCCATTCCATTTATCTTTCTCCATTTCACGGAGATTTTCCTGCTCCCTTTGACTGTCTGGAAACTAAAGGATGGCAGTGGAAGAGAGTCCTGTGAGCTTTTATGGCGTTTGGTTGCCATGGCAGAGGTGTCTCTTCAGACACAGCAGTGTCCCTGCAGCCACAGTGACCACCTCCCATGGGCAAGGCTCAGCTTCTGCAGCACTGGGAGAGCCCCAGAAAAGGCAGCAATGCACTTCAGGGTCACGTAGGTGATGAGAGGACCCTTGAGAGCTGAGAGTTGTGGGGGGAAAGTTGCTTTTGCTGTGTTCCCAGGATACTTGTAAGTGGTCATTGACGATGGAAAACCTCCTCCTGTTCAGCAGTTCCTCTGCAGAGCACAGGAGCAGAAACCACACAAACCACCAGTCTGTACAAAATGCTGGTTTGCCACTTTGAGCTGTCTGGGACTACCACAGATGAGGATTGACTAATGCTGCCACAGGAAAGTTTCTACAGGCAGGATCTCAGTGAACTGTTTGTGTTGCATCCAGTGGCAATCAGTTATTCAGGCTAATTATTGATTACACCAACATACATAATAACCTGTGGGTTTTATTTCCTTTGGGAGCACCCATTTTTGCATTGAAAGAAGGAACTCATATGATCCCCATGTGATCCTGCATCTGCTGTAAATACAGATAGAAGAGTTAAACTCATTATTGCATTTTATAATGCCCTGCTTTGGTTGAGATTGTTTGTTCCCCCATCCAATCAATTTGGTGCCAAAATTTCTCTGAATTGTTTCTTTTCTTCCTGTGTATCACTTTTGACCAAAAGCGATCAAAACCAAGTAGAGCACAGAATGAGAATGCATCATTGATTTAGGCAATGGCACAGTAAGAATTTATTCCTTCTCTTTTTTACTTCCTTAATGATCACTGAGCATTAAATCAGAGCGATCTTCTTGAACAGTCACCTCTCTTCATTCTAATTTTGAGAGTAGAAGTAATTTAAAAGTCCATTTAATATGATTCTTTAAAAACTACTTTCTCCACAATGAATTTTATATTGTGAATTGCGGTTGCTCTCATGGAGCTTCATAAATTTCTCCATTTCTTGATGCATCAGCCTTTGAAGTAAGAGGAAATGCTTCCTTAAACCTGAATCTATTGCATCCTGTAGTGGTTTCGTAATTATTTTAATGTTTGGAACATTTCAGTAAGATTAAGTAGCATGTTTTTCTTTTTATTAGAACTGTGTTGCTTCTCTTAAAGCACTTTTTTATAGATAATAAATGTTATCCAAGCGTGTTTTTGAACTACTCCTCTAATGCCAATGTAAAGGTCACTTTTTGATATTTCTGTGGTACCAGCCATATAATGGGATCAGCTACAGTGACACTCTGTTCTTACTGCAAATTAATGATGAATTTTGCATTATTCTGGCACTTCTGTCTTTAGTATGATAGCTTCTTCATAAGTTTCAGATAAATCACAAATTGATTGGTGATCAATCTGGAATCAGTTTTTTTCATGTTATTATTATTTCTTACCATGCTTTCGTTGAAGCAGCATCATCTAACCATCAGTAAGCCAGGCCCCTTTGAATAATATTCTTCTATTTTCATTCACACTAAAGAGTGACATTATGAGGTTGTTCACTGCTGTCCTGGTCCTTCTCTTGTCTAGGAAGCAATCTTCTTTGGCCTTTTAATTTTTTTAGGATTGCGAAGAAGAAATATTTTTTTTAATATGAGTTTTGCCCAGAGGGTTCTTTTTTCTTCAATCTGTTTTCTTAAATCTCTTGAACTGAAGATAAATCTGGTGTCCTTGGTGTAAGCCAAAGTAGTTGTTCTACCTGGGTGGAATAAATGAGTGCTGCTTTGGCTGACTTTCTGATAAGGAAGTTTTTGAAAGTTTAACCAAGTGATTTTTGTTCTGTTGTGCAGCATGCCTGTATGCTGAGAGTCAAATATGAAGTACAGTTGGAAGACTGAAGTATAAATATGAGCTCACTGTGTTTAATTTCAGTCATTTATTCAAGCTATCTCACCTATTCTCAGCTGGTGTTTGCCACAGGCCCTTTTGCCACTCTTCCTATCCTGATGGCCTGGAGGTTAAGGGGCAGGCACATGTGCACACAGGCAGTCTTTCATTAAAAAAAAAAAAAATTAAACTACATTTAAAATTAAAGTTTGATTTTTCATTGAAAATAAATGTCAATTGGATTTTATTTGGCTTTTACTGCTTGCCTAGTGAAGGTACATAAAATGTCGGCATACTTCGAGCACACATGTATGTGTGCACTTATGTGTCTTGTACATATGTTTTTCAAAGTTTGACAGCTTTTCCTTAAATTGAACAAATGATATACTTAGCTGTCACAACAGATATTAACAGGGAAGTGAAGGATGCTGAATTTAGACAGCAACTAAACATTTTGTTATGAGAAAACTTTCCACACAATGAACACACTTATAGTGTGAGGCCTCCACTCTTCAGGGAAGAAAAATTCACAGGTGGAAGAAGTTTGGAAAGAACTAACTCTTCCCTTAGGACAAAGGGATCTTTGGAGATTCTGGGTTTGGCAATCAGAGAGGGAGGGGCTGCAGTCTTGCACCCAGGATTTCGGGGAGTTGAGACATATGTACAACCAAGGGTTTAAAAGTCAGATTCCAGATTATGCTAAAATGATCAGGCTGTCAGAGAACTAATGCTCTACAGATGGCATGACATTGGATAGAATTATTTATGTCATTAAAAAAATGTAAAATAGATGTGAAGAGATCTGGCAGACTTGGTTTATTGACCATTTACAGTCACAGGATGTAATTTAGGATAGCAACGCCACAAATGCAAGAGAAGTAGACCTTTAAAAAAGATCTTCTGCCCAGCATTGACAGTCAGTGTACAAAGCTCTTCTATATAAAATAACACACAAGATTGAGACTTGAAAAGTAGAATCAATAATGTGATTTTTCTCTTTAGCCCAGTGCATTGTAATGTAAGTGGAATATTTGAGGAACGTTGTGTTCCCCAAGTATTACTAAGAGATAGATAAGGAACATATTGTGTTGTCAGGATTCTTTTCTTAATTGTAAATTTGAAAAGATGATTTACTGACCAGTTCTGAAAGAACAAAAGATAGATACAGCTCTTTAAACTCAACAAACCCCCAAAAAACAACAACAACAACAACAAACCCAAACAAAACAACAATACAAAAAAAAAAAAAAGGGGGCAAAAATTCAACCAACCAAAAAAAAATACCCAGAGAAATGTAAAACACGTTTTACCACAGTGACTAAGGCCAGATCTTTCCTGGGTGTCTGATTTCTATATATCCATCAGGCAGGATTTTTGTTCTCTAATAGCAAGCATGGATTTTGAATAAATTCTGTGTACGGTAACAAGTGCTGCTGGTTTTAGTCCCATGAGGACATATTGTTAATGCTGACAGTTTCCTGTCTTGGGTATCAAAATGCTGTGTATTATTATTTACCATGGAACACAACATGCCTGAATAATAAAAATAATGTTTTCCAAGGGTTCAATGTACAGGCTCATTCAGATCTTACTAAAGAGAAAGGCTATAACATTTCTACTCTATTTCAACCCAGAAACAAATGAATTTGTAGATCTCTGATTGCCCCTACGCTGTTAAAGGGGAAACAGGGAAAAGAGGTGGATTGCAGCAAGTGCCTTACAGACAGTCCAGGCAACATAATTTTTAATCTTTGTTTCCCTGAATTCTGCCTACTAGAAGATGCCTCACCCATTTGGGTTTTTGCCATGTGTAAGCATCTGTAAGGGACTTCAGAAAGGTATGGTTTATATCAAACTATGGTGAAGTAAATTATCTTATTTGCTCAACTGAGGAATCCAGTGTAATGAAAAAACTAATGGAGTCTTTCAAACTTACAGGTGAATTCAAAACTGAACTTATATAAAAATTGAAAGTGTGCAGAAGGTTGAACTAATTCTGTGCCAGAGGTGTAGCTGTTTGCTAGGAGAGCTTTGTGAATCAGTAACACAAAGAAATATATACAGGATTTCAGCTAATTTAATCTATTAGGCAGCCAATGTTTACTTTAACCAACAAGATGGCATTTTATTTTACTTTACTGAATCCCTGTCCAGATATGTTTCTTACATCTTATATTAAGTAAGGTAATTTACATTCATTATATACACTGTGTGCAGGTACTGGTTTCAGTCCCAATTAAAGCTGATGTTTAAGGATATCTGCATGGGTGTGTGTTAAAATAAAACAATATTTACTTCAAAACTGAGATAATAGTAGATGCTTATGAATTTTCTTACCTGTGAAGAAAAGATGGAACTCTGAAGAAAGGATGGAACTCTTTCACTCAGTGCATGCCTTTTGTTACAGGACTAACTAAGCTCTCAGAAAGGCTGTGTTTATTTGGAAGGGAAATTTGTTTATTTACATTTTTATGAGCAAAGCTGCCAAGTTACGATTTTGGTGCCTGTGATGCTCATCACTTAATGCTCCTACTAGGCCAGTCTTGTCGCATAAATGCATGGAACCAGTCACATTCCATGTCTCCTACAAAACATGTATCAAATTCCATCATCTAAAACAATACCTTTCATTTATAATTAATAACATGTTACATAAGCATTCCTTACATTCACAGTTGGCTGTGTTATTCTATATATTCCTACTAAAGGATATTTTAGCAAGGTTTGAAGTACCAGGTGAGGTCCTGCTGGGAGGGAAGAGTGTTAGAAATGTATTAAGATGTTGCAGGTCTGCAGGTAAACTGTGACCTGATGAAATACCACCAAGGGATAATGACAAGATCTGGATTTGTTTGCTGGTTTGGGTTTTGTCCTACCTAGAAATGGAGTTTAGTTTAGACTGTGTTGTGTTCATGCTGTATTTACAGGCAAAGAAAGGAAATTATGCTTTCCTGTGGGATGTGACAGTGGTGGAATATGCAGCGCTGACAGATGATGAATGCTCTGTGACAGTCATTGGAAACAGCATCAGCAGCAAAGGATATGGGATAGCACTCCAGCATGGAAGTCCCTACAGAGATCTTTTCTCCCAGAGGTAAACTGAAACAAACCTTCTTATATAGGATTCCTTTCTACAGCCAGCAACCATTTGTGGTTCACATTAATTTTAGCATTTCATTAATAGAGAACAATGAATACATGACAACAGAGAGGTTATGAGTTCAAGCTCCAACAAAGCTGCTGCTGCTTCTGCTCCATGTGCATCTGGTTTGGGAGGAGGGGACTGGAGGTGATGTGTGGCCTCACTCCTTCAGACAGCACTGACCGATGTCCTCGGAGCTCTGTGTGAGGTAGAGGAGAGTTTGAAGAGAGATGCCCCGTTTTGCAGGCTCTGCAGCAATGTGCTGCTCCCTGCAGGAAGCAAGCAGCAATGCTCTGGGTTATCCTTCAGGGGACAGGGACAGGTCAAAGGCTCACAATGGTACAGGGAAAGGAGAATTGCAGAGAATCGCTTGGGACTGCCACGACCAGGAGACTTTAAAACGATGCCATTTGGTGATCTCTGAGCTATCAGCTGGGTATCTCTTGTCCATGTGAATGTGTACCCTGAAATGAAGACGTGCAGCTGTGCAGGCATGCGTGGCCCTAGCAGAAGGTGAGCGGGTGCTCTGCTCCAGGCAGGGAACTGAAGCAAGATTGCCTCATCTTGCTCCTGCTTTAGAAACAGGAGCAAAACTCCAGCTGTATAACTAGACAAAGCTGCCTCAAGAGAAAAGATTGTTAGTAAACATCTAAAACAGTTATCAAACCAAATTCAAAATGAATCATTCATGCAGAGAAGGGACACTTCACAAGAGACAAAACAATGATTAATTAGCAACTGTTAACACAGTAATTCAGGCATTAAGTAACAACATTGAAGTAAAATCCTTTTGAATAAACTGCATTTGCTGAAATAAATGAGTTGGTCGCTGCTTAAACAGATTTGTACTAAGTGGTGCACAAACAGGAGCATGTTTAGCCTCACATATTTTTGGAATTACTGTAGGAGAGCAGCAGTGGAGTGGGTTGAGCATTTCGCTAGTGGGACCAGCTGCTGCAGCTGAATGTAGCCAGACCAGCCATAACTAACTAGAATGTGGTGATTTCCCTTGGAAATGCTGTTTGCATTGCAGTGTAATTTTTGACAGGCTCTTTTTTTCCAGAGTTACCCAGTGAAGTGTACCTGCTGCTGTGAGTAGAAAGAAATCTTGGTGTAAGGGAGTTTCAGATAAAGAATACAACACTGGTAGTGCAGGGGGATGGAGTTTTGAACTGTGGGATGGTAGATTTAAGAGCTGTGAAGCATAAGGAAAAGACAAAGAAACCTGTAAAAAAGTATCATTGCAAATAATACTTGTCTTTTGAAATTTCTGCAGGATCCTAGAGTTGCAAGAAAGTGGAGATTTGGATGTTCTTAAACAGAAGTGGTGGCCACGGATGGGACGTTGTGACCTGAATAGCCATACCAATGCACAGACAGATGGGAAGGCACTCAAGCTGCACAGTTTTGCAGGCGTTTTCTGCATTTTAGCAATAGGCCTTCTTCTTGCTTGCTTGGTGGCAGCATTGGAGTTGTGGTGGAACAGCAACCGTTGTCATCAAGAAACACCGAAAGAGGTCCATAACTTTTATTCTTATCACAATTAAAAGTAGAAAACACAAAAGAAAGAGAGAGCGAGTGGAAGTTGTGGGATTTTAGGTGCTCTCATGCAATAAATTTGATTTATTTTGATTTGCCATACTAAGCTTTGCATATAACTTTTTGGGTGGTTGTTTCTAAGAAAATAAAAGCAAACAAACGAAAGTGTCTTTTGTGCACATGGAAGGTGCCAAACTGACAGCCCTGGAGACTAAAGTCCTCTATTTATTTGTAGAGCAGATACAGCATGGGCAGCAGCAGTGCAAACTTCCCCTCATTGCCCCACCAATGTGCCTCAACCCTGACCTGGAGAGATCACCTTTAGGGGTAAGAGAGTGGTTCAGAAACATGCCCTCGGCCACTCTGCTGTGAGTGACGGGGAGGCCAGTCACGGGCACCCAGCTGTGCCATCTGTGGTGATGTTTTCTCTGATCTGAGCCCCCATCCACTGGCTGGAAGATCCATGTCCATCCTGCGCAGGCTCTGCAGCTGCCAGACATCTGGTAGCTGCTCTCCTTTATGGCTGACCTAGGCTGAGTTTGAAGAGGTACACGAGCAATTAAAAATAAATCAGCTAGTTAATAATTGAATAATCCATATTGCCATGACACTGTTTAAATGCTTCCTTTCTTTTGAAGTCAATTTTATTTCTAAAAGTAGGAGCCTCTGAGGAAGTTGACCTTCATATAACATGGTTTATCTAGGAAATTATATCTGAGAATTTCTTGGGTTTGGAGTTTCCATGCACAGCAGCCAGTGATAGTTAGCAATGCTAAGATAGAATTATCAGTCTATACTTGGATCTGTCTTGCATGAAGTCTGTATTTGTTTACGTAGATTACATGTTAAATGTTTAACAAACTAACCTCTTGTAATTTTGGAGACACTGAGGCATTTGTAGGTGCTTTCATCTTGGAATAGATGTTTGTTACAAGCAATTTCATAGCAGTGAGCTGCACTGTTTCTCAAGTTGCAGGAGCACTAGACTAATTGACATTCCTGTCACCTGTAAGCAATTTTGGCAAATTGGCAACCTAGTCTAGTGGATGGCGTCCCTTCCCATGAGAGAGGGGTTGGAATTGGGGATCTTCAAGGTCCCTTCCAACCCAAACAGTTCCATATCCTATGATCTTGCCCTTCTGCCTTGTAGAAGTTGCTGTAACCCCAAAGGTGCCCCCATGCTAGCACTGCGAAGGCCTAAAGCCCAGCAGTGGGTGTTTCACTGCCCACCGTGAAATCCTGCTGGGCGAGGGCAGAGATGCTTTCCAAAGTGTCCTCATGCTGTGTGCCCAAGCACCTACCTGGCCATAGTGTGTGGTGTGTTCCCCTCTCTGCAATCAGGGACTTGTCTTTGTGTATCTTTGTAGAGTGAGATGAGAACATGACCTAAAGGCAGTTTCATACAGCTAAGGTGAAGTAATCCACTCTTTTATTGCAAGGAGTTTCCATTGCTGAAAAAGGATCTACCTTCCTGAGTTTAAATATTTTCTTTTTCACCCGTCCCCTTCATTTCTTTTTTTAATAACTGTAAGAAGGATTATTGCATATCTGTGCCTACCCCATCCCATCTTTTCTCCCTTTCCCATACTTCTCTTCCTCCCCTTCCCATACAGTGATCAAGGTTGCTGGGTACATCTATAGTGCTCTTTTGTAGTTTCTTTGACAAACATAGAATACATTTGACCTTCTGTGTTTTAAAGGAATCTGACATTACCCCCATGGTAGAGCTGTGCTTGGGGAGATTGCCATGTGTGGGGCTGGGCCTGCCCTTGGAGTACAACTAGGCTGGGTTAGAGGCAAATTAACCTCAGGTACAGAGCATGGACAGGTTCCAGAAAGATCAGTGATGGGGGTGCTGCCAGGAGAGGGGGAGCAGAGTCAGCGGGAGCCCTGGCACAAGCAGGTGTAAAGGCTGAATGAAGAAGTGCATGTTCCCAGTGAGAGGGCACGGGGCTGGGCTGAGCCAGCAGGAGGAAGGCGTGCAGAGGGTGTGCCAGGCAGCATGGGATGGAATGAGGGATCCCCTGAAAGGGACAGCTGGGTGCAATGACAGGCAGGCAGCTAGGGGCACCTTTGGATCGAACAAAGCTGCCCAAGGCAAGGGTGGCTGCTGCCCAGAGCCAGGGACGAGCAGGGTCCTCAGGAACCCTCTGCCTAGGCCACATGGACACATTGCTCCAGCCCAACTGCAGACCAGGGGTTGGGAGCTCTGGTCACAGTGAGCACAACATCCACTCAACTAAATTAGTAAGCGAATGTAGCAGTATGTCCTGGCAGATTAGTGGCCAGACACATTTTATTTATGTGCTACCAGTGAGGAGGGATTGAAGTAGGACATATGATGGCTACTGCAATTAAGGTAGGAAACCAAGTTTCAAAAGAGATGGTGAATATAGGTTGAAGGTTTTTGAGGTGTTTAGAAGAACCTAGTTTTGAAAATGTGGGAAGGACAGGATCCAGGGCTGAGAGGAGTGTGGAGCCCTGCATGCTCCTCTGCTTGAGCCAGGAGCAGTGGCTGGGCTTGGCATAGGTGACACAGGTGCACAAGGAGGCTTTGATCTCCAGCAGAAGTGTGTTCAGGATATCTCATTTCTAGGCTGTGTGTTGTTTCTCAGCCTTTCTACAGCAAGAGCCAGAATGACGGAGCTACAGCACAAGTAGCATACACAGAACATTAAAATCTGCCTCTTAGCTGCATCTGCTACTCCAGCTAAGTCATTAGTTCAGTAACAGCTGCAAACTCAAGTCATGCTGCTGATTTTCTTCTGCTTCTGGGAAGGCTTTGGTGAAACACAAGTGTTGTGATATCACCTAAAAATTGTGCGAACTGGGATGTCTCCCAGCTGCTTTCTTCTGTGAAGCAGAGCTTGTGGAGGGTCACAGAAAAGGCTGATTTTCTTACAGTCTAAGATTAGACTTCAGTGTTGCCTATGAGGCAAAGAGAAGGTGACAACATTTGGTTTCTGTGCCCCTTACCCTGTTGGGAGCTGTAGAAATCCCTTGGAAAAAATTATAGTGGAACTAGACTTGAACAAGGAGTTGTCCTGACTTGTGCAGCCCTTGTGCAGCATTCTCTGTTTGGCATGACCCACTTGGTTGGTTGTATCATGTCAACAATTGCCGACTCAAAAAAATGTGGGACAATAAATGCACAACTACAATGGCAGATTTATGACAGGGTTGGGTGGCGTGCAGCTTGGTGGTGAGCAAGAAAAAGCATTTTTTAGAGGCTCTTATTTTTTATGTCAAGGGTCTGTGAAGTCTGTGGCCAGGAGAATGTGCACTGCCTTCATTGGCATTGGAGAAATGTTTTCAGCTGACATTAAGGTGATGGTTTTTGCCTGTTTGTTGTCTTTTCTTTTTCCACTTTGTATTCCTTAGGCTTTTGTGGAGGTTAGGCAGAGCCAATACACTGATGTCCAAGGACTCAGATGTCTGCATGGTATGAATCACAGCTCTTAATTACAACTAGTGTGAGGAATCTAAGTGGTAACTATGCACCTGGGAGGAACAGGAAGCCTGTCTTTTGAAACCTGTCATCATAACCTGAACTTTGATATTAACCTGATCTGCATTTGTAGAGACTTCATAGGAAGAGTTATGTCAGGGGGAGACTGCTTCCAATTAGAATATTTTTTTACATTTTTTGCGTATGAAGGAACTCTACCCAACAAAATTAAAAAAAAAAAAAAGTATTGTTCCTATGCACTAAGTCAATTCATTAAAACCTCCAGGAAAGATGAATTCCCTTTATTTTCCATGTTACCATTGGTTCACACTTGTATCATTCAAAAATAGTGAAATTTCTTGCTGGAACAGTCAAGGTTGGCTTGGTCTTTTTCAGGATGTGGATACAAGATATTTTTACTCTATTTGAAGGAGATTTGTAAAAATGTTTCTAATGAGTTCTGCTGTACAAATATAATGTTATCCCTATTAATTCTTCATTTAATCCTTATCAGATCAGATTAACAAAAGAAAGATTAGCTCCAGCATCAGGAAAAATTGTACTGCTGCAACATCATGCCTCATTCTTCTATTAGGGCTCAAGTTTGCAATCTCTTCAAGCTGGAAAATATCTGGTAATGTTAAAATTGCCTTATTACTTTCTAATTCAGAAAAACTTTGACTAGGCCACCTTTTTCCAAAAGATATTCTGGAATTTATAATCACCCTCTCCTCATTGTTAGTACCCAGCCATGCAATACCCACAGTGAAATTTCAGCAGCTCATACATATATCTCTTTGTGTTAAAATCTTGAATTTACACAGCTGCTACTCAGCCTGAAATACTGATACCTAATCTTTTGACCTTGATAAGCTTCAGAAAATTAGGGAGTTGTGAAAAATTAGTATTTATTATGGAGTCTTTTTTCAGTCACTTTACGTCCCTTTTGAATGACTGAGCAATCAGCTAAAGTTATTAAAACCTGGTACTATACAAATGTTGAACTTTTGACAATTGCCTCCGAATTTCTGTAACTTTTCGTATGAGTTCTATGCATTTATTTCACAATATCAGTAAGCCATAATGTAATTTGGATCATTTAACAGCCAAGGACTTTGCCACATCATCAGATTGTTGGTATCTTTTATCCCCTCTGAAGGAAGGAAAGGCAGTTTTCACATCTTTATTGTCATTATGATCCAGCGTGGCTGCTTCCTGCAATGGGCTCCCCAGCTTCCTCTGTGCTTTATCAGCTGTGTCTTTGTGTGATGTGCTATTCCTCTGAAGATTATTACTTCTGAGATCTCTTCAGAACCATTAAAAAAGCATTCCTAGTTCATCCACATACTACAAAACAATGGAAACTTATAAGCAAAGATAAAATATCCTCCTATTCATGGAAAGAAAGTTAAACTCTCATCTTTTTCACTGTGCATGAGATTAGTCACTAAAAAAAACAATTAACGGGCAACCCCATGTTAAGCAAAATTAGTCACTTATACAGGATGGTTTTTTGTTTTCTGGGAACTGATAATTGTTGCATCTCTTGTAAGAGGTGGTATTGATTCACTTATATTTAATATAGCTCCTGAAAGACAGTGTTAGAATGACCTCAAGAAATTCTTGGTTTGATTCTTTCACAGATAATAGATATGATTAATCAGAAATCTGGTTTTTCCAAACCAGCTGTGCTATTCCTAGCAATGCAAGTGTTTCAGAAACTGGACCCTGTGTGTTTGGGATTCTGTAGTGCAAGAAGATTTGGGGGTTTTATAGGTTAAGGCATAGCATAGTTCTCTACCTCCTGAGTTGCTACTGGTCATTGTCTCATAACTTGTGTCAAATTTATAATTCATTAACAATCACAGTCTTCACAGCTTGGTTTGTGATTTCTTTGCTTTTTCATGCTTCTGCAAAATCCTTTTATTCAATAGACTCTTCTCACTTTTCTGTCCTTACTTTTTATTTTTACATTATTAAAAGGGGGCAGCATTTCAGATACTGTCCAGAGTGCAAATGGTCTTGTGTACTAGAACAGCACCTTGTAATTCCTATATCCTGCTACTCCAAGCTTAATGATGTCTTGAATCTCAGAAAGTCTAGACTCTGTGAGCTCCATGAGACAGTGGGAGGTAGCAATATTGCTCTAAAAATTGTCACAAGTGTTTTGGCAGTATCCAGGATGAAAGAAAGAAACCCTGTATCTCTGGCCCGGGCAGCCTCTTGTGATCTGCCTTAAACTCCCCTGTTTCCATGTCCACTGGTGTGCCTACCCAGCCTACCTCAAAAATCCATTCTTCCAGCTTTAGCAGCCATGAAAGTTACCCACTAAGACTCTCTTCTGGTATTAGAAGAGCAGGAATCCCAGTGTACCTTACAAATGGAAATAGGCAGACCAAGGGATCCAAATTTGTCACTGCTAAGAATTGTGGTTCATCTCACTTTAGCTCTCCAGCCAGATACTATTCCATGGCAGTCGAGGCTTCTGTACCTTCAGCATGGTGTCAGCAGTGTTGGTTTTGATTATTAAAGAGTCTCTTGCTTTCACCATTATTTTCACTTTCCTTGTCTTTTTCCTTGTCACTTCATTTACCTTGTCTCCTTTGTGGTGTTGCCTTTTTATCTGACAATTTGATTCGCCCTAGGATGGTTCCTTTTGAGAGTGAAAGGAAACATGAGATCATCAAACTGATATTTTATTTTCCCTCCATTGCATGTTCTCTATATTTTTTCTTGTTCTTATTTTAATTTTTTTCTGTATTTTAATGACATGTCTGAAATCTTTGTACGTTTTTTGCTCAGTTGCATATAAATTTTCATTTGTTTGTACCACTGTATTGTATTCTACTTTTCTAAGAATAAATAAAGTTTTTTTTGGGGAAATAAATCATGCAAACATTGGCAAAATAATGCATTTTAATGCCATCTAGAAAATCAGTTTCAAACCAGCTTTGAATGCAATAAGCTGAGAAACTTCATTTAACTAGCATTTTTACATCAGTAAAGTGGTGTTAGGAATCTGTCATCCCAGAATGCAAAGTTTAGTGTTGTTTGATGATGAAGTATAAGCTGGAAGAATTGGTCAAAGGAAAAAAAAATAAAAAAGAGGACAATATAATATATAATATATAAATTACCTTGTACAGAACTGATAATAGCTGGAAGGACATCTTAACAAACTCCATGGTGGCTTTTTATGTGAGTGAAGAAACAAGATTTTCTCTTTGGAGGTGCCTGTAGTAAAGCAGAAATTCTGTCATTGCTGGTCCCTGGCAGGGTGCACATTCAGAGTCCAATGAAATCAGTCAGCTCTTGCTATTGATCACCATAGATTTCAGTCAAGGCTGTAATGGATTTAAAAGTGACATGTCATCCCTGTGATTTATGGCACTGGGCCCAGGCTTCTCTACCCAAAGCAGTGGTGAAGCAATTGAGTTTTGTACCAGCATATTTCCCTAACTGCAAAGAAGGGATTTTTGTGTTGGTTTTAATTTTTCTCTGTCATGTAAGAAAACTCTGCTAATGGGATCCTTAGGGATATAATCTGGATTTACTTGGCATGAACCTTAGAGGGGGGGAAGAAAATTATTCAACAGAAATAAACATAAAAAGTGAATGTTGCCATGCAGGGAAATAAAAAAGAAATAACCTGTTTAAATTTTCAGTTTGGTGATGAGTGTAAGTACTTGCTTAATTTGCATTACGTTGCCTATCCCAGAGAACTTCTGTGGCTACTCATGAGCTTGGCATGAGCTTATGTATTTTACTGAATTGGAGCCTTAATGTGTCAGATTCTTTTAGATTCTTCACACAATGTTTACAGAGCTAATTTTTGTATGTCTTATCTCAGCCTACAGCGGTATTTTAAAGTTGGCTTTTTGAAGGGAGTGTAAAATAACAAAATCAGTAAAAGTTTAAAATAAAAAAAAAGCATAAAATGTGACTTTTTCTCAAATTTCTTTTGCATTTTTGTGGTTTGTAAAATGCCTTAGGTGTTGATCTGACTAAGCATTTAAGCATGTACATAAAATTAAATAAGAGGTGTATTCTGATGTCACCCAGAACACCAAAACATTTCCATTCTTTTTAGTGGCAAGGATCAAACTTCAGTTGCTTTGAAACCAACATCTATGAAGCAGTAACTGGGAGTTAATTGTGCACTGAGGTTATTTGCTGAAGATTGACCTTACCATGCAATAATATTAACATGTAATTTATAACCATTTTTGTCAATTGAATTTAAATAAATTTATAGGACCTGAAATAACCTGTGGTCAATATTAGGAAAATATTAAGGAATCACAGGTTCCATTACTGTGGATTTTTTTTTTTTTTTTTTAATTAATCAATGGCTTGGTTTTCCATAAGTCCAGACCCATATTTTTAGGCACATATATAGAAAAGTGCTGCTCAAACTCACTCAACATAAGAAGTACTGTATTTTCAGAATTATTCAGTATGCAAGAGTTATCTTTTGGGAGACTGGTGTCCAGGTTTTTATTTTGCTGAGCTATTTTAATGATATGGCTGGTCATGTCTTATGTCAAAATAGGAGCTTGGGCAGTTTCCAAAAAACAGCCCTGAATGGGGGCGCAGAAACTTTTTCAAAATTTGTTTTCTAATTGAAAAACTTGTGTCTAATAGTCAGGAGTAAGGATTTAGTAAGACTTTCACATAGTTGGAGTGGAGATGAGAGGCTTTGTAAATCAGCTAACACTGGGCATCAAGCAGGTTGTAGAAGCAATTCTTTGTGTCCTGTGCCAACTCTCTTTTACTCCTGGCATAACAGGAATAAATGGGAACTTTTGAGATTTGGATGTGACTAGACAGGAGGGGTGAAGGAGGAGGGTGTGGAGCGATCTGTTGTGCCTGATGGTCCAGTAGAGTAACTGAGTAGTGTTAAAGGATAGCATTGCTCTGATTTGGGCTCACTAGAGTGAAAAATTACATCTCTTATGGACTAGAGTATATTTTTGGTTTTAAAACTGTGTGAAGCAATGGAAAGAAGCCATTAAGTTTTAGTGAGTTTTGGAATAGAATCTTCATGAATTTAATTTTTCCTTCATAAAAGAGTAATCTGTCACCTCACAGTGTAACTTTGGATGATGTCAGATTCTTAAAACACCACCCTGACCCTCTTGAGGGCCATCCTCTTTTGTTGCAATGCTATTTCAGACATAATAAAGAAGAAATAATAAGTATATATTTGCTGAAAAGAGTGAAATATTAATTACATTATTAGCCTCACTATCTTGATCCTTTTTTTTTTCTCCCCACATCTTCCTTTCCCTTTCCATCTGGAGATGGCCAATGATGTGAGGCTGGGCCTCAGAAGCATGGTGAGAATTTATAATAAATATACAGATGATTGGTTTCTTGTTGAAAATGCCTGCACAGATGAATCCCTGTTAGTTTTCTCCTCATCTTTACCTTCCCCTGGAACTGCCCTTGATCCTGACCTCTGTGTTGTTGGAAATGCCTGTAACTGCAGTCTGTAGTGTGTACACAGTAGAGGTTCCTCTGGTTGCAAGTTCTCCTTTCTCCCGAGTTCCTTTGCAGAGACATTGGCATGCTCATCAACCAGCACTCATCCTGTACTGTATTTTGCTGCTTGTGTTGAGAAATGTTTCTTTGCATTCTCTTATTTTTAACCTCATGAAAACTGTGGAAACATCTGTACCATGTGAACCACTCGCTCATTCTCTTTGTAGTTGGGTTACCAGCTGGTGAACCAAGGTTGGTAAGGATTTTAAAGTTTGGATATCTCAGCATGAGGCTGAATGCCCCTTTTCATATTGAGTAACAAATGAAAATACTATCACAGCCTCTTCCCTGGCAGGTTTGGGTCTGCTGTGAGTTGTGAGGATTATACTGTGATCTCTGTGATTGCACTTAGTTAATGGATGGTGGTGAATGTGGGAGCGGATCACTGCAAGACACTGTGGGGAGACCTGCTGTCACCTCATGTTCTCCTGATGCTTCTCCCATCAGGACTGTGTCCTGTGTATTTATTCACACAGAGCCAGAGATGGGGATGCAGCTGAAGACCATCACTAAGTCAGAGAGGTTTGGCTGGTTTGAAGTGGTACATTGTCAGCTTCCCTGGCCTGCTGGGGGGGAACTGTCTGGGGCATTCCTAGCAAGGCTCACAGGCAGGACCCGTGGGACACATCAGAGTTAGACCCCTGGTTAGATGTGATGCCAGGTTAGATAAATCCAACCTGGGTGAGGTGTGCCACAGGAGTGTGGGGAGATGTGAACTTCTTCATGAAGGTTCTTTCTGCTTGCACCAGTTCTGTAGCAGGTCACTGCTACTTGCTTGGTGTCTAGGCTTTTATTAATAATTTCTTTACACCTATTTTCTCTGTGTGGGTAGCTGGAAATAAACTTTGACAATGTATTTGAAACAATTTTCTATCACATTAACATCAGCTTTGCAGTATTCTGTAATATCTTACTTTTTTTCAGGTTTACTGAGAAGGAAAGAGTGTTACTGTCTCTTCATAGAGGAATTTCTGCTCTCTGGTGGAGGAGGCATCACCTAGTGAATAAGGTGGCCTCTTGTACACAATTTTTATGAAGTTCTGTTTCTTTGCAGATGATTCCACATTGAATGAAATGAAATGAACATACTGCAAAACTTTCATCTCTTTTATTCTTTCAATTAGGTAACAGCCAACTGGACCTCACCTGATGTCAGTCTCAGTGCATTCTTCTAATGGCTGGTTTATGGATGATAATTTAGCTAATTGCTGATTTAAAATACGTGGTAGAGCTTCCACTTATAAGAGCAGAAGCTTGATTGCAGGATTGGGCCTATTTCTAAAAGCAGTTTTTCAAGTAGACTCTTGAGGTGCATCCTTGCATATTTCTAATAAGATTCTGGTACGGTCAAACCAGCTTCGAGCAGAGCACACTCAGAAACCACTCAGCAAATTTTATGTAAGATTAAGTGCTATTTGACTGGGTCAGTTGCCTGTGTTAAATTAATGGCAGCAGACATAGATCATCACTGCATCTGTTTACACATCTCTCTGCATTTCACTGCATTGTCAGCTGTGGAATCTCTGGAATAATGAGTGTCACACACATATTAAAAAGGGGTTATTTGTATTAATGTAACACCATACTGTACTGTCACTGTTTTGCAGCACATCTATTACATATATCTTCACTGCTTTTTCTTCTTGAGCAGGCCAATTATGCCTGGTTTTGCCAGTCTGTCAGAGCCTCCTGGAATAAATTAAAATTACAGCTTTGTGTATGCAGTAGCTGTAACTGAAAGTAATGATAATGACCCTGGGTGAATACAGGATTTCAAAATAATCCTAAACAACTGTACATAAGCAGAGCTACTGCTGCTTTGCTCTCCTTAACAAGCTAAATGTTTGAGTCCACAATGTCTGAAACCTCACAGACTGAAGTTGGTTGCTTTGTGGAGCTGTGGGTTTTAATGCTGAGTAAGAAGAGAATAGTTTGTGGGTACCTGAGCATGGAAACTTTGCTGTTGCAGTTTTATTTCTCTGCCTCATTTTTCAGTTTTGCAGTGTGTCTGTCTGTGCATGGAAGTGCCTCAGAGTGTCCCTTTCTCTCCAACTGGGTTCAGGTGTACTTCCAGCACCTGTCTCATGACCTCTGGCAATGTCATTATGAACACACATACATGAGTCAAAAGGACTGTTATAGGGGTGGGAGTGAAACCAGCATGTTTATGGTCATGAGCAGAAGAGCAAGTGTCTGACACTGGGTTTGTCTCAAATTTTGAATCCCAGCCCTAATCACAAAATTACCACATTTTTTAAAATAGTTCTTGCACAGAATGAAAATCTAATATTAGGATTTGTGTCTTGGCTTCATTCTCTCACTGAAAGATAATCCTTCATGTTGTCACCCAGGACAGGAAACAAACAAACAAACCAGAAATGTGCCCTGATTGATGATTAAGGCTCTATTACCTTAACAGCATTGTTTTCTGCATATCTCCTGAGTCTTATTAAGAATTACTTTAACAGGCTTTTAATTCTTGGCACCTGACTGGGAGGTATTGACATATTCAAGATATTCTCTCCCTGTGTGAGCCTGTCTGCCCATGTTGGCTACATTTCTGAAATTTTAGATCTTCTGGGGTCAGGCCCATCAATCTTTTTCTTCTGTAGTCTAGTGTGCTTTTATTTGCATGTGCTGGATGCAGATGCAAGTTATCACAGTTTTGGCATAGTTTTAACATCACATTTCTACAGATATTAGACTTTCCTGTTTGGGCATTTGTATTCCTCTTGTTGCATTGCTGGAACTGTTTCATCATCTTGTAACATTTTTATGTCTTCAAGTGGCTTCTCTTGAACTCTGTGATAAACTCAGAGAAATTACAAGTAAAAAAACCAGATGCTGCAATGGTGTCTTTAATAAAGATATTTTTCCCAAAAAATTTTTCCCCTGGAAAATCCCAAGTGTTGCAAGCCTGTCAGCTGATAGTATTACCTTTTAGTTAATTGTGTTTAGGGTGATGTAGGCAATTTCATGAAAACATCAGCCAGTAGCTCCTTTCCAACACCCTTGAATTTGATCACATTAACTGACTCCAGGCATCCCAATTAGTTCCATATTCTTTCAATATGACTGCCCACAGGCTTTTATTAGAACCCACTGTCGAGTCACAGAAAATAAGCTAGAAAAAAAAATTGATTACTCTGTAAATCATGCTGTTTGCATTTATATAAATTTATATATATATTTATATATATATTGCTATAATTTCTCACTGTGTGATAAGACCAAACTTGGTTGGTCCTGAAAGAGTTTCTTGTAGGTGTGGCCGTGCAGGTTTAGTCATTTCAGATAATTCTGATGAGCATCCTCCAAATCCACTTCAAGCCAGGGTGTGTTCGTGCAGTCAGTCATAGGCCACTGAACCTGTTGCTCATGATCAGGTTCTTGGGACATATCAGAAACCTGCCCTTCAAATGCCCTTCCAGACCTCAAACTCATTGGGGGACGGTGACATTTCACTTGGTATTTATGAATAAGAGAATTTCCTGACCAGGAGCAATGTTTGGTGGCTGTTTTCCTTAAGCCTGCAGAGGATAAGCCTGGGTGTATGATTAATTTTCCTTACACGTTTCTTTCCTTCACTGATTAATTTCTTCAACTGATCTATTTGGAGTACAACATTAATATTGAAAATAGAATTATGAAGCCAGCAAAGGAAAAATATTTTATCTTCTTCTGGCAACACAGGCATATACTTGTCTCCAGCACAGCCATAGATGAGAAGTGAAGTGGAATTGGCATGAAATGGCTGAGATGTGGCATATTTATAATATTAACTAAATTTTGTCTATTAAGTGCAAAAAAGAAATTTAAACAAATTCCTGATATTTACTGAGAAGCACAGAACTAAAAATAAAGGAGAATGTGGAGCTGACAATGGAGCAAAACACCATAACTTTTAGGATTTCTTTTTCTGGCTTTATTGCCATTTAAACCTTTTTCCATTTAGCTTGTTAGTTTTCAGTAACATATGCTATGCTACTGAATTTCCCAGAGGAACAATAAAGGAAAAAAGATTAGGTTTAGAAAATTCACAAATTCTGAAAGGTTGACTTGTCACATAAAGCTATCCCAAAATCTTCACTTCTGGAAATCTTGGTATTCAAAGCAGTTTTACAGTGTGCAGTGACAAACTAATCTTTTCAAGGGTTTCTGAATTTTATCTTAGGTTTTTTGGGTTTTTTTCAAGTATTAGAAGAATCATTCATTCACCATTAAGATAGTCTCATACAAACCTTGACATTTAGTTATTTAGCTGCTCTTTGTCTAATAAGACAAAGAAAAAGGGAAGAACCTTTAAAAATGTGATTTTATAATTCCTCAGAGACAAGTTTTTTTCCATAACCTTTGCAAACATTTTATTTTGACAATGAAAAGAAAGAATAATGTGAATTCCTGGTCTGTTGAAAGCCTCTAAAAATTTTCTCTGATCTTAATAAGGCCACAAAGTTGTCCTTAATGCTGAAGGAAGAGAAGTAAGCAAATGAGATCCTCACCCCTACTTCTTAAAGAGATCCCAAGCATCTACTTCTCTATGTACTTCATAAAGTGTTCTGATATAGAGAGAATGTGATGTCTGTTTGCAGGAACTGGTTTTAATTTTTATGGAGAAGGAAAATTTTAGCACAGTGAAATGAGTTTGTATTGTGAAATATAAGCAGGTGCAAATCCACCATTTTCTGAGGAATGCTGTCCCAGGCTGGACTGTGCATAGCAGAATAAAAGGCCTGGTAGGCCAGGAGAGGGGAACATTCCAAAGGATGTGGTCCTTAATAATCCCTGTGGTCTGGACCAGGAGATGTGTCTTAAGAGCATCCCAGCTGTGGCTCTTCATATTTACATCTTAAAAGGACTCAGCTAAATATGTAACCAGGATTAATTCATGCTTTGATTTTTATGACCTTTTGTGCACAGATGCTTCAAGTGAAAATCCTGCTTCATTCACAAATTTGTTTTCACTCTGCAAACAATTAATGACTGCTTGTTGTAATTATTGAAACCTTACCTTTTCCTCTGGCTTAGCTTTATCCAAGTCCCATTTTACTAGTTCCACTAGCAAAGCGGGATGAATGCACTCAGGATGTACTTGCAATCAAAAAAATTGAAATATAAATAAAATTATGTATATTTTCACTTGAAATTAGGTGAAGAAGGCATCAGTATTTGGCAAAAGCTCGGAAAAATGAAAATGAGTCATGAACATTTCTCCAAAGCCTCATTTAGGAGTATTTACTCTAATATTTGCTCAGTTCTAACCTGAGTTCTCTTTTGTTTTCTTATTTTGTAGTGGAGGCTTGACAAGAATATGTGTTCCAGGTACCCAGAATGCCAGCTAGGAGAATACATCACAGCTGGCAGCATCGTTTAGAAAAGAAGTAGTACAGGGTACCTAAAGGGGCATTGCATGATGGGCGTCTGGGGGTTAGCTCTTTAGACACCATATCATCCTACATGGCAGTAGCTGAAGTTTGGGAACATGCAGAACTTTGCAGCAAGCTCTTGTTGGCAAATAGATGAGGAAAATGCAGTGCTGAGTAGCTGGACATGTGTTCAAAAGGAGCCCACCCAGAGAGGTCGTGCTCTTACTCCCATTGGGGAGTAATGAAAGAACTTTTCTCACATTCGCCCCAAGTCTACAATTTTACTTCAAGAAAGAGGAACTGAGGAAATTACAAATTAAACCATGTAATCCTCAGGCCACTGTACCATAAATCCTTACTTTTACTAGCTACAGAATTAAGAAAAGAGCCTCTGAATTATCAACAGCTTAGTGTATTTGCATTGTCTAATGTATTGAATGAAGGGCATGACAGGTCAGGTGTGGTTGTTGTCAAGGTCTTAATACAGCTGCAGGAGTTGTCTGATCAAGTGTTGTGTGATCCCTTCATGTCAAAAAAAGTTTATTTTTTATTTTATTATCTATTGATTTTTCTCTAACTCAGAATTACCTGATTAGAGGATTTGGCTGAAAAAGCAGGATTTTTTTAAAAATTATTTGTTGCTTTGGTGAGGAAGATTATATCTTCCAGGTTTCTGGGAGCTTCATTGGGATTTTGGTGGATTTATGACATAAATTAAATAGGAATTCATTTTCCACTGATTAGCAAAGCATTTGCAACATGCAGCTCAGCCCTGTAATTGTGGAGCAGTTGTATTCCAGTTGAAATCAATATGGATTTAGCCTAAGCTCAGGACACAGGTTTAGACTGTACATCATGTAACACTAATTCATTTCCAAACCCATGCAGGGATCAGCAAATTCAACAGTTCTTGAGTAATGTAGAAAGGGTGTTAAATCACCAGGTTAGAACTGAATCTGTAGTTGACATTGACTGGAATCAAGGACTTTGAAGTTGGCTTTTCAGTTTACAGGGGAGAGCAAAGAGGATACCATTGGAATAGGATTGTAATTGTCTGTGCTCCACTTGAACACCAGTGGCAAAAGATTAAGAGTGACTGGCAGTCACACCTTGTACTTCTCCATTCCCTGAGCCTAGATCTTGGCATGAATCATTAAGGCTGCTGGGTTAAACCAACATTTAAGCACAAGTTGACCTTGGGCAGCCAGGGGTTACTGGAACACAAAAGTTTCAGGTAGTCCTACTCCCTAGGCTGGAGACTTGCTGTCTGACTAATGTAATTACAGGTTTCTGTCAGACCAGGGAATTGCTCCAGTTCCAGGGTTGTTGGGCTGTTACGTTTTGCTGCTATTCTGCTGTGTGTTACACTTGCATCAAATAACTGCAACTGCAATCATAGCTGTGCTTTATGAAATGTAGAGAAATTATATAATGCAATACCTTTTTATTGGCAATACAATGCTAGCTGTTAAAATTCAGTCATACAGCATCCCAGGTGGTTGACTTTACCCTGCCAGTTTTGTTGCTTTACAATTTGAGCCTCTTGAATGCTGTGCTGAGATGATAAACAGCCCACTGTAGGTCTTTGCTACCTCAGGATTTAAAGACAACTCCTTTTGCTGTGTTTCCTCATGGAAGCTAAAATGTGTTGAGTGAGTGGTCCTGACAGTCAATTGAAGAGACCTCTCTAGGAACATTAGGAGACACATTCTCAGAAGATGGTGATGCATTTTCTAAAGACCAGCATTGTTTTCCTGAGCTCTGACTACAGACAGACCTTTTCCAGATGACGTGTCAAGGTGACAGACATCTTATGGTCTCTCATGCCACTGTTCCAAGCACAAATCAATGTGTGGTCCCCTCCCCAGGGCTCTCAGAGTAGATGTCTCTTGGGGCTGTTCCAGTAGGTCTATGTTCTGTGTCACAGGTGACCCAGGGCTTCCTGCTGGGAAGGCAAGAATTCATCACCACTGCAACCCCTGGCCAGTAGATTTAGACACATGAAGCAACCGCCCTGAAGTCAGTGCTTTTTTACTGACGTGTTCTTTAGAAAATGCTCTGCAGATAGATGAGACAGTGGGGAGATGTCATGTGGTGACAAGGGGCTGAGCTGCCCACTGGAATTTGGAGTCCCTGCTCATTTGTTTGCCTGCCATAGGCTTTTTCTGAGCTTGTGCAGGGTGAGCCAGGGGCACAGGGGATGTGCTGGTCCCTGATTCCAGACCCTGTTAGCTGAAGCACAACCATCAGTTTACCTCCCAGGAGGATGGGATTGACAACATGAAGAGCTCCAGCAGGCTGAGATTGAGCTGGTGTTTTCCTCAGCATTTCCTTCAGCAGGTTTTTCATCTGGAGGTGTCGGTGGACCTTGAGGTCGGCGGACCTTGAGATTTTGCTCAGGCACAGTTGAAATCCAAGTGATGTAGTGAGTGATCAGCAACTCTGGCCACACAGAGGAGAGGAAGGGGGGCCGGACGGGGTTGGAGATTGGGTTTGGACTGACTGTTGTGGTTTCTTCCTCACTAGGACAAAGAAGTGAATCTGGAGCAGGTGCACAGACGCATGAACAGTTTAATTGATGAAGACATAGCCCACAAGCAGATCTCCCCCGCATCCATCGAGATCTCAGCGCTGGAGATCGGGGGCATGCAGCCAGCTCAGACCCTGGAGCCGGTGCGCGAGTACCAGAACACGCAACTTTCTGTCACCACCTTTTTACCAGAACAGACAACTCATGGTGCCAGCAGGACACTCACAGCTGCCTCGGGCAGCAACCTGCCGCTGCCCCTGAGCAGCTCGGCCACCATGCCCTCCATACAGTGCAAACACAGGTCACCCAACGGAGGACTATTCCGGCAGAGCCCCGTGAAAACCCCGATCCCAATGTCATTCCAGTCCGTGCCGGGGGGAGTCATTCCAGAAGCAATGGAGCCCTCACATGGAACATCCATATGACGAAAACAAACAGTAAAAACAACCAGCAGAGATTTTTAATACAAAATTTAAAAGAAACAAACAAAAAAAAAACAAAAAAAAAAAGGAAACAAACTCTTACATTTTTCTTGTATATACTTGTAAATAATGAAAGAATGAAGTGGGGTTAAAGTGTATTTTGAATATTCCCAATTTTCGAAGTAAGTAAAAAACAAAACAAAAAACAAACAAAAATGTATGAATGACTTTGTAAATTTTGTTCTATATGAATAAAAAGGCAAACTACTTGTGGTCGTTCTCAAGTGCCAAAGAAGACCTGTTACTGGGACTGAGGGCCATACTTTTCTTTTTTTTTTTTCCATGGATTTCAACACTTATTCCCTTACAGGTATGGTTTTTTTAAGAGCAAAAAAATTTATCTGTTTCTTGCTAGAAAAATTCACCATGCTCAGATCTCTCCTTTCCCCAGAACCCTGTTTTATAGCCAAAATGACAATTGACTCAGAGAACTTAACAGCTGGTATTAGCATAGCAGTAAAAAATGCTTTACAGGTGAATTATAACTAAAATCCAACAAACAATAAACGAAGAACATTTTCTGTCTAACAAGGATTTAAACTTCCACACAGTTTCTAAATTTAAGCACATGACTATTGGACTGTGTTTTTACGTTTCTGCTGTGCTGTGTGGCTCTTTTAATTTAACTTTCTGTGGTTTTTTATACATATATATAATATATATTATATATATTATGTCCTTGGTTTGATCTTACCTGA